>JACEFZ010003557.1:100000-397500 GCA_014155875.1 Cepaea nemoralis
ATCGCGCAGGGGTATTGTGTTACCTTAACACCGCCAGTTATTTCATTAATCGTACATGTGGCAGCCCTCTCCATATCTCACAGATGCAAGAAACGTGTTGCTACACGAGCCGCGGTCATGGATATGGCGTTAATATCCGGTTACAAAACCGTACGCTGAATATTAGCATCATCGTACGGACAGTGGCGTTGATAACCGTACTATTAGCGTTACCATAGAGTATTATGAAAGTTATTCTGGAGTCCCCCAAATGTGATAGCGTGTCTACGCCACTTGAAAGTGTATCTGAGTTGCTCTGCAAAAGCAAACTTAGGAATTTACTGGATTCCCGTCCTCTTTTAAATTCTTAGATGACGCACTCTGACATAACGTTTTTTTGGAAACTGATACTGGATGGGGGAATTTGGATTCTAATCAAGTGTTCGGTGTCCTTTGTCTGTCTGTCTGTCTGTCTGTCTGTCTGTCTGTCTGTCTGTCTGTCTGTCTGTCCGTAAATGTGTACGTATATGTATGTACGTATGTTCGTGTGACTGTGTCTGCCTGCCTGCCCATATGTCTGTCTGCTCGCTCTCTCACTCTTTCTCTCGGTGTGTGTGTGTGTGTGTGTGTGTGTGTGTGTGTGTGTGTGTGTGAATATGTGTATATGTGTGTTTCTACGAAGGGAGTTTCAAATAAAAACCTTAAAAGTGTGATGGAAATTACAATAACCAAGTGTAACAGAGCACCATCTCTGTTATAGGGAGTTGGTGAGTTAATGAGTGGTGTGCAAGGGGGAAAAGACTAGTACAGGGCACGGTTGAGCATCCCGTGAAAACGTAACTAGGGACGCTCAAGCGGTGACGCGGGGTTAGAGATAGACAGTTACCATCGAAGTTTGAAGCGAACTACACCTGTTTTGTATGATCAATGCTTACTTGATAATCTACGATATATTTGATGAAATAAACAATTGAAAACTCCAGCCAATGAATTGTCTCTGCTATTTAATGTACCAGCACTGTTATACAGCAGAATTGGTGCCGTGATCCCGACTCTCAGAACTTGCCTTGTCGAGGACACAGCGTGAAGTACTACAAAAATATACGGCACAGCGGAGGACTTTTGTTGAACGCCTTTTCTCAAGTTGCTTTGCGTTGCTACAACAAACACGTTACCACAATAGATGTTTTGCTGGCCATATCGTGCCAATACAGTCTTATCGAGTTTTACTGACTGAGTGAATCTTTGTCAGAAGCCGCAGTCAAGTGATCCATGCCTTGTCAAAGGTTGCAACCCATATTGGAACCACCGCAAATCGTTTTACTGAGGCTAGTTGTTGGAGCCGCCATACATCTTATCATGAATTGCTGGATGGAGCTACCATCGTGTAATTAGGCTGTTGTCAGAATTGCCATCATCGTGTCCTGGAGTGACCTAGCCGTTGTCCTTGGGCGTCAATATGCTGTAAGTCTTGAGCTGCTGTTATCGGGGCTGTTGATTTAGCCGTTACCTTGAGGTCATCGTGTCGTTGGATTGACCTTGGCTGCCTGAAGTGAGGTCACTTACTGGAGCTGTCCCAGACTGAAGAAATTTTGCTCAGACTCTTATACATTGCTGTTAGAATCTGAGCCAAGCTCATTTGCTGAGAGACCATGAAAATCGTCGTTTTATCGCTTTGAAAGTTGAGTCAGCCGCCACCAAGCTGACTTTACCCAAACCAAACTCAAGCTTATGAAGTTCGTTATAGAATGCCGATTTACTTGCTTTGGTCTTTTCGGACGCGGGTGGGCATAATGGGTTGCCGTCCTGCTGAAGAAGAGAACCTATTGTAATCGCTTCGTTTTTGAGCTTGAGCCGTTTCAAATCCAGACGTGCCCTTTTTTCCGGGTGAAGTCCAGACGAGCCCGCCAAAGGGTGAAGCCACAGTTCAGACGTGCCCACCCATGGGTGAAATGAAGAGTCCAGAAGTTTTTCCTTTCCCTGCGATGGAACCGAATAAGCCAACACGCTCGTTTTTCCATGAAGCATGTATGAAGTCTGACTATCAAGAATAATCACCGGTTGACACATTTGGACTTTCCTTGTGGACTCGTGGACGATATATCCAACGAACGGTATTTAAGAAATTGATTTAAGGTAATTGATTAAGCTAATATAGCGTTATAATAAATTAAATTGATTTGACGAATATAACATAACATTGTGTGTTAAGTAAAATTAATTAATTAATTAGAACACTTGATTTTTATAGGACGAAAAACAGATGCTTACGTTCAAATACGCCTGCAGTTGTTGTGTACTTATTGATAACTATTAACTATATTATAATTGTGAATTTGTTTATATAAGTTGTATAACAAAAATATTTCAGCATGGCAGAGGAAGAGATTTTGTTGACACAGGTTTTAAATGGAGTTGGAAGAGCCATATGCAGGCTAGTTGCTACGTATTTAAAATAACAGAGCTTATATCATAAAGGCTTGGTGAGCTACTATGGAAGTCTTTTATAGGAAGTTAGGACGTGTGACAGAGTTGATGGACAGCTTAAAAATGGACGTAGATAGAATTTCGTCTATAATAAAAGTAATAAAGAGACAGACGCTTGAACGAACGGAGCACGAGACAGCTATGAGATATTATGCTGTAGACAAGCCCAATAGATGGCAGTCGGTCAATAGGAACGATAACCAGTGTGGTTACAATTCTAAAGTTATTAGCTATATAAATATGAAAGCAGATAAGAGGGAGACACAGAGATATGTAGTGAATCAAAACAAAAATTTAGGAATTGGTAATGGCCAGAAAAGGAATTTGTATAAGAAACAGTGGTCTTGGCCTTCAAATAGTGAAAACGCAAGAGCTTTACGAGAAAACTGGTTACAGATTAGACAGTTGCGATATTCCGTTGCAAGGTTGAGTAACAGAGAAGGAAACACAGACAAGATTTTGGGTAGTCAGGAGGTATCTTCAGTCTTTAGTGTCAGACAAGAAAGAGAGGCACAGACGCAGACAGTCAGTAGTGTGGAGAATAGTACTCAGACACCGATTGATAAAGTAGAAAGAAAAACTCAATCAAAACCCACTGAGTTGAAGGTGACAAAGAGAGACACCGATACAGAAGTTAGACAACCCAAGACAAGAGACAGCAGAAAGAAAATTAGAAAGAGTGTTAGGACCAGAAATGGAAAAAGTTTGCTCATATATAATCATGGGTGTGGAACCGAAGAATCTGAGTCGTCTCTACAATCAGAATTTTCAGACCTCGCAGATTTTGGTATAGAATGTACACCCGACAGGGATTTAAAAGGAATGAATAAGAACGGGAGGATTGTACTACGAGCAGATCCTGACTCGAAGGGAGATGTTTCCTCGTACGGTATGGTTGGTGGTAGACAGGCAGGCAAATTTTTAGTTGGTGACTCTTTGGAACAAGATACCAGTATATATGGCAGAAAAGTAGCGAAGGCTAGGAGACGAATACCAAGAGAGAGAGAGAAAAAGATACTTTCAAAAAGAAAGATGTTTGTCTAGTAGAAAGTAGAACACAAAAACAGCAGAAGGCTGAAGCGTCGCTGGACAAAGCTAGAAGTCTCATGAAATCGATAAGACCATGGTTATATTTAACTGATACGTGAAGGTTTAAGTATTTGGTTGGTTGGAGTAATTCAAGTATGATGAGGGTTATACCGGCTCAAATGTTGTGTTGCTGTGGAGAGGATTAAAGTGGAAAATGGTGGAGAATCACTGCAAGTGATGTGTGATGTTGAGAACTAATGTAGTATTGTCTTGTATTGCATAGGTTGTTTGGGGTATAAAGGAGTCATAGAATAGTCACCGATTGGGTAGTGCGGATGTTATAGCCTGAGAATAGCGCGAAGAAGTAAATTATTGTTATAAGAGATTGAGGAGAAGGGAATGATTTGTTATGCATTGTCTGGACGAGAATGATATGTTTAAAAAAGTTTTAAAAAAAAAGAAGAGAAGTTGATGGGGTGCTTTATAGTGCGTTGAGCGTGGTTGATCGTAGCTCTGCGGAGATAGGACGTGGGATGTTGAAGTGAATTGTTTGGTCATGCGTGGTCCTTGCGTGCGTAGACGTGTAGGCAGAACTGTGTTAGTCGTGCTGATTAGAGAGTGAAGAGTGAAGTTTTGAAACACCGTCTAATTAGAATGCGTGGATAGAAAGATGTCAGGCTCTTAGTAATAACAGAGCGAGATATACTTCATAAATGTGTGAAGTGAGAAATTGTGTAAGAAACACCCAGAGGATGCACATGATATGCACGTGTCTAAGACAGAGGTTGTAGCGCGGTGAGTGTGTCTGATTATGTTTTAGAGATGAGATGTTAAAAGTCGGAGCAGTTTGCTGTAGAGAATTAGGTAGGACAAAGAATGCCAGCGTGCATATTTTTGTGTTTGGTTGTGATGATTGGATGAATTAGAGCTTGAAACGTGGAATGTTTATGTTGAGTGAGGTGTGCTAGACCAGTTGACATAACGTAAAACTGGCATAGAGAGATATAGGCTAGTTAGAAATGTTGGTTGTTAGAGATAATGTGTTGTTTGAACAGAATAGGCTCTGACTTATTAAAAGGGAGCGAATGTTGAAGTGAGGAAGTAATTAGATGGTGAAAGTCCTGTGACAGATATTGAATTAAAGTTCCGTTTGTCGTTTTAGGAAACAGATCTGGTGTCGTTTTGCGGAATTATGTTGGAATTAGGTTGCATGATGCAGAGAAATGAGAGAAGATATGATTTGTATGTCCAATCGGAGTGAGGTTGTTGTAAAGAGATACCCATTAGTTGTATGCGGTGCGGTTGCTGTTTCTGAAAGAGTTCCAATAAATGTGAGTGGCTTGACTGCCATCGAGGTGTGAGAACGAAGCTAGGAGAGAGTTGAGGATAGTTTAGAGTTGTTGTGGTGAGATGTTGGAAAGTACTGATGCAGGAGAATGAAATGTAGTTGCATCGAGTAGACGAGAGACTCAAAAGTAGAATTAGTTGTTGGTACAGTAGATAGATGTATTGGTGAAGTCTATAGTAAATAGACATTTTTTTTGGTGGTTGTATCATTGTGGAGATACCGTAGTAAACGGTAATGTTTAAGAAGTTATAATAATTCTTGGTACAAATCAAATCCAAGGGAAACAACTGGTTTGCCGAGTTACAATTTCCCTTAGTAGGTAGATGAATTGTGGTACGCTGAAATAGCCACACTAGTTAGAAAATGGAACAATTTCAGCTGTGGTTAACAGTAATTGTTTCCTTCATATTTCAAATACAGTGGTGTTGTTATGAGTTAGTTTTGTAAAAGATGGAATGTTGTGAAGGGAGATAATCAATGTTTGACTTCCAGAAAAAGTACGGTCATTTGTTGATTAATGATTTTTGCTTGAGGGGAACAGATATTGTTCTGCGATATGATGAGAATATAGTCTGTAGGTAACAGATATATATATATATATATATATATATATATATATATATATATATATATATATATATATATATATATATATATATATATATATATATATATATATATATATATATTGGGGTTAATGCCTAGCATTGAGTTGTTTTTTTTTCTGTTGTAAGAGTAACGGAATAGGCATGACTTGTGTTCCTAGCACTGAATAGATATGTATTACATTGGTCCGTATAAGAGACCAATGTTGTTTGGTTACTATAAATAGTTGATTCTATGTGAATTTGATTATTATTTCACTATGTATAATTATTTTGAAAAATGTGGGGATATATGACAGCATTGTGAAAACAAAGGGGGGGGTGATATTGTTGTTCTATTTTGATTTGTCTTGACTCCAGTTATTCACGAATTGTGAGTTTAATTAGCTTACTTTGGTTAAATATTAGCATATTACTTTGTTTATTAATTTTCATTTGCAAAAGTTATAATGATGTTACTTATTGAGTTGCCCTGACTATGTTTAAATTAGTTTTCGTTTGACGTTCAGTTGTGGGGAGTTAGAAAATTAAACAGGTCCATATTAAAGAGAGAGACTTATTAATGGGTCCTTGGGAGTTCTGGATACATAGAACCCTCAGAAAGTAGGGTAAGGAGAAAAACATGAATTGAATGCCATGTTTTAGTTCGAATGGTAATCATATACTGTGGATATCAGTACAATAGTTGGGGGATTAGATGATGAATAGTGAATTGTGAAGGGTAATGGCTGTGGTTATCAGCAACGATTGGTATAAACATGGACTGAGAGCCATGGGGGCAGGATTAATAATATATGAATAGCCTGGCTAATAGTTGTTGTGAGTTGTCTTGATGAGTAGACATGATGTTGTATATTTTGGTAATAAGTTAGGTAATATGGATGTCAATTCTCGTGTGGTCTTGAAGATGTATTTTTTATTGCCATTTGATTTTGAGATTTGACTTGCTGAGTTTTCTTAATAGATAAATAATTTATTATTAGTCCAAAAAAGCGACTAATAGTGGATAGGATATATTTAAAAATGGTTTCTTTTGTTTCATCATGTATGTCATATTATTTTGATTAATGTCTTTCTTTGAATTGGTTGATTACCTTTATTTAATATGTGGGGAATGAAAATTGTCTTCAAAACTTTGGGGGGTATGATATCCTGTTTTGACTTCGTTTTGGTTGGCTCATGAATTGTGATTTTAGTTGAATTGTCTTGTGTATTGAATAGTATTTACCCTTGTTTACAAATAAGTTGGAAATTGTTAAAAATTTTGTTCACAAGCAGTTATTGTTTTGTTTAGAATAAAGAGTAATAAGACGGGGCCTTATTTAAAGCCCTTCGTTCAGAAAATAGTTAACAAACGACTCTAGACTACCAAGAGAGACACATTCTCCTTGTGAGTAATAAGTTGTAGTAAACATGAGTACCAAAAACTTTGGCCTTGTGCTAGTAAGAAGGCTGCTGCGCCAATCAGCGTTAATGTTTTGGGATAGGGAGGTTAATTAGTTAATTACATGATGGCTATGAAGTTTGGAAACACATGCCATGCTTGGATGACGGGGTTTTATAATGGATCCTACACAAATAAAAGTTAGTAGAAATATATGGTTCTGGGGAGTTGAAATAGGAGCTGCATTAAGTCAGCATTAATTGAATATATATGGATTAGATGCCATGTTATATTAAGGAAGAAGAAGTTAACGTGACTAACGTCTATAGGTGGTATAAAAAGAGGCTGTGTTAGTCAGCATCAAGGGAATATAAGGAGCTAGTTAATTGAGAGTGGACATTAATGGGGCTGTAGATAGCAGTACATATGGTTTAGTACAAAGTTAGATACGCCCATGAACAAGGATGCTTATAATGGGATGTGAGGGGGTAAATATAGGAGCTGTGATAAACAGCGTTAATTGGTTTAAAGTATGTTCATAAGAAATGAACATTGTCAATATTATTTTTATGGTTTTATGATTGAACATGAGCCATGTGAAATATAGTCATTAATGGGTGTGGATGGCAGCACAAATATTAATATTGAGTATATAAGGAAGAAATTTTGGATCGACTTAATTTATAACAAACAGAAGCATATGTTCATGGATTATAAGATGCGTTTTTAAAACTTTATTTATAAAGTTTTTGTGTTTGCAAGGGAGGTAAATGTGATTGCTTTCTGACTACTTCTTTATATCTTTATAACTGGGTGCGCACCCCATCTTTTCTGTCTATCCTGTGTTGTTTTGTTGATGTTGAGAGAAAATGAGAAGTTGCATAACGCATGATAAGTTTCAAATTATATACCAACGATTTTGATGAACATATGTATATATGAAATGAAATATCTAGGTAATTCCTTATGAACTGTTTTTTTTAAATGAAACCTTGTAGGCACATATACAGAACCGAAGAAGAAGTATCACTTCACGAAGATCTATAACAGAACATAGCGGTTAGCTATAAGAGATAAGCGGAGAAGTGGACTCGAAGGAGTAGAAAGGGTAAGAAATAAAGTTCACTGGTTAAGAGGGGGCTGGTTTAAGATGGGTTGGAGAAATAATATTGGAGCTAAGATTTTAGTGAGGGAAAGAATAAGTAGAATAAGTAGATTAGGGATTAAGACTTTTCGGGAAAAGTCTTCTTAAAGATAGGGAGGAATGTAACAGAGCACCATCTCTGTTATAGGGAGTTGGTGAGTTAATGAGTGGTGTGCAAGGGGGAAAAGACTAGTACAGGGCACGGTTGAGCATCCCGTGAAAACGTAACTAGGGACGCTCAAGCGGTGACGCGGGGTTAGAGATAGACAGTTACCATCGGAGTTTGAAGCGAACTACACCTGTTTTGTATGATCAATGCTTACTTGATAATCTACGACAGTGGTTCTCAACCGGTGGGGAATTCCCCCCCCCCAGGGGGGAATTTTGGGGTTTCCAGGGGGGGGGGGGGGGAATGAAGATTATTTCAAGATCGCGTTAATACAAGAACCGATTACTTGATCTTGTTTTTCCTTTCATACTTTACGCTTCTGTACGCATCACCCTTCTGAAATTCATTTTATAACGTAAGTAGATCCGCAAATCACATTTTATGTACATGTCTAGACTTGTTTTAGTATGTGCTATTAAATTTAGCTTCAATTATTACGTATACTGTGTAGGGGCAGGGGAAATTTTTAGGGAGAAAATACAAAAGGGGGAATGACATTCTAAAAATATGGTAAGGGGGGGAATGATGTCCTAAAAATATGGTGAGGGGGGAATGACGTCCTAAAAATATGGTGAAGGGGGGAACGGACCAAAAAAGGTTGAGAACCACTGATCTACGATATATTTGATGAAATAAACAATTGAAAACTCCAGCCAATGAATTGTCTCTGCTATTTAATGTACCAGCACTGTTATACAGGCCATTGTCTTGTAACCTGTCAATATTGTTGTAAAGGATGTCAAGAGTGTTTAGCACGTTTCACATTCCAGCAATCCGGGGCTTGTTTCCGGATCCGGTCAGGAATATGCACTACTGACGAGCTCAAACGAGAGCGAAACTCGAGTATAGTGCTTCCATATTGACGTGGATAGGCCTTAGGTTCATACCAGAATACGATCAGAGTTGCCAGTAGTGGGTTGTGCTCAATATTTAAATGAGCGGAATCTTTAACATTTAGTAAATGTGTTTGTTGCAATATAATACAGGCAGATAAATTAGTATGGAGACAGCTATGTATGTTAAAGAGGAAAATGGGGCAATTGTTCTTATAACGCATGATGTGCACGATAGATTTCATTAGAAAACAGGTGAAATAGTCACATAACTAGGCTACCAACTAGCAGTATACGACGTCAAGTAACACAGTAAAGAACAAGTAGAATAGAAGAAGAATTTGATCTGTATACAGTGCACAGAGGGAATCACAGAGTACATGTACATCTCTCTATATTGACATTCATAAACAACCAGTATCCCACTGTTTATGTTTCCCCTCGGCACCACAAGGTACAGGAGAAACAATGTTAGACATATCTATGGTGTGATCAAAGTAGAAGATCAGGACATCAGCAGTGTTGGTAACTACCTACACTTTGAGAAATACCACTTATTCTAACAGAAAATATCGCTGACACTGTCAAACACACGAAGAAAGGGACAAACAAAAGGAGTCGGATGGAAACATATTAGAGGTTACTAAGACAGTTCATAATAAAATATGCATAGTATTGTTTGGGTTCATAGACGACTAGAGGTCACACTAGAGAAACAGCGCTAAGGTCGAGCTGATTTGTGGCGGTCAGTTGTGTAATTGATATGTTACACTTTTGTCGTAGCTTGGGCGTCTCAATGACAGTCTTGGTTTCTGTTATCTGTACATATATATCTATAAAATAGGATGTATGTATGTGGGTGGGGATGTATTTGATGCGTTCGATAACGGTCCATCCGATAGAGATGAAATATTCTACATGTATTCTTTTCATTCCCGTGCAGGCAACTGTCATAGTTTGGTACTGTACAATCAGCTATTTACTTACTAAAATTTAATATTTAAATTACATGACTTACCATAAGAAAAAATATATAAAGGGACATAACTTTTAGTAGCATTGCTATATCTTAGGTTAAGTCACCTGGCTATAGATAGATAGATAGATAGATAGATAGATAGATAGATAGATAGATAGATAGATAGATAGATAGATAGATAGATAGATAGATAGATAGATAGATAGATAGATAGATAGATAGATAGGGTGGTATATTCAGAGGGAGAGACAGACAGACAGACAGACAGACAGCCGGGCCGGGTTGTCAGACAGACAGACAGACAGTCGGGAACGGGAACTTATATGACTACTTATATGAATTAAATGAGATGCTCCCCATCAGGTGCTGGGCGAAGCCGGGCTGGGTCAGTCAGACAGACAGACAGACAGACAGACAGACAGACAGATAGTCGGGAAGGGGAGTTTATATGACTACTTATATGAATTAAATTAGATGCTTCCCACCAGGGACTGGGTGAAGCCGGGCCGGATCAGACAGACAGACAGACAGACAGACAGACAGACAGATAGTCAGGAACAGGAGATTATATGACTACTTATATGAATTAAATGAGATGCTCCCCACCAGGAGCTGGGCGAAGCCGGGCCGGGTCAGACAGACAGACAGACAAACAAACAAGCAGACAGACAGACAAACAAGCAGACAGACAGATAGATAGATCCCCGCCAGGGCCTGGGCGAAGCCGGGCCGGGTCAGCTAGTGTGTGTGTGTGTGTGTGTGTGTGTATATATATATATATATATATATATATATATATATATATATATATATATATATATATATATATATATATATATATATAAGGCGATGTGTGTATGTATGTATGTATGTGGGTCCGTTCTTTATGCGTTCGCGAACGGTCCATCCGATTGAGATGAAATTTTCTACACGTCTTCTTCTCATTCCAGTACAACCAACTGTCATAGTTTTATCTATCAGCTATTACCTTACTAAAATTTAATTTTGTAATTACATGACTGAACATAAGAAAATATAAAACAAGGGACATAACTTTTAGTAGCATTGTTATATCTTAAGTTAAGTCCCCTGGCTATAATAGATAGATAGATACATACATACATACATAGACAGATAGACAGATAGACAGGCAGACAGACAGACAGATCCCCGCCAGGACCTGGGCAAAGCCGGGCAGGGACAGACAGACAGACAGATAGTCAGGAACGGGAACTCATATGACTACTTATATGAATTAAATGAGATGCTCCCCACCAGGGACTGGGTAAAGCCGGGCCGGTTCAGACAGACAGACAGACAGATAGTCGGGAACGGGAGCTTATATGACTACAAGTTTACTTTAGATAGATCTCTTCCAATCATATTTTCTACTATCAATCTATCTATTCTTCTATTCTATCTATATTTTTAACAGGAACGGGCCGAACATACACAGACAGACAGACAGACAGACAGACAGACAGATAGATCGATCGGGAACGGGAGCTTATATGACTACTTATATGAATGAAATGAGATGCTCCCCACCAGGGCCTGGGCGAAGTCGGGCCGGGTCGGACAGACAGATAGTCGGGAACGGTAGCTTATATGACTACTTATATGAATTAAATAAATGAGATGCTCCCCACCAGGGACTGGGTGAAGCCTGGACGGATCAGAGAGACAGACAGACAGATAGACAGACAGATAGACAGACAGACAGACAGACAGACAGATAGTCAGGAACGGGAGCTTATATGACTACTTATATGAATTTAATTAGATACTCCCCGCCAGGGGCTGGGCGAAGCCGGGTCAGACAGGCAGACAGGCAGACAGACAGACAGATAGATAGATCCCCGCCAGGGCCTGGGCGAAGCCGGGCCGGGACATCTAGTGTGTGTGTGTATATATATATATATATATATATATATATATATATATATATATATATATATATATATATATATATATATATATATATATTGCATCCATACTTATAAAATGTACGAAAATTTGTTAACCAAATGGATAAAATATGGCCAAATACAGAAATATCTCATTCAAACTTATAAACATAGGAAAATGTGTTAGCCAGATGGAGATAATATGGCCAAATTCGTGACCAAACTTATTAAAAAATTAGGAAAATTGCTAACCAAACTAATAATTCTCTTTGCTAAAAATAAGAAATAGCTCAACCAAATTCCTAAATAGGTCGGCCGAAATAAGAAAATTTGTTAGCCAAAGAAATACAAGGGTTGACCAAAGCAAAAAATATCTCACAATCAACATATAAAATCCCCTCCCAGCAAATCAAACCTTTCAGCTAAGCTGATCTCTAGCAGCTAGACACTATCAAACACTTTAAGAAATGGACAAACAAAAGGAGTCGGATGGAAACATATTAGAGGTTACTAAGACAGTTCATAATAAAATATACATAGTATTGTTTGGGTTCATAGACGACTCGAGGTCACACTAGAGAAACAGCGCTAAGGTCGAGCTGATTTGTTGCAGTCAGTTGTGTAATTGATATGTTACACTTTTGTCGTAGCTTGGGCTTGACAGTCTTGGTTTCTGTTATCTGTACATCTGACTAGCGAACGCTAGATTTCTAGGTTGCTGCTAGAGATCAGCTTAGCTGAAAGGTTTGATTTGCTATAATGCTAGATGTTACACTTTTGTCGTAGCTTGGGCGTCTCAATGACAATCTTGGTTTCTGTTATCTGTACATCTGACTAGCGAGCGCTAGATTTCTAGGTTGCTGCTAGAGATCAGCTTAGCTGAAAGGTTTGATTTGCTGGGAGGGGATGTTATATGTTGATTGTGAGATATTTCTTGCTGTGATCAACCCTTGTATTACTTTGGCTAACAAATTTTCTTATTTCGGCCGACCTATTTAGAAATTTGGTTGAGCTATTTCTTATTTTTGGCCAAGAGAATTATTAGTTTGGTCACTTATTCGGCCATATTTTCTCCATTTGGCTAACACATTTTCCTACGATTATAAGTTTGAATGAGATAATTCTGTATTTGGCCATATTTTATCCATTTGGTTAACACATTTTCCTACATTTTATAAGTATGGATGATATATATATATATATATATATATATATATATATATATATATATATATATATATATATATATATATATATATATATACTATCTGACCCGGCCCGGCTTCGCCCAGCTCCTGGTGGGGAGCATCTCATTTACTTCATATAAGTAGTCATATAAGCTCCCGTTCCCGACTATCTGTCTGTCTGTCTGACCCAGCCCAGCTTCACCCAGTCCCTGGTGGGGAGCATCTCGTTTAATTCATATAAGTAGTCATATAAGCTCCCGTTCCCGTACCCGACTATCTATCTGTCTGTCTGACCCGGCTCGGCTTCGCCCAGCCCCTGATGGGGAGCATCTCATTTAATTCATATAATTAGTCATATAAGTTCCCGTTCCCGACTGTCTGTCTGTCTGTCTGACGACCCGGCCCAGCTGTCTGTCTGTCTGTCTATCTATCTATCTATCTGTTATCTATGTCTCTGCCTGCCTGCCCGTCCGTCTCTCCCTCCGTCTATACCACCCTCTCTATCGGGTCAGATCTATCTATCTATTTATCTATCTATCTATCTATAGCCAGGAGACTTAACCTAAGATATAGCAATGCTACTAAAAATTATGTCCCTTTATATATTTTTCTTATGTTAAGTCATGTAATTTAAATATTACATTTTAGTAAGTAAATAGCTGATTGTACAGTACCAAACTATGAGTTGCCTGCACGGGAATGAAAAGAATACATGTAGAAAATTTCATCGCAATCGGATGGACCGTTATCGAACGCATCAAATACATCCCCACCCACCCACCCACATACTATATATATATATATATATATATATATATATATATATATATATATATATATATATATATATATAAGATTGACCATTATTTTTTTCCCCTTTGGCTAACATATTTTCTTATTTCAGTCGACCTATTTAGAAGTTTGGTTGACCTATTTCTTATTTTTGGCCAAGAGAATTGCTGTATTTGGCCAACATTTTAATCCATTTGGCTAACAAATTTTCCTACTTTTTATAAGATTGGCGGAGCTATTTCTGTATTTTGCCAATATTTTTAATATTTTGGCTCACATATTTTCTTATTTGAATGTTGAAGTGTGCTTTTGTCTGGATGTGAAATGTAGAACAATGAGCAGACATCTTGAAAAAAAAATATTTATATTGGCATTGGAAATGTGTTTCTGGAGAAAGATGTAAAGACCCCTATGGACACACAGAAGTATTAATGAAAGTGTACATGTTTGATCTGAGACGTAATAGCTTCGCTGGCCAGACCATGTCATGTTACATGTGATACTTAAGGTCAAGGCGTGACAGTTTGTTGTGCTCATATGAAATATTATACATCTGATAAGATGCGCTAAACACTCGTCGTTGTATGACCCGCTAGTTGTTACATACAGATAAGTCTTCCCCCAGCCTGGCGTAGGTGCTCACACCACTCCTCTCTGACTATGAAAGCTGCTTAGTCGGGCACTGTGATGACGTGTTTACACCAGCATAGACTACACTTGAAACTACATTATGTTGTATTCATGCCGGGATGTCGTTTGGTGTTACTCAATGATCCTAGGACTACATTGACATTGAAAAGAGAGAAGGGAGATCATTGTAAACTTCGAATGCTCTGTTGACAAGGTAGTGGAATCACTCCCACCCATGTTGGTCATGTAGAGTTAGGTCCCCTGGTTCAACGATGCCCATTTTTTCTGTAGTAACCTTCTTAACACATGTTCCGGATGTATCATTATCCACGTGCCCGGATGTAACCATTAGCCACGTGTCCCGGATGTATCCTTAAGCATGTGACCGGAATCAGCGCCCCACATGGTCCGGTTGTAGCCATTACCCATGTGGTCCAGATGCCTTCCTTAGGCATGTGACCCTTTGACTGTTTGTATATCGTTGCACAGACTAAATATGAGGATTGTATCTCTAACACATCACCGTTGGTATGATGATAGTTTACACGTCCCTTCACTACAGACTGTAACAACCACCAGTATAATTCACAATCGACCACTTTTCATTAGATATATAGTGGAAAAACCCGAGGACTTCTGACGACCAGGATTCTCAAGTATGCATCGAAGCTGTTGATTGTAGACCTCATAAGCCGCCCTCTTTACGTTTTTACTATCCACACTGCCACACTGGGCCATACACTCAACCACTGGCGACTATCTGACGCAATTATCTAACTATTCCTTAATTCACATACCCCTTAAACAACGAATGGAAGCATTTATTTAACCACTCGACCAACCCATCTCTTAGCACGGAACGGCCATATTTATCTAACCATTCCACCACTCACCCACCCCTTATCAATGATCGGAAGCACTTATCTAGACTTCATCCACTAACCCACCCCTTAGCAACTATGACATTAAGCCAGTACTACAACCAATAGTATCGACCATCTTTACTTTCTAAGGTTTTCATGTGTAACCCTATGATGATAGTGTTTAACAACTACGACCCTCTACAGATCACGAATAACTGCTACCCATCCCTTAACAATGAATGACACTAAGCCATACCCACTAGGACCAATACTACAGGCCATCGTTAGGTTTTTAAGGTTTTCATTTGAAGAGCTGTATGATGATAGTATATAAGTCATTACAGCCCTCTACAGACCATTTAACCACCTCCTTAACATCGAGAACCCGTCTTAGGCCCATTCTACAACCACCCCCCCCCCCCCCCCCCCCCCCCCCCCCATCCTAAGGACTAACACTGTAACCTTAACATAAACGCTCACATGCCGCTCGCGCCCCCGCATATAACCCTATGATGATAGTGTATAAGCCACTAATATCCTCTACAGACCATATAACCACCACCTTAACAACGAAAACCTGTCTAACACCGACTCCACAGCCACTCCCCCATCCTGAGGACGGGCACTATGACCCAAACACACTGCTCATCCACCCACACGCACGCCCAGCGCTGAAGATCTCTGACCCTTGTATGATGATAGTGTATAGGCCACTAGTAGTCTCTACAGACCATATAACCGCCTCCTTAACAACGAAAATCCGTCTTACACAAACTCCACGACCACTTCCCCACCGTGAGGACGAGCACTGAAACCCTAACACAACTGCACGTGCACACGTACCCGATCACGCACGCGTTCACCAGCCGGATTTTAAAGGTATGTAATAATGCCAGAATATAACCTGATTGATTCATGAGTTATACCCCTTTGGATCCAGAGAATCCAGATCCATTTTCACCAGATTTCTATGACGTCACATAGAGGTTATAGAGGGAAATATTCCGGATTGAATCTGGAATATGGGGTGGCAAATGCGCATACTATACTACTTCTGTCCTGACATAATTATATGATCCCAAAGAACTCTGTTCACATCTACCTTATCATGACATACCTCCCTCCCCCACTCACCCCTCTTCCAGCGGTGCATACCCAACCAATCTGTCCGCCTGCTCGCTTCCCAAGGCACCTGTATGTCCTGGAGAAAAGATCTATCGGATTCTCCCTTTCTTTGATTGTTGCATGCTACTCTACAGGAAGCACACTCTGTAATTCCGTTACAATCACGGCATGCATTCTGTTTGTCCTCCAGCCAGCGAAACGCCGCAGTGACTGCCTCCACCTCCACTCTCACACTTATTGGGGGTGTTAAAATATAAATGGACAGATAACATAAAGATGTGGTCGGGGTACAGCAGAATGTTTGGCGAAAGCCGAGGACAGAATGATGATCATCATCATGATGACTTCCAAATGTTCTTAAAAGGCCGCGTGTTTGTTAGACATGTGGCACCTTCATTACGGAGGTCGGCTGTAATGTCTCCAGTACGCTGTCATTCGCCATTTTGCACTGTGCTGAATATGGTGGAGATGCTGAAAGTTAAGCTGAAAATTAAATAAAGAGAAACAAAGACGTGCATGTGTGCACAATTTATGAGTTTTTCTTTTTCAGAACAAATTCTAGGAACAAAGGTCATGGTGGAGAAAGAGGTGAAACGCTATGATAATGTCCAAAATGCCTTAGTCTGAAATCCAGAGAGTAAAAAGAAACAATGAAAGACCTAAAAACTAGCGGAGGAGTAGAAATTGAAATTAACAAATTGGACATGAACATGGCTGCATGGAATAGCTAAAGATACGGGATGGGGGAAAGGTGGGACGCTTGGACGGAGTTGATTGAGGTCCTAAACTCCAATAAGAGAGAAGAAGAAGAAGAAGAAGAAGAAGAAGAAGAAGAAGAAGAAGAAGAAGAAGAAGAAGAAGAAGAAGAAGAAGAAGAAGAAGAAGAAGAAGAAGAAGAAGAAGAAGAAGAAGAAGAAGAAGTGGCTGTTAAAAATACTGAGCGAGTCAGAAGGGACTGGGGTTACAGAGACGTCGATACTGACCAAGACCTAGCTTTACCTTCACCTCCAGGCATTTTGGAAACATACACTTGTCTGGCTAAGAAAAGGCCTATACGTGCTTTGCACTGTCGGTGAAGCTTCCTAAGGACTGCAGACTTTGTCCCCTGCAAGGGTCATAGCCATTTCTCGTCATGAAAGTAGAAAACCAAGTTGTCTTGTACACACCGAATGGGTTATCATGAAAGTGCTCAGGATAATGATCATTCTTGTCCACCTGGATGAGATTAAGGCATCACCCGTCTTCGAGTCCACCATTTCCTCAAGCATGAACAACTCATGCACCCTTATGCCTAAGGTGTCCATCTTCGTGTTGTTTGACCCCTGCCCTTTTGTTCCAGGAACCACACCTTCCATTACTGTTCTGTCCAAGCCACTGTGAGGTTTAATATTGCCAGAGTGTGTACGTTTCCCAAACATGATGATATTGATGTGCCAGTTTTCTTTGACGTTCAGGTCTAGCTGAACGTGAGGATTCTTCTTGTTCTTGGTCCACAACATTCTAAGAACTTTCCTGTAACATTCAAGTCCATAAGTCCAGTTTTCTACTTTGACTGGCACCAGGCCGTCTGACAGACCACAGTTTGTTACATGAACAGGGGGCTGAGTGGTCTTGAGATATGGTGTTCGCCTCAAGTGCTGGAGGTCCCCAGTTCAAGTCCTGGTGAGGGCCGGGATTTTTTAGTAATAACATTTTCCCTGGTCTCTGAGCAGTGAAATCGGACGCCCGTGTGTATTGTTGCGCACGTAAAAAAATCACTTGGCTATTGGAAATCGAAAAAGAGTAGCCTAACGGCGCTGCTGTGCAAAATTTCGAGTTTAAAATCTACCCAAAGTATTTCAGGATCCTTGCCGGTGCTACAGAGTTCATGCACTGAACTGAGATTCTCTGGACTCAGGCTTAAGTTTGGAGTGGAACAGAGCATTTATGGGTTACACCGGTGTGCCGTGATATTTATCCGTCAACAAAAACTAAAAACTTTAAAAAAACTAAATTTGTTACATGAAGTTATACCTCTCCACATCACACAGCCTGGGCTGAATTTAAAGACCATGTGTTGCCCATGCAGTCCAGAACCAGACAAGCTGCAAAGTTGCTGGATCAGTAAAGAAATGCTCAAACTGCCCGCCAGTCAGAGCTTCGATCCTAGACCAGTTGTAGACCAAGGCTTAGAGCCTGGTCTGCCCTGCCATGACATTTAGTCTTTAGGGTGCATTTCCTCGCACTAGGATAAGGCTTGTACACTCCCAATTGTGCTCCTCTGCCCAAAGCCGCGGGCACAATGTGGGGTGTCTGATTTGGTGAGCGCAACCGAACATTCAGTGCTAACCGAAAGCAGGTAGTACCATCTCCTGTCAGCTCAGTCATGTCTGACTAAGTTTACTACGTACTTAAGGGACTGTGAAATGACCCATGGCTCTCATCTTTATACCATCACAGAAAAGATACATGCTCTAAAACATTTTACTATAATTTGTTTGCTGGATGTTAAATAAATACAATTCGGAAAACAAATGATTAATAACAACTGCTCTGCTTTGTTTTTTAAACGCAGTATTTACTATCAAAACAAACTCAATTACTCCACATGACTGTGCTGGACTATTTATCAAAGGAAAATAACTAAATTATCCAGGGTTTTTGTAAAGTCTCACTACACTTTCTAAGTAAAACAAATTTGAAAAATGATGTACATGATGTCATTAACAAAACGTGTTCCAGAGTCCATCGTGAAGCAATATGCAGAGAATGTCTGTCATTTGCTGTAGCAATTCTTTGCAGTCCAAACAGAATAGTGTTATCAACGGAAGAAAGAATTTTTCAACTTTGTTCTACAAACAAAGTGTAGTGAGACTGTATAATCACCCTGTATTATGAGAAACAAATTCAAAGGCATGATCAGCACTCACAGAAGTAAAGGAAAGAAATAGGGATCAAATGACACACTAGACAACATACACACTTAAAGCTAGCTGACTGTGTCAAAGTATCCTAGTTCTTTGAGCATGGCACTGTCATCATTTGCAGTTTCAGTCCCTAATCATGAACTGCCTACAGCATTCAGTTTGTCTGTATCTAATGTGTCATGTGACCTTTACTTCTGTCTTTTACTCCTACGATTGCCAATCCATACCTGTGAGTGTATTTCTGGCACTATTTCAATTGCCTAAAGGATTCACCAGCAAGCATTGTTTCTATGTACTACTGTACATGAGCCGGTGGGTAGCAGACTTAACGCTGATAATGCTGCCTCATTTCGATAGCAGATTTAACACTGACAATACTGCCTCATGTGGGCAGCAGACTAAACACAGACGATACTGCCTCATGTGGGCAGCAGACTTAAAAACTGACAATACTGCCTCATGTGGGCAGCAGACTAAACACTGACAATACTGCCTCATGTGGGCAGCAGACTAAACACTGACAATACTGCCTCATGTGGGCAGCAGACTAAACACAGACTATACTGCCTCATGTGGGCAGCAGACTTCAAACTGATAATACTGCCTAATGTGGGCAGCAGACTTAACACTGACAATACTGCCTCATGTGAGCAGCAGACTTAAAAACTGACAATACTGCCTCATTTGGGCAGCAGATTTAACACTGTCAATACTGCCTCATGTGGGCAGCAGATTTACCACTGACAATACTGCCTCGTGTGGACATCAGACTTAACACTGACAATACTGCCTCATGTGGGCAGCAGACTTAACACTGACAATACTGTCTCGTGTGGGCAGCAGACTTAACACAGACAATACTGCCTCATGTGGGCAGCAGACTAAACACAGACGGTACTGCCTCATGTACGCAGCAGACTAAACACAAACGATACTGCCTCATGTACGCAGCAGACTAAACACAGACGGCACTGCCTCATGTAGGCAGCAGACTAAACACAGACGATACTGCCTCATGTGGGCAGCAGACTAAACACAGACGATACTGCCTCATGTGGGCAGCAGACTAAACACAGACGGCACTGCCTCATGTACGCAGCAGACTAAACACAGACGGCACTGCCTCATGTAGGCAGCAGACTAAACACAGACGATACTGCATCATGTGGGCAGCAGACTAAACACAGACGATACTGCCTCATGTGGGCAGCAGACTAAACACAGACGATACTGCATCATGTGCAGCTCAGCCAACAACCAATTCTGTTTGCTTATTTTTTGTTAATTAATTTCCAACTACTGAGGGATACACACAATATGCAAACAGTATCAGTGAACTCACCATGTCACCACACCTCACTAAACTCACCACCATGCTACCACACTTAAGTGAATTTATTGTGATGCTACCAAATCTCAATTAATTCACAACTATGTTACCATACCACATTCGCTTCTATAAATATCAATAAATCCCTGTTTATTTAATTGTCTTTTTCTATTTGAATGTCCTCATATGTTATCTCCAGAGACAGTGAACTCACCATCATTCTGCCATACCTCATCAAGAAACAACTCACCTTATGAAAGCAGGCTAACCTTTCAAACCCAGGCCAACATTGTCAAATTATTACACACAAGTGAGTAACAGCAAATGCAATGTATTAACTCAATACAAAAATGCTCCCCACAATAAAGTGCAGTGATTCAGTGAGCAACGTACTCTGCATATAATAAGTTGGTTTCATAAATCGGCAGTCATATATTGTAAAACTTATAATTATGACAACACAATGCCCCACAAATGGCTGATAAAGGAAACATAACTTGATGATAACAGAATACAAACATTTACAGATGAGGACTTATCACTTACGATAGTTCAATTATACATGTATAGGGGAATTCTAACATATTCAATTAAATAAATGAAAGTGATGTTTCAAATAAATTTATAATCTTGCTATCAAGCTCTCTCACTCTCTCTCTCTCTGCTACTCACTGAAATATCCCCCCTCCTCCCCACACTAGTCTGTTTCCTATTTTACCATTCACCCACCTGGACGTCTCTCCTCCCCCCCCCCCCCCCAACCAACAAGCCAGTGTTCCCCTCTCCTGTTGCTATGGCAATCTGTGGGCTATCCACGCTAGTGACCTTTAGCCCCATTCTTTAACCACATTCAGTCCTTTAGTTGGAATCATGTGGATTTAATTAAATACGTGTTCAATCCACAACAAGCATACAGATGAGTAACTTTTATATATACATTTTCATGTAGGTGCATCTGTGTGCGTTTGTTGTATCTGTGTGGACGAAGGCTTTGGCCACAACATCCACTTTGTTACTTGTGAGCATACCCTAGTAAAAGTGTCTTCTACTTTGCGTGTTTTGGTGATTCACACAAACAGACAGGAGAAAATTTTTGTCAGAAATGGTGCTTCCCCAATAGCAAGCACATCATGACCACTTTCAGCAACCCTTGAGGTCACTTGGTATATCTACGCCAAATTATGGCCTGAAAAGAAGGTAGGCTCAAGATGACAGTTAAATGGGACTGCCATTGTTTTGCCAATGTTGCCAGATAATGGTGGCATACCAATATGTTGCCAGATAATGGTGACAGACCAATATGTTGCCAAGTAATGGTGTCAAACCAATATGTTGCCAGGTAATGATGGCAGACCAATATGTTGCCAGATAATGGTGGCAGACCAATATGTTGCCAGATAATGGTGGCAGACCAATATGTTGCCAGATAATGGTGGCAGACCAATATGTTGCCAGATAATGGTGGCAGACCAATATGTTGCCAGATAATGGAAGCAGACCAATATGTTGCCAGATAATGGTGGCAGACCAATAAGTTGCCAGGTAATGGTGGCAGACCAATATGTTGCAAGGTAATGGTGGCAGACCAATATGTTGCCAGATAATGGTGTCAGACCAATATGTTGCCAGATAATGGTGGCAGACCAATATGTTGCCAGATAATGGTGCCAGAACTATATGTTGCCAGATAATGGTGGCAGACCAATATGTTGCCAGATAATGGTGTCAGACCAATATGTTGCCAGATAATGGTGCCAGACCAATATGTTGCCAGATAATGGTGTCAGACCAATATGTTGCCAGATAATGGTGGCAGACCAATATGTTGCCAGATAATGGTGTCAGACCAATATGTTGCCAGATAATGGTGTCAGACCAATATGTTGCCAGATAATGGTGGCATACCAATATGTTGCCAGATAATGGTGGCAGACCAATATGTTGCCAGATAATGGTGTCAGACCAATAAGTTGCCAGATAATGGTGCCAGACCAATATGTTGCCAGATAATGGTGTCAGACCAATATGTTGCCAGATAATGGTGGCAGACCAATATGTTGCCAGATAATGGTGGCAGACCAATATGTTGCCAGATAATGGTGTTAGACCAACATGTTGCCAGATAATGGTGTCAGACCAATATGTTGCCAGATAGTGGTGGCAGACCAATATGTTGCCAGATAATGGTGGCAGACCAATATGTTGCCAGATAATGGTGTTAGACCAACATGTTGCCAGATAATGGTGGGAGACCAATATGTTGCCAGATAATGGTGTCAGACCAATATGTTGCCAGATAATGGTGGCAGACCAATATGTTGCCAGATAATGGTGGCAGACCAATATGTTGCCAGGTAATGGTGCCAGATCAGTATTTGTACAGACCAATTGGCTCCAGATGGGTAATATGGCCAGTACCATGCCAACAACTTTTACTTCTTCAGACATTCCCCAATGGATAACAGCGCTCATTCTTAAACTTCCAGTGTGCTGGTGCTGAGGTATCAGGCTCAGCTGCTCAGTTGCACTAAAATGTTGACTTCTTGTTCTTGACTTGGGGATGTAAATTACAAGTACCTTTAAGCAGGAGTGAATTTGTCTGATGGCAAGGAGACTGGTAACAAGATAATCTACATGAAAATGTCAGTCGAGTGCACGCCACAGTAATGATAACTATTAAAATCAGTAGCACATATATGGACTATGCTTGGATTCAACAGAAATGAACGCAAAAACAAAGAAAACAACACAAAAAACCAACATTCTTCCCACTAAAAATACTAAAACTGTGCTGCTACTAAAAATAGAGACTCTCTGCTCTCTACACAAAACTCTTACATACATTAAAGCAAAATCACATCTTACATTACAGTACTACAACTATCATCATTAGACTAAAAAAAACATACTGACAGGTGGGCAAATATCCATCACAACTACTATATTGTCTGTACAAAACACAAGCAACAAATGTTCTAGCAAACAGAAGAATATCGCAGTATACATCTGATTTGTTTTGTGTAATGTCTCCAGTTTAATAGGCAACCTAATTTTAGTTACCATCAAAGAAGGTATGAACTTGGTTAGATGAGTGATTCATACCAGCTCTCGACGCCCGCTACAGGAGGAAAAGACTTATCACCTATCCCTCCGTGCACTCAGGCCCACAACATGTGATGGTTCTAACACTTCACAAAATGTGATGGTCTTAACACTTCACATAACCACAGCATGTTATTGACACGGGACTTGTTTGTTCATGATTGTATAGAGCTATGAAGTGAAATGATAGAAAAAGGGGCTGGACGGTCTTTTCTTTCTTTCCCAGATAGATCTATGTTGGGCATAAACACCACAACCTGGGAGGAAATGGCTTCTGGCCGTAACATGTAAAGATACACTGAAAGGAATCATCTTGAACTCAGAAGAAGGAGACTACTTCAACAATCACAGGAGAACAAGAGGCCTCCTTCTCACACCACATACCTGTATATATAACACACACATTAACATACCCATGAACGTGTGCGCCCGCACACACACACACACACACACAGAGGCATTTATTCACACAAAAACAGTGCTTCATCTATAATTTTGTTTAAAAAATTGCTCACAAAATTCCTGATACAATGAAGGATATACTTTGTTACTAGAATTTTCCTTAAAAAAAAAAAAAGAAGAAGAAAATCATAAATTGTGTACAAAATCATGCCTTGTTTTTCTTAGTTTATTTCATTTCTAGCTCGACTCTCAGCACCTCCACCATATTCAGCACAGCGCAACATGTTGCAAGAAATATGGATAATCATACATTGGTTCCCAAAATGGGTAGTATCATCCCCTGGCTGCAACAAACAGACGCAGGAGTGGACAGGTTTAGAATATACAGCAGATTTAATACCATGTGTTCGTAGGTCAGCATGGTCTAATGGATAAGAACACTGGCAGTGTAGGACATGGGGGTTATGAGCCTGTGTTATTAAGGCCGCCTAGCTAGTGCAGTCGCTGCGAACTGTGCAGGCTAGGGATTTCTTTTTTCCCCTGACAGAAAAACATCCACACCTTACTGGGGATTTGAACCCGGGTTTCCTGAAGGAGACACTAGGACATCCGCTCCTGAGCTTCAACAAATCTTTCCAACATACAATTTGGACCCTTCTCCCATCCCCAAGATGAACATTTCATCCACAAAATAAACATTTCATCCACAAAATAAACATTTCATCCACAAAAAGTTAACATGTATCTTAAACCTCTCATCACCGTTGACTACCCAAATCTGTTGTTTACATTACTTTGTACTTGTGTATACATGAACTCCTGTAATCCGGTTTAAAAGTTAGTTGCATATCCTTTACAGGACGTTAGTCACCCCCCAGCATTGTTTGGCTGTTTGTGATCTCTTGGCAAGTTTATGTTCAGTAGTTTGCCATTGCTTTCTGAACAACCGGCACCCATACTATTTTTTTAAAAAAACTCAACGCAAGGCGATTGGCTGCCAATTTGCACACACGTATGTTTCAATCGTGGTATGCGGGATTACGAACTGCATCCTCAACCCTTTCATGTATAGATAAACTTCTATTCATCCGCTAGCCCTACTAATATTTACATCAGCTAATTACTAGTTATCCCATGCAAGTCATGACAACATTGTATAACTCTTTTCTTCCCCTACTGACCCAGTAACATAAACCTCAAAAATGGAAGGGTTCTCATTAATATCACATAATATGCCGCTGGAATTAACAAATGCAAATTTTTCACATATCCTATAAAAAGGCAGAGAGTTTCCGTTTGTGTGTTAGGGGATTAGACCTTCACATACAGGCCCCAGCATAATAATGTCAGGTAGCCAGTTCCTGTTCTTCCCACCTTTCCCAAAACATGATCAAGTACCCAGCTTATGGGGCCGGGTGGGCCCCAGAGCTGTACTGGTCAGAGAAAATAATCATGTCTTATTGGGGGTTGAATCCTGGACCACTGACATAGTGGGCAACCAAACATATCCTGTATGTTTAAAATTAAACAGTTTCAATCTACAACACACTTTATCGTCCTCAAATTAAAATGTAACGTGTGTGTTTTACGCCTAAGTGGGGTGAATGTACTAGCTAAGAATCTTATAATACAACCAAGGTTACAGGGGTCAGATAAGAATAAGACGGATGTTAGGTCAGAAAAGTGGATTAAGAAAATCACAAGACAATGGCTGAACCCAACACCGTGATTGTTAGAACACGCACGGGTCAAGGGGAAATCGATAATGAGATGCCAAAAACGTGATAGTAGACTAAGGGACAAAAGAAGTCCATAAATGTAGTGTTGGAGGAATTTAGAATGGGGTTAAATGGTGTTTCTTGGGAGGTCCCGGGAAGAGTGAATAAAAGAGACGTCTTGGCAAATTTATCTTGTTGCTACACCACACCCATACGCGATGAAGAAAAACGCCAAAAAACAAACGTAAAGGAGTTCGGGCCGCTGACCAGGGAGACAACTTGAGACTTGTACATGAATGCTCTGCCTTTGCCTACATCGAGTCCTTATGAGGACTGGATATGACCGGCTCCAGCCCCGATGAGAATAACACAAGAAGCGACAAGCACGTAGCAGTGCTAACAGAGAAAAGAAGCTAACAAACGAGAGAATGCGGGGCCCCAGTAGGCCCAACCAAGGACCGGTCTTTATCAGGACCAACACAAGACAAAGAAAACAACCAGATAGCACAAAATAAATTTATCCGACGAACAGAGCGGAACCAATATAACCAGTAGGAATTAGGACTAACAGTCCACACAACCACGGCTCTCAACAATAACCACCGCTGAGGAAGCAGGTTAGACGAGACCAAATTTGAAATTTTTTTGGGAGAATTGGAATTGGAATTGGAATTACATGGGAGTTGAGTTGTGGCGGAGTTTGGGACAACTTCGCCTGGTGGTTTTCAGAGATTAAAGTGTGGGCTGAGTGTGAGAAACCAGCCAAGAGAGTGATCTTCAGGAAGAGTTGATTCTGAGGCTTAGCCAGTTATTCAGTTGTTGGGCTACGTTCAGGGAAACTAGCGAGTTATTCTGAGTTCGGGTTGAGGAATGAATCTCAGCAAGGCAGTCAGTGAGTTCGGACACGGGATATAGTATTAAGATGACTGATGGAAATAGTGTCTTGTTTTTCATCATGTATCTGTGTCATTAATAAAATGATGTGCGCAAAAACTATGTGTCTATAGCTGTGCATAAGCAAACCTGCAGAGCATGTATACAGATATATCACTAGACACAACCACAGCCACTTCCATCCGTCATATCCTTGTGACAAAAGAGTTTCATCTACAACACACTTCACCGTCCTCAAATTTAAAAAAGTAAAGATACATTTCCCTCGTCTTGAAGGTTATCGGGTATATGGTGCTGGCCCCATATTTTCAAAGACCAATCAGCACTCGTGGGGTAACAGTCAATATCATCTTACTTCCCAAGACCAAACATTGATGTGAATTTGAACCCACGGCCGTTGGGCCGGCAGGCAAGTGTGCTATCCACTGCACTACCACAGCACCCTCAAATTAAAGTTTTAATTTACAGTTCATCTTATGCTTCTGAAATCTAAGAACACAATGTAAAGCACATCGTGTATTATTACATGCAAGCTTTTCAATTTACAATACACGTTCCATATTCCTCAAATAACAGTAGCAATTAAAAATCTGAACCTGTAAATATCCACTGAAAGCAAAAATCTACAAAACAATGTGATCATATATGGCCTAATTTAATTCAGGACAAGTGCAATCAAAGACCTCTGATTCTATCAAAATGGATGGAGTTCAATTGTGTCTAACTGAAATTACGTTGGTTCAGGTGGATGACAGATCTGGCCAGGGTTCACACCAAGCTTAGGTTGATCAGCCTCAAAAATGGGTACCAGAAAATTTTCTAGGGTGTGAAGTGTGGCTGGCA
Organism: Cepaea nemoralis; assembly: GCA_014155875.1. NCBI lineage: Eukaryota > Metazoa > Mollusca > Gastropoda > Stylommatophora > Helicidae > Cepaea > Cepaea nemoralis. The sequence goes on from JACEFZ010003557.1 coordinate 127,657, forward strand.
TCTTATCACCTGCCGATTGGTCTAATAATATGGCCTAGCAGTACCTCTGTTAGAAACGGTCTAATAATATGGCCTAGCAGTACCTCTGTTAGAAACAAAGTCTTTAACTTAAATAACATAAAGATGATGAAGACAAATATGCAACAAAGTACAGCAAGAACATAGAGAAATGATCAAACAGGCAATACACTGTGCAGGTAACAAAGGCAAAAGTAAACCACAGTAGAAACTACAACAAGGATATGAGGCCTTCACATATACAAGATAATAGTATAATGAGGTAGGTTGATCAGCTCCCTTCCTCATCACCTTACTTATCAAATCAGAGAGCTTAGTACCCACTTCACAAGAGTAGGTATACCCACACATCTATCTATACTGGGCAGGGCAAATTCAACTCAGCTACTACAGGGGATTCACTCCCCGATCAGTGTGTTCATCAGCAAGAGTACTAACTTCTTTGCTACTATGGTATGCATTGAAACCAAGTGTTTGAATATTTACTTATAAAAACATCCTGGAGAATCACTGTAATTCAATATCAACCAGGCCTATGGACTCCCTAATTTATAGATTCTCTAGCCCATGGATTCTTTCGCCTATAGATTCTCAAGTCCATGGATTCTCCAACACATGGATTCTCTAGCCCATGGTTTCCCAGCACATGTTTTCTCTAACCCATGGATTCTCTAGCCCTTAGATCCTATGTCCATAGATTTTCTAGCACTTGGATTCTCCAACACATGGATTCTTTAGCCAATAGATTCTCCGTCTATGGATTCTATAGCTTTGGCATTCAGTTACCCTCCAGGTACTTATATACCAATTACAAGTTACAATATGATACAGTCATATGTGTTTTACAAAAGATAGAGCCGCAAAGTATTTCGAGCCTATCATAAACTATAGTAGTAGTTCTTCAAACAGGAGTCAGGGCCACAAGAGAGGTGGCATAACAATTATCGAGGATCAGAAATACACTTGCAAATTTAAATTTTTAAATAATTATTATGCATAGTCCTAGTACCTACTGGTTTTCTAACTGAGAAAGGTAGGCCCTAGGAAACTGATAAAAATAGACCTGAGTGAAAAAAAAAAATAGTTCACACATATAAGTACAGTCGCTGAGGATGGGGACGGAGCGCTTATGGGAATGTCCTGAATGCTGTGATTTCGGTTCCTAAATCAATCAATCAAGTATAGTCATATATATAATTTCTTCCCAGACAAGGTCTGTAAAGCCCTGTTCCATATATTTCTTCCCAGACAAGGCCTGTAAAGCCCTGTTCCATATATTTCTTCCCAGACAAGGTCTGTAAAGCCCTGTTCCATATATTTCTTCCCAGACAAGGCCTGTAAAGCCCTGTTCCATATATTTCTTCCCAGACAAGGCCTGTAAAGCCCTGTTCCATATATTTCTTCCCAGACAAGGCCTGTAAAGCCCTGTTCCGTATATTTCTTCCCAGACAAGGTCTGTAAAGCCCTGTTCCATATATTTCTTCCCAGACAAGGCCTGTAAAGCCCTGTTCCATATATTTCTTCCCAGACAAGGCCTGTAAAGCCCTGTTCCATATATTTCTTCCCAGACAAGGCCTGTAAAGCCCTGTTCCATATATTTCTTCCTAAAGGTGTAGTTTACTCGTTTGAACTCATGCGGTCCATACACATGCTCCTACTTTTAGTGTGCATTGATGTTTACATGTGTACTGAAATAGCCTCTGTCCTATATATTTCTTCTGAGAGATGGCCTGGAAAAGCCCTGCTCTATATATTTCTTCCTAAAGATGGTCTGGAATAGCCTGTCCTGTATATTTCTTCCAAGAGATGGTCTGGAAAAGCCCTGCTCTATATATTTCTTCCTAAAGATGGACTGGAAAAGCCTGTCCTGTATATTTCTTCCAAGAGATGGTCTGGAAAAACCCTGCTCTATATATTTCTTTCTAAAGATGGACTGGAAAAGACCTTGTCCTAAATATTTCTTCCCAAAGATGGACTGGAAAAGCTCCTGTTTTATACACTTCTTCCAGGCGGTGAGAGAAAAGAGAAGAAAGCAGTGTTGAACTAATCCATTGCTTTTGGGGTTTGCCTCATGCTCAATTTTCAGAAAAGGTCTAAGGGCAGAGGACAGACTTCATTGCACCAGGTTTTACCCTATCTGGCTCAGTCTCCTCCACAGAATGGCAAGCTGCCTATTGAGACCACTGTATAAAGTACAAACTCTGTAGCTCCAGCAATGATATCCAGGGGATTCTAAAAAAATTGTACTCATGATCTGAATGATGCAGTAGGAGAATTGAACACAAAACCTTCACATAGTGATGCAGACGGCTTGATCACTTTACCATAGTGACCTCCATGCACTATTGCTGCTGTATTTATAGGAAAGTGTAATTTGCTGTTTGGAAGTAGCTTTGATTATTATATAAATATATTGAATAAATCTGACTTGAAGTCATTCAACAACATCCATTGCTCTTCATTTTCTGATATCATTGTTTCTGATTCTCATGGCATCACCACAGATCTGTCCTTCGCACCTGTTTGATATGCCATATTGTAAACCCTATCAGATGTCTGATGTAAACACAGTTAGTCAACAAAGAAGTTTATAAAGATTAGGGCCATCTGTTCATTACAATCTCACTATATTTGGTTAATTCAGCTAAACCATATTGTTATCTGTATGTTTATGAAAGCTGTTGCAATGTATCTTACATGCTTCAGTCATATAAACAGTCAACTATAAACAGAATATATGCCACTGATAAAATTATGAAAATATGAATGAGGCATGTAACAAGATGATATTATCTGGCAATGACATTGCAGCAGTCTAGATGCAACAGATGTGACTGCTGTATTAATTAGTTATATGTATACAATGAAACAATGATATATTTAAAAAATATATGCACAAAGTCAAAGTGTGAAGTACGCTTACAGTAAAAGTTTGATTGTTAATACATCCCATGTTCGGTTCCATTCAACATCTATCAACACTTAGACAAAAATCTGGCTAATATCCAACAGATTAACTGTGTACGTTACCTAAACATATAGTTCAAAAATGAAAAAGCAGACAATATGAGGAAGCATGAGAGACCCCCATGTGTGGTACTGAATACCTGCCAACTCCTCTCACATAGCTTTAATCTTCATCATTTTCATCTTCGGCTGCTTTTTCTTGGACTCACGTCGGCTTTCACGATCCTGTAACATTGTCAAATTATCAAAAATGTTTAAGTTTGTTAATTGCATACAAATTAAGTAAAGTAAAAGTCAGTTCATTTACGTGCCAGTTTGGCATTCTGGACTCATATATTTTGTGATCGAAAGACACATAACAGGTCTTTATGCATTATGCCAGCTGCCTTTGCTGCCCCAGACTTACCACTGATACAATTATTCTCAAAACTCTGTGACTGGTTTATTATGTGTATAAGAAAATTCTTGTCCATCCAATCTACTGGATGTGCAGAGGTTGGGTAAGCCTAAGCTTTCAACTGAAGGCCAGAGGTGTTAACTTGGCTGCATAATGTTTGTGTTAGTTTAGTGCATAATTGCGGTTGTCTATCATTTCCTTGCTCTTATCAGCAGTTGATCTGGTTTTATTTCTCAAGATGTCTTTATACACAACTATATGAAAGAGACAAACACTGTTCTTTGGTCATATAATAGAAGAGAGGCAGTGGAGAACATTGTGAAGGCTGGAAATAGCAGCAGTAGAAGAAGCACAGGCAAAACTAAGTGAAATAGTGCTTGATGGTGGGAGATGTTCGCATGGAGGAATGTCATCAATGGAACTGATCCAGAACACCCTGGGCTGAGATCTGTGAAGAGACAAGACCCGTCCATGCCACCTGAGGAGGAGGAGGGGGAGGGGGGGTCCTCATGATAATGTCCAAACCTCTATCTGCTATCTCTCAATTAATTTGATGATTGATCTTCTTCTTCCTCTTCGTATATCCATGCTATGTAACATCTGTTCGCAGCATCCCATTCCGTGCACTGCCAATCATTGCAGTTACTGATATTCCTAAATGCCATGATGTCAAACTGTTCAGCATCTTCTCTCTTCGTCTTCCCCAGCCTCTAGTCTCCTCCAATTTCCCTGTTGCCATGATGTCAAACTGTTCAGCATCTTCTCTCTTCGTCTTCCCCAGCCTCTAGTCTCCTCCAATTTCCCTGTTGCCATGATGTCAAACTGTTCAGCATCTTCTCTCTTCGTCTTCCCCAGCCTCTAGTCTCCTCCAATTTCCCTGTTGCCATGATGTCAAACTGTTCAGCATCTTCTCTCTTCGTCTTCCCCAGCCTCTAGTCTCCCCAACTTCCCTGTTGTCATGATGTCAAACTGTTCAGCATCTTCTCTCTTCGTCTTCCCCAGCCTCTAGTCTCCCCCAACTTCCCTGTTGCCATGATGTCAAACTGTTCAGCATCTTCTCTCTTCGTCTTCACCAGCCTCTAGTCTCCTCCAATTTCCCTGTTGCCATGATGTCAAACTGTTCAGCATCTTCTCTCTTCGTCTTCCCCAGCCTCTAGTCTCCTCCAATTTCCCTGTTGCCATGATGTCAAACTGTTCAGCATCTTCTCTCTTCGTCTTCCCCAGCCTCTAGTCTCCTCCAATTTCCCTGTTGCCATGATGTCAAACTGTTCAGCATCTTCTCTCTTCGTCTTCCCCAGCCTCTAGTCTCCTCCAATTTCCCTGTTGCCATGATGTCAAACTGTTCAGCATCTTCTCTCTTCGTCTTCCCCAGCCTCTAGTCTCCTCCAATTTCCCTGTTGCCATGATGTCAAACTGTTCAGCATCTTCTCTCTTCGTCTTCCCCAGCCTCTAGTCTCCTCCAATTTCCCTGTTGCCATGATGTCAAACTGTTCAGCATCTTCTCTCTTCGTCTTCCCCAGCCTCTAGTCTCCTCCAATTTCCCTGTTGCCATGATGTCAAACTGTTCAGCATCTTCTCTCTTCGTCTTCACCAGCCTCTAGTCTCCTCCAATTTCCCTGTTGCCATGATGTCAAACTGTTCAGCATCTTCTCTCTTCGTCTTCCCCAGCCTCTAGTCTCCTCCAATTTCCCTGTTGCCATGATGTCAAACTGTTCAGCATCTTCTCTCTTCGTCTTCCCCAGCCTCTAGTCTCCTCCAATTTCCCTGTTGCCATGATGTCAAACTGTTCAGCATCTTCTCTCTTCGTCTTCCCCAGCCTCTAGTCTCCTCCAATTTCCCTGTTGCCATGATGTCAAACTGTTCAGCATCTTCTCTCTTCGTCTTCCCCAGCCTCTAGTCTCCTCCAATTTCCCTGTTGCCATGATGTCAAACTGTTCAGCATCTTCTCTCTTCGTCTTCCCCAGCCTCTAGTCTCCTCCAATTTCCCTGTTGCCATGATGTCAAACTGTTCAGCATCTTCTCTCTTCGTCTTCCCCAGCCTCTAGTCTCCTCCAATTTCCCTGTTGCCATGATGTCAAACTGTTCAGCATCTTCTCTCTTCGTCTTCCCCAGCCTCTAGTCTCCTCCAATTTCCCTGTTGCCATGATGTCAAACTGTTCAGCATCTTCTCTCTTCGTCTTCCCCAGCCTCTAGTCTCCTCCAATTTCCCTGTTGCCATGATGTCAAACAGTTCAGCATCTTCTCTCTTCGTCTTCCCCAGCCTCTAGTCTCCTCCAATTTCCCTGTTGCCATGATGTCAAACTGTTCAGCATCTTCTCTCTTCGTCTTCCCCAGCCTCTAGTCTCCCCCAGCTTCCCTGTTGCCATGATGTCAAACTGTTCAGCATCTTCTCTCTTCGTCTTCCCCAGCCTCTAGTCTCCTCCAATTTCCCTGTTGCCATGATGTCAAACTGTTCAGCATCTTCTCTCTTCGTCTTCCCCAGCCTCTAGTCTCCTCCAATTTCCCTGTTGCCATGATGTCAAACTGTTCAGCATCTTCTCTCTTCATCTTCCCCAGCCTCTAGTCTCCTCCAACTTCCCTGTTGCCATGATGTACTCCAGTATTTCCCTTTTCATGACATGCTCAAAGAATGTGGAATGTCGTCTTCTGTTGCGAATAACAAAGTAATAAGAACGGAAATTAGATTCCTGAGAAGAACACTCAATGTATCAAGAAGAGAGAAAATCAGAAATGATGAAATTAGGAATAAAGTGGGGGTTCCAAATGGAATGAGAACAGCGGAAATAAGTCCATGGAAATCTTGATATATGAAGCCTATAAATGGGCACTCTCCCGCTGTTTATGCATCACCTCAACACAGCAAGGTATAAAAGGAACAAGGTGAGATAAGATGAACCAGTTTTCTTTGTGAGTTAACTTCTTCCAAGGTACTGTCAAAAACCTTTTTATCTGTCCATGATGTTCTTACCATTCATCTGTACAACCACATTACTTCAGTGTCCACACAATTCCTCACTATCTGTTAATTGTCCAGATTTCCTTCCACACATCAGAATTGGCTCAATATAGCTCCTAAGAACTCTTATTCTCAACATGATTGACAAAGATATATAGTACATAATATTCTTCACCCATGTGATATCTTTGTGTTAGGCCTATGATACTTCTAATGTGATAGTTTCACATGCAGTCTATTCTGGAAATTACGGGAGAATTTTTCAGGAATTTCATCTCACATGTGACAAGTTTCCTTTGGTGGGATGTTGGCAGGGACCAAATTGTACAATGCTAATAAAGTGTCAGAATAGTTAAACCAACTAAAAGCTAGATACATTTTGAAGAATTGTCAGAGCACCAAGCGAATGCAACGCTATGACTGCTGGAAATGCAACCCAGGACTAGCAATGATATGCACGTGCATGACCATCCACACCATCAGAGATCTTCTTATACTAGGAAGACAATGGAACTGAGCTGGTGTGGTCTTCAGATGAGACCCAGAAACTATCACTAGCAGTGCCATATGCAGGAATCCTTAGGAAGGTGAAAGAGGTTGGCCGGGGATATCTTGGCAAATGGCTGTGTATGTATGTGTTGGCTACTGGGGCCCACAAGGGAAGAAAGGCAACATTGTAACCGAACATGCCAGTATTAACTATATAACTTTGAGTATCACTGCCTGGGATTCTGAGATAAGTAGCAAAAATATCTTCATTGTTCTAATTGTTTCATCTGTTTATTCTTCTCATCCCGTTCTTATGCCTTAATGTAGTCACTGGAGGATTTTCTTTGTGATTAAATGTTATGTTTTATGGATGTATTTTTTGGCTGATGAATGGTAGTCGCCGCAATGTCCTTATTTTTTGTAATTCTGTTCTGTAAAGCTTTGTGTTATTTTACAGTATAACTATGGTCTTTTCACTGGAACACACAGAGCAAATTAAATAGAGGAAGAACTAGAAATAGAGATATAATTTTAAAACAAAAATAATAGGTCAAGCTGAATATATTAAAAGCAAATAATCCAGGGAGACAAAAATTGTTCACCTCAAGTTTTCTAGCCCTATCTGGATCCTCCTCTGCCATAAGCTTCTCCTTCTCTGCTCTCTTCTTCTCCTCCCGCCTCTGCTGCGCCAGCTCCTGTCTTTGTGTGTGAGCAGCCTTCAAAAATTGTTCCTCGGCTTTCTGTCTGTTTTTTTCAGATTTCATCCTAGCCTAAAGATGAATAATACATGGTACATAGTTACTGGATGACATAAATCTTTGGATTGGAATTCCATCTCTCTCTCTCTCATTCACTTACTCACTCACTCACTGCAGTGATAACAGCTATGTAACTACCCAATAATAGTATATGTAAAATCTGGACAGTAAATAATCAAAACAAAAGAAATAATGAATAACGGACTACAAAAAATATAATAAAATATGCCTGAAAAGTTCAGAATTAACTTCTCGGATGAAACAAAGTGATATTCTGATCTGATATTTTTTTTTTTAAATGTCCACCTCGTTCAATGTGCTTTCTCATCCTTGGTTACAATTGATGAGGTTTCAAAAATATGATTGTAGCATAATGCTAGAGATGATACACAAGTAATATTCTATTCATCATCATCATATGCCATGCCGATAAGCCTGGGAGGTCATGTTTTGCCATCTCAAACGATCAGAGTCATGGATCAGAGTCGTGGATCAGAGTCGTGGATCAGAGTCATGGATCAGAGTCGTGGATCAGCTCCATGTTCTTGTCTATCATGCCATGTGGCCAAGCCATCCAGATATTTATCTCTCTGCCTTCCCCTTGTTTTTCCCCCTCAAACTTGCCAGTTGTCACCAGTTTATTTCTTCTCCATCCATCCATCATGTATCATGCCGATAAGCATGGGCGGTCAAGTTCTGCCATCTCACTTGATCACCATTCATGGATCAGCTCCATGTTTCTGTCTCGACCATGCCACGTGGCCAAGCCATCCGGGTACTTACTTCTCTGTCTTCCTCTTGGTATTTCTTCTCATATCATGCTAAAGATGTTGACTGCTTACATCTAATTTCTCTGATCAGTTTATGGTTTATGGTTTATTTCTTTCTTGTAGGACTTGCTCTTTGTTGGGTATTAGTTTGAATAATAGACAGACAGAAGTCATGGTGAAATCAAGGAAACAAATTGTGTCTAAATGTGCAATTAAAGTAATTGACGTTATTTTGGGGCAACTGCAGAAATTCACATATCTAGGCACATGGGTAAAATCAGATGGAAGATGCATCACTGGGATAAAGAACAGAGTAGGAAAAGCAAAAACTGCATTCTATCAAATGAATGTTTTGTGCAATAAGTTATTGTCCTTAAAGGTTAGAAAAAGAGTTCTTGCATGTTAAATAGAATAAAATTTAAACATAGGGCTGTGAATCATGGACAATTAGTAAACATGCACACACAAAAAACTGGAAGCCTTTGAGATGTGGTTTTTTAGAAAAATGCTGAAAATTAATTGGACAGTCAAAATGAGAAATCTTGACATTTTTAGGGAAGCTAAGGCGCAAAGACAACTTATCACAAACATCAGAAAGAAGCAGTCATCGTTTTGTGGCCACATTATGAGAAGACAAAAAATGAAACATGTCGTGACAACTGGAATTATTTGCGGAAAGAGAGACAGAGGAAGGCAGTGTAAGAAGATTCTTGACAGTCTTATGTCATGGCACAGAAGGGAGTCAACACACGAATTGATCCATGCCTATGTAGATCGCAAGTTGTGAAGAGGCATGATTACCCACACCATCCAGCAAAGCACTGGATGATGATGATGATGACTTGGTCATTGGTTTTTCTGTCTGTCCAGTGGTATTCTTTGCATTTTCCTCAAAAACCACATTTCCACTACCATTAGATGTTTTTCAGCTTGTCTGCTCATTGTCCACGTCTCACATCAATACAAAAGAACAGGTTCTGTGAAGAACACTTCCTCGCTGCAATTGACATCTTTTTATTGGTCTATATATTTTCAGTCTTTCAAAAGACTACCTTTGCTATCGTGATTCTTGTTGTAATCTATTCTATAGGCAAGCTACTAAATGTTGTACGCTGGTTAACTAAATAAAACACACCACTGAAATCTCACCTCTTTAGTCAGCTGGAAGCGAGACAGCTTGTCTATGCAATAAAATGCCAACTGCATCAACGGCTTCAGGTTCTCCATGTCAGATACCCTCGTTTTGCCTTTACCTGGGACTAAGAAAGGAAGGAAAACCACACCGAAATGTACCATCACTTCATGAATTTTTAATGTCATAAAAACTGTGCAATGCTTTAAGGCAGTGGTTCTCAACTTTTTTTGGCCCGTGCCCCCCTTCACCACCCTTCATCACCCCCCCCCCCCCCACCCCCCCCCCCCCCCCACCCATTTTCGTATTTCCTACCTAAAAATCCCCCCCCCCCCCCCCCTTTACACAGTATACATAATAATAGAAGGTAAATTTAATAGCACATACTAAAACAAGTCTAGACGTCCACATAAAACATGATTTGTGAGTCTACTTACTTATAAAATGAATTTTAGAAGAATGAGACGTACAAAACCACAGAACCGTAAAGTATGAAGGGAAAAACAATATCAACTAATCGGTTCTTGTATTAACGTGATCTTGAAATAATCTTAATTCCCCTGGAAACCTAAAGTTCCCCCCTGGGGTGGGGGAGAGATTCCCCACCGGTTGAGAACCACTGCTTTAAGGATATTGGCAATGCTGGCTGGACCTGAAAAACTCCTTTACCTGGTTCATGAAGGTTAAGTCACAAACAGACAAATGGAAATGTCTATTATTACTTCTTCCTTGTTTGAGCTGCTATCACTGCCAATCATTTCCAATATAAATGTTTCTCCATGTAAAGATATCAAGCTGTCTCCTCTCTAGGTCTTCCTCTGTCTCTCTTCACCTGGAACTTTCCTTCAGATATATTCCAGTTGTTCCCATTCTCATGACATAACCAAATGAACATGGACTGTCTATTTCTGATAACTAACAACTGCAATATTGTAACCCAATGTGCACCAAGCAAATCACCAAACAGAGAACAATGACCGACGCTCAAACAATTTTAATTTTTTAAACTTATTCCATACCAAGAGGACCATCATATATTAATTATTTATTGCACAATGACATATTTTTCTTAACTCACTAACTACCAGAGTAAAAAAACCATGTGGCAGAATTAATTTCTGGACAATTTAGATGTATGGATTATGCTTGAGTTCAAATCAAGCGAATGAAAAGAAAAAAATAAGGATATTAGAGCGCCCAAAAAAGTCCAGTTTCACAATTTACCAGAAAACCATTTTTTTTTTTGCATTTGCATTTGAACTCAAGCGCAGTCTAATACTAATATAATATATGCTAATACTTCAGTGCTACTACTGCACTGATTTTTGTGTGTGGATTAGCTTTCTCTATTATCAGTCAGGGGAATCATCTGGCCAACCAACTATAACTTCTGAGGTACTTGTAATATTACATCGCCAAAGTCAAAAGTTTAATCCAACTGGCCAGTGTAGGGGTTGAATCTACTATTTCAGCATAAGCACACCGGATGTTTAAGAATCAGCACTTTTATCCATTCGGTCATGCTGATCTCACCAGAAAACCATAATTTACCAAAAGATCATTCCACCAGAAAATCATATATGTCCCAAAAGACTACAGTTTATCAATTTATTTCAATTTAAAAAGACCATATTTTACATGAATTTTTGATTTTTTACATGACCACATGATTACTTATAATCAAAATAGCATAACGTAAATTATTCCTGTTACCAATAACAAACTAACGTACCATAACATTCCAGTTTAGCAAACGTACACAAATCATAATTTAACCACCACATTCCACCACAAATTCTAACTTTAACAAAAGGACATTATATAGTAATAATATAATTGTTTAAAACTTACTTGTGAAGCAAAACAGAATACAAGGCTTTGTTTCTGGCATTTTTGTTGGTTGACTATCCCTAGAAAAATAAACAGCGTACATATTAATTGATGTTATTCCCAGAGGAAAAGAAAAACAAAAAAATTATTTGTCAAAACACATATGCCAAAGCGAAGATCTTCTTCTTCTGCGTTCATCCGGAGTTTTTTTTTCGGACGTGATTGCATTGGGCCTGTTTACAGCAGAGCTGTGTTCTTGCGCCGTTAGGCTGACACATCCGACTTCTGCGGGCATTTGTTGACCGGGTTGACCTTCCCGGCCAAAGTGAAGATGATTCCCATTAGTGTGAAATGATACAGATTTATAGTCAACCAGACCATGTCCATAACATATGCCAAATATAATGGCAAATTACCTTCTTTATAGATGCCTAGAAAATCGAGTTTCTTCATTTAATAGAGAATTGAGAAATTGCTTCAATGGCTTCTCTATAGGAGCAGCTTGACCCAGTATGTCACGTGCACTTTAAAAATTATTAGAAAAGCTGCAAAAATATCTAATGGCAGTGGAAATGTGGTTTCTAAGGAAAATGCAAAGAATGCCATGGACAGACAGAAAAATGAATGAGCAAGTCCTACGTGAAACAATTAAAACAGTAAACCAATTAGAGAAATTAAGACAGTCAAAATTGTTCAGGCGTGTTATGAGAAGAAATTTAGCTATGAGGCAAGTTTTTTGGGCAAGTTATGAGAAGAAACTGGTGACAACTGGCAAAATTAAATGGAAAAAATGCAGAGAAGTAAATATCTGGAAGGCTTGGCCACGTGGTATGCTCGAGACAAGAACACAAAGCTGACCCACTAATCTAGTGATCATGTGATATGGCACAATATGACCGCCCACGCTTATCGTTATCACACATGATGATGATGATGAGACCATGTCACAAAAATGTGGACTAGCTTTCTACCTCATCACAAATATAACCATCATCCTCATCAAGTGCCGTGCCAGCTGGCATAGGTGTTCATGTCTCTACACATATCTCGGTCTTTGGTGGTCTGGATCAACTCTGCTGTTGATACTCCTCCATGCCACCATCTGAATCCATCTACCATCATTTCTCTTAGTCGATCTTTGCCTTTCTTCTCCTTAATCTTTCCAGTCGTCACAATGTTCTCCAATACCCTCCTCTCATCACATGACCAAAGAAAGCTGTTTGTTTCTTTCTTATTATTGTATATAGTGTTCTAGTTTCATTAGCCTCTTTCAGGCAATCGTCATTAGTTACTCTGGCAGTGCAAGGAATTTGCAACATTCATCTTAGAAACCACATCTCTGTTGCTTCTAAGTTCTCCCTAATTTGTTCATTTACATTCCAAGATTCATTGTCATACAGCAAAACAAGTTCTATAGTTCTTCAACTCTCTTTTGTTACATTCAATGATAGTGATTTATTGCTTAAGATACTCTTCATTTTCTGAAATGCAGCTTTTGCTTGCCCTATTCTGCTCTTAAACAAACATAAACAAGCATACATAATCAAGAATAAACATCTCTGCACTCAGAAAATTGCCACAGGTGCTCCGTCTGTTTCTTCTGTGGTCAATGAAGAGTTCCCATGCTGATGGTACCAGTGGCAGCCTGACTGTACGTTCACCTCCATATAACATACATTAAAACACATACTCTCATACAGTTCTTTTAATTTCAAGAATTGCCCTAGCCAAAATTAACTCATAGATGTCAAATTACATTCTCATATTTCAAATAATATTCACAAATAAATTACTTTCACACATGTCGACAAGCATTCAAGATATCAAAATTATTTTACACACAACATTATTTCACAAGTGTTAAGTTACATTCACATTTGCACACACAGAAACATCTGTAAGAAATATCTACTAAAAATAATAAACACAAGGCCGGTTTCTACCCAGGTCAATTAGTAAATAAGCAAAATAATCTTTCAGGCCACAGAAATGTGGTTTTACAGAAGAATGTCGAAAAATATTTCAGACAACCAAAATGAGTACTTTAAACGGTTTGAAAGAGGCTAAAACACAAGGACAACTTAACCACAAACATCGGAAAGAAGCAGTCAGAATTTGTAACCACATTATGGGAAGAAAAACTAAACCACAACTGGAAAGATTTATGGAAGGAGAGATGGAGGAAGGCAGCAAGAAAACATTTTTAAGACCCTTTCACTATGACGTGGAAAGGCATCAGCTCAGGAATTGACACATTCTGCATGAAATCACGAGATATGTAGAAGTATGGCTGTCTATGCCAGTCAGCAAGGTGCTTAATGACTTTGACGATGAAAAATATTTGCTGACAGCAGACTTACTCTTGAAGCTTGATGCCGGAGTACTGGTCGGAAACATGAATATACTCGATGACCCCTTCATACCTGGTCAACATCTGACACACCTGTGAGGGAAATGACACAATGCGATGTGTTGAAACAATCAAAACACAGTTAATCTGATATTTGTTTAAGGAGAAATGCTGACAGATGTGATGTGTTGAAACAATCAAAACACAGTGAATCTGATATATTTTAAGGAGAAATGTTGACATGTATGATGTGTTGAAAAAAAAATCAATCTGATATGTACAATCAAAATGCAACAAAACCGGATTACTTAAGAGTGATATCTGACAATATACTAAACTACGCCAGACTTCAGTTAAATGTGGAGTTCATGATACATACGCTTTTATCATCAAATGCAGCTGAAGTTCCTTCTCCACTTGCCTTTATGATTATACTTTTTGAGTATGTTAGTGACAGCAATTGTGTGGAGTGTGCATGTTTGCATGGCATTATATATTAATGTTTATTAGTGTGTTTGTGATTGTAAGTTATTGAGTTTGTGTAAAAGATGTATGTATGTATGTATGTATGTATGAATGTGTGTATGTACTTATGTACAGTGTTATACATGTGCGAGTGTCTACTCTCAGTGTGTGTATGTGCCTGCCTGTCTGCCTGTCTCATAACACGCTAATATGCAGTGTTTCTGTTCACAGCATTCTGACAATGTTTTTTCTATGTGAATGTAATATGCACAATAGATAATTAATGTTTGACAGACGAGTGATTGGAAGGGCCGAATGTAAGACAGGTCTGCTTGCCCAATTTGTGACCCTTTGAAAATAAAGTTTGTTTATTTATTCAAACAGAGCGGGGCATTTTATTTTATCTCTGTTCTCAAATACATCTAAAGCTTTTCCCCGCTTACATTGTTGTTATTAAGCTTAGTCAAAGCTCTCTCTCTCTCTCTCTCTCTCTCTCTCTCTCTCTCTCTCTCTCTCTCTCTCTCTCTCTCTCTCTCTCTCTCTCTCTCTCTCTCTCCTTATGTTGTTCTCAAATACAGATAAGGCCCCTGTTCACTCTCTAGTATCCTTGATATACAATACATTCTGCTTCTCCCATTGCAAATATGGCTTAAATCTCAACAACAACTCACTCCAATGACCCTTTTCTCAAACATACCTAAAGTGTTTAGTTCATACATCGTTCCTGTGGTAACATAAGGATGTTAATGACTGACCATTTCACAAACAATAGATAAGACAATTTATTATTTTAAAATTATATTTTACAGAAAATTCTTAGAATATGTGGATCAATAAGAAGAACAATACTGACATTCTACCAGATCTGAGCACTGAAGAAAACTGACCCATAAACAGTAAATCATCTTGGGAAATAAAATACTGACATCATAAACAGTAAATCATCTTGGGAAATAAAATACTGACATCATAAACAGTAAATCATCTTGGGAAATAAAATACTGACATCATAAACAGTAAATCATCTTGGGAAATAAAATACTGACATCATAAACAGTAAATAATCTTGGGAAATAAAATACTGACATCATAAACAGTAAATCATCTTGGAAATAAAATACTGACATCATAAACAGTAAATCATCTTGGGAAATAAAATACTGACATCATAAACAGTAAATCATCTTGGGAAATAAAATACTGACATCATAAACAATAAATCATCTTGGGAAATAAAATACTGACATCATAAACAGTAAATCATCTTGGGAAATAAAATACTGACATCATAAACAGTAAATCATCTAGGGAAATAAAATACTGACATCATAAACAGTAAATCATCTTGGGAAATAAAATACTGACATCATAAACAGTAAATCATCTTGGGAAATAAAATACTGACATCATAAACAGTAAATCATCTTGGGAAATAAAATACTGACATCATAAACAGTAAATCATCTTGGGAAATAAAATACTGACATCATAAACAGTAAATCATCTTGGGAAATAAAATACTGACATCATAAACAGTAAATCATCTTGGGAAATAAAATACTGACATCATAAACAGTAAATCATCTTGGGAAATAAAATACTGACATCATAAACAGCAAATCATCTTGGGAAATAAAATACTGACATCATAAACAGTAAATCATCTTGGGAAATAAAATACTGACATCATAAACAGTAAATCATTTTGGGAAATAAAATACTGACATCACAAGTGTCACTGTAGGTTAGAAAAGCTGACTGAGTAATACTAAAACCTTCCAACAAGATGGAGTACATAGGGGATTAAAATCATCATGTAAGGAACCCAGGAACTGGTGAAAGATTGAGAGTTTGTCCTGTGGGCGATCATGAGAGTAATGTTCTGCAATGGACTTGCTACCTGATGATGATGATGATGATGAACTACAGCTTTCTTCAGTTACTTTTATTTTATAAAGAAGAGATACATTTCCCTCTACTTACCTTTTTATAAAGAACGGATACATTTCCCTCTACTTACCTTTTTATAAAGAACAGATACATTTCCCTCTACTTACCTTTTTATAAAGAACAGATACATTTCCCTCTACTTACCTTTTTATAAAGAACATATATATTTCTCTCTATTTACCCTTTTATAAAGAACATATACATTTCACTCCACTTACCCTTTTTAGAAAGAATAGATACATTTCCCTCCACTTACCTTTTTAGAAAGAACAGATACATTTCCCTCCACTTACCTTTTTAGAAAGAACAGATACATTCCACTCCACTTACCTTTTTATAAAGAACAGATACATTCCCCTCCACCTAACCCTTTTAGAAAGAACAGATACATTTCCATCCACTTACCTTTTTATCAAGCACAGCTGATGTTCCCTCTCCTATCTCAGACAAAAGTTGGTAGGAAGAAGGCACATCAAATTTCTCCATGCTTTTCTTTTCAGTAAACTGATTCTGTTCAAGAAAGAGGGAGGATAACAGTTAAAAAATATATATACTGGCACCTTGCCGTCTTGACAGATGATAGATTGTTACATTGTGCTTGAAAAAAAGGCATAACAACTACAACACATGGCGGTAGCAATTGTTACTGATCAGACATCACAGCAAAAAATATTGGGCTGAAGTGAAGAGACCATGTGTTGCCCATGCAGCATGATCCCTCTCTTGGCCTGCCTAGTTTACTCCAGAGGAAAGCTAACACCAATATGTCTTGAACAAGACAAGCTGCAGAAGCTGCCAGATCAGCAAAGCAATGCTCTAATTGTCCGCCTGTCGGAGCTTCGATCCTAGATCAGTTGCCGACCACTAGGGCCCACACTGCTATGACATTTAGTCTTTAGGCTGCATTTCCTCACACCAGGATATATACATTTCAGTTCCAATTCATTCATTCATTATGTGCCATGCTGATAAGCGTGGGGGATCATGTTCTGCCATCTCACTCGATCACCAGAGTTGTGGATCAGCTCCGTGTTTCTGTCTCGACCATGCCACATGGCCAAGCCATCCAGGTATTTAATTCTTGGTCTTCCCCTTGGTCTGTTCCCTTCGATCTTGCCAGTTGTCACCAAGTTCTCCAATTCATTTCTTCTCATAACATGCCCAAAAAATTTTGACTGTCTACATCTAATGTCTCTAATCAGTTTACGATCTTCATTTGTTTCTTGAAGCACTTGTTCATTGGTTTTTCTATCTGTCCATGGTATTCTTGGCATTTTCCTCAGAAACCACATCATCACAGCCATCAGATGTTTTTCAGCTTGTCTGCTCATTGTCCACGTCTCACATCCATATAAAAGTACAGGTTCTGTGTAGCACTTCAACACTCTTTTTCTCGTTTCAATTGATATCTTTTTATTGGTCAGTATGTTTTTCATCTTGCAAAAGGCTACCTTCACCATGGCAATTCTTGTTCTAATCTCTTCAAGGCATCTCCCATCAGATGTTATGACTGTTCCGAGATAGCTGTACCTATTCACTTGTTGAAGAATATTCCCATTTACTTGTATTTCTTCCTTCCTAGTGACGACCATAATCTGTCTTCTTACAATTCAATTCTAACTCTAGTTGTTCACTGTGTGCAACAACCGCATCTACTAAATGTTGCAGGTCCTGTTCATTTCAGTTCCAATATCTAATGATATACTGTACTATATCAATAAACACATTTCACTAACTCAGTGCAATTATCTGTTTAATAAACTAAAGATAAGAGATACTGATAAATGTGAAACTGATAAAATGAGATAAAACATTTGTTGCAGGAGGGTCCACTTATGCAGAACAGAGAAAACTGTTTTAGCCTACACCCACTCCATTGAGAACAAACTCTATAGAGATGTCAACAAGCTCGTGTTGACTGCTGATTTCTTTGGCTTTATTCACGCTGACATCTGAAAATGTACACAGAAGATTTTCCTGGTTTGTAACAGCCAGTTAGTTTACATGGGTTTAATAGGTATGAGAATCGACTTCATTGTACCAGGTTTTATCCCATAAAGCACAAACTCCAAAGCTCCAGCGACCACCCCCAGGAGTCTCCGAAAAAATCGCAATCGTGAACTGAATGAAGTGTCCCAGAATTGAACCCACAACCTTCAGAGTGCAAGACAGGCGGCATAACCACTTCACCACAAAGACTCCCAGCCACTGTAGCCTTTTGTTGGTGCTGACTGGTTGTATTTCACTTGTGGTTGTTTTTGACTCTCGTACTTTATTATCACCGATGAGAGCTTGCAGAACTAATATTACATCAGTAAGAAATACAGCCAGCAGCCAGTGGCTTGTTGTGTTATTTATATCCACTATTAATGTGAAGATAATCAAGTAAGGTATGCCTACTTACCAAATCTGTCATATCTTTGTGGAGCTTGGCAGCAGATCGCTTCTGAGCAATACAAAACACAAATCCATCCACCTTTCCTTCCTCCAACTCCACTTTGATTATCTGAAAAAAACAAAACTAATGCAACAACACTGCAGAATTCAAATCAGCAAAAACATCTTAAATGCTTAAACAACACTGCAGAATTCAAATCAGCAAACACATCTTAAATGCTTATAGAATACCTCATCACAGATTGAAACTTTGAACAACAGAAGTCAGGTTGCTAATGCTCTACCGCCAGCAATATATTAATTTTATTAACTTTAACTTCATGAAACAAAAACTGTTAACAGTAACAAGAGTTATCATGGACACAAAAATAAAAAAATCGCAAATAACGATGTTTAGGAAGAAGGTATGAAAAGAGATTTGCTACATAACATCAAGCTATGATAAAAACTTTTGGCACATAACAATACATAATACCCTTACAAAAAACTACACTTGTGGGAACAACAGGGATGTGTAATTTTTTTGTTTGTTTGTTCGCTCAATTTGAACTCAAGCATAGTCCATACAAATGCTGCTTTTTTTAGTACACTAGATTGATTGCAGCCGGCTTCGTGGCTTAGAGCTTATGACTTTTCTCCGTAATCTTGTATACTCTCGTGGGTAACATGATGACGGTGAGAATCAGCAGTGGTTCAAATCGCATCGGTAACTTACAGGGTATGTGAGCCGGCCGCTCAGAAAGCAATGGCAAACTACTGAGCGTAATCTTGCCAAGAAATCAACAGACAGCTGAAAGATGCTGGTGTTGACAGCGATGTCCTGTAAAGGATATGAAAAGAAAAAAAAAAGATTGATTGCGACGTCCTGTAAAGGATATGCAACTAATTTTTTTTTAAATGACAATCACACAAACAAACATATGTCTTATATGCCTAGGTATCTTACCACCTGATCTGATATTCAAGTAACACCTGCCTGGAACTCAAAAGTATGGCAGTAACACAAACAAACATGTGCCCTATTTGGTATCTTACCACTTGATCTGAGGCTGGTTTGAATATCCGTAGTAACAGATTAATGAGATCCTGTCGTTTGAGAAGCTTCAGCTCAACTAGCATTCCTTCAACACAGGTGCGACCACTGCACCACAAGGCATACACATTCTCAGACTCCTTCATCAACACCCCTGAGGTCACTTCCTTTGATGTACCGTCATCTCCTGTTGGTGAAAATTAAAACACAAGTTAACATAAACATTAACAAATTAAAAATTGTAAAACACCAATGAACACAAGCACATTTTAATTTGTAATGGTGGATAACCCATTCACCAATAAAAAGCTGTAAGTTGCAGTAAGAAAAAAGTGTTCACGTATTATATAGAGCTGTTGACGTTAAAATTTTTATTTAAATTTTCTTGTTTCATGTTTTTCTTCAGATCTCTTTGTGTTGTTCCTGATTACTAAGATGAAAACGTTGATTTGTTGTGCCATGATATAACATTATTATCTTATTTTTTGTTATTATCATTGACAATTTTGCCGCGTGATTTACGTTTGCCGGATTTGAGTTCGTTGTAAGGTATGTACATTGTGTCGTAGGTTCACCTGATGGCAAGGGACATTGGTAATAGGAACAGCTAATCCAAACATAAAAATCAGCCCAGAGCACTAGAAGTAGTAGTTTGTGGATGGACTACAATCAAGTTCAAAGCGAGCTAACACCAAAATACAAAAATATATACCAAACTGTTTTTATTTTGTGTTGCATACACATAACAGTTAACAATTAGCAGCCAAGTCAAGAAACATTTGAAGGCAGCATAAATATGTCTGAGGAAAATATAAAAAATACCTTGGAAGGACAGAAGAATAAATAAGATCCTTCAAGAAGTGGATGAAAAACACAAACTGATGAAAGAAATTATATAGTATCAAGACTTACTGGGCACATTATGAGAAGAAATAAACTTGAAACTTTTTGGCAATTGGCAAACCTAATGAAAAATTAACAAGAAATTGGCAAAGAGATAAATTCCTATATGGCTTGATCAAATGGCACAATCTGGATACAAATAAAAACCTGATCCAAGACTGGCAATCTTGCAATGAAGATGGCAAACCATGATTACTCATGCTTCGAGGCACGGCAAGTAAAACAAACAAACATGAACAAACAAACATCAAATACAGCACCAACCACCTCCTTCAATGAAAAAATATAGAGAAGACATAAACCTGAAACTAAACAGATGATTTTATTGGGTCATTAACGTGGAAGTTAGAATGCGAACAAAGATTAGGACAAATACACATGTGTCAACATACACACAATTACGCATGCTCTTTTTCTCATACATACACAAATCATACACCAGCATTCATTGATACACACACAGTTTGTTTGGTCCATTTAAATCTGCCTACAAACAATTTACTTCGCAAGTTCACACATAAGCACTTTGATACTATGATCGATCCACTGAAGTATAGTGTATGAAGAAATGGAATTCAATTTCATCACTGAGACATGAGAAAATGAGCTAATCACATATCATATCCATAATTAGGAAACATATGAGTAACCATTTTATGTATATTCTGATGTAGAGTTTCTCACTGGTTGTGTCAGCGTAGTTTTGTTGTTTTGTGCTGGCGAAGGCTGTTAGCCATAACATTCATTTTGTCACTTGTAATGATGTTCTAGTAAAGGTTACCATTCTTCTTCTTGTTTTTGTCTATTCACTTAGTGTATGAAGGAGAAGATCCTCTAAGATACTAAGAAAATATTCAAAGATTGCGAGAACAAACTTCAACATACCAACGATACTAAATTGTGATTCCAGCAGCTCTTTGTGAGCCGACAGCCAGGCTGTTGCCAGCTTGCAATTCTTAGACTTGCCAGCCAAGAAGTTCAGGAAGTACACAGTCAGGCCAGCAATCATCAAAATCTCCAGGTAGAAGCTGTCCCAGCTTGTTCTTAAGTGAAGAGGTACCTGTAAAATGTACACATCATCAGACAATGTAAAATCAACACCTGTAACATGTACACATCATCAGACAATGTAAAATCAATCATATTTGTCCACTTCGGCTTCAAGGCTGTGACATTATTTGGGCTTAGGATTTAAATCTCAAATGTTTCTTGCTAGTTTGACATCTCTGTAAAACCCTTGCTCATTATCGTGACCACCATCAAGTGCCTTGCCAGTTTGACTGGGTGATCACATCTCTATAAAACCTATGCTCTTCAGTAATATCTAACTTCATGTATCATCTTACCACGCTGTGATAACTCAACAAAAACTCAAAGGGGAAAGGGCCAATTTTACAAGAACACAATCAGAAGTAACAGAACGGATGCTGAGACTAGAAAGCCTTCAATAGCAAACAAAAGCAAAAAATACATTAATACAGAGACATTACAAAAATTATAACAACCTACTAAAAGAAATGGTATTTAGCTTGAAAATGTGGGTCTTCCTGTCTTTCTCTTCAGAACACAAAAATCATTATGTGTATTTTCTCATCCAAACACAAAAATCAGTCTGGGCACCACGAGATAAGAAGGTCATCTTACCCTACCTGTTTTTGTTGACCTATTCATTGTATCTTTTCAGCTTTATTGCAGTTCAACCCATTTAATTGTTCCTGTAGTGGTACAAAACTATCCAATGTATTTTCTCTGTGTTGTCTTCTCTTGTTCTATTAATCCCTTAAGAGGTACCAAATGTTGTATTCATCTTTAGTACAATCATGCTTTATGACAACATAGGTATACTTTCAGATTCACTACAACAGGGCTTAAATGGAGGATACCACAAGGAAAGAACACATATACAGGGAATTAGTCAACCTAGATGCTCACCAGTTACCCCAGTGCTTCAAAACCACACCAGAAAGTTTTTTTTAATGGGCACTAGGAAATGACTTGGAAATTAAAGGCTGCCGATGTGATAAGGACTGAGTGCAGATTTGTCTATAAAATCTGTGTCTAGAACAAGTATTTCCAATATGCCTTTAGATGTGTAGAAGGTCCTTTACTTACTTAGTTATAGAATTAATAGCAACTGAAGTTTTATCTATAGAATAGAGGCCCTGGAGATGTGGATATGCAGACTTTACTTACTTACTTATAGAATTAATAGCCATAGAAGTTGTATCTATATAATAGAGGCCCTGGAGATGTGGATATGCAGACTTTACTTACTTACTTATAGAATTAATAGCCATTGCAGTTATATCTATAGAATAGAGGCCCTGGAGATGTGGATATACAGACTTTACTTACTTACTTACTTATAAAATTAACCCTTTACAAGGCATATCGTCCGATTCCGGCCGGTGTGATAAAACGCTCATAGCGTCCGATTCCGGCTTTGAATACTAGTCATTTTAAAAACGCGATCTCGCGAATTTCCGAGACTTCCTGTTCCTTTCTACCAGTCTTACTGATAGAGTGAAAGCGTGGGTAACGTTTGCAAGTGTTTTCATTAAATTTGATCAGATTGTTCATTAGTTTTCGGGATTTTTGTGCGTTGTTAATGAAAATGGATTTCCTCAATTCTTCAAGCGATAGCGGCGAGTTCGAAGGGTTCAATTTAAGTGACATTGAAACGCACGAAAGTGACGATGAATCGGAGTTAGATCTCAGTGATATCAGCGTGTGTAGCGTGCACACTTCAGATCTTTCGGACTTTGAAGAAAGTGAATCTGATTCAGAAAATGTCGCTGAAGAAAGTCGGGCGGGGCCGTCTTGCGACGCAAACGGTTGGAGCAACACAACAACAACACTGAATATCGAAGAATTTAGTGAAGAAACTGGCGTCAACTTATCAATAACAACTGACGATCGTTCTCAGCATGCATTCTTTCTTCAACTCTTCGAGGAACAAACGTTTCAAATGATTGCCGATCAAACAAATACGTATGCTAGGCAAAAGATCGAGCGAGTAGGTGATCGAGGCTGGGTTCCAACCAATGCAACCGAAATACAGGCCTATTTTAGTCTGCTCATTTTATTGGGGATCTACAAACTTCCTCGTTTGGAATTGTACTGGTCTGCAGATATTATGTTGGGAATGCCAGGTGTGAAGAATGTGATGCCGCTCAAGAGATTCAAGAAGCTGGAGCAGTATTTACATGTGGCTGACAACAACACAGCTGACGGCAGTGACCGCCTCCACAAAATTTGGCCTCTCATTGACATGGCTAATAGGACTTTCTTACAACATTACAAACCTAAGAAAGAAATTGCCATTGATGAGGCAATGGTGCCATTCAAAGGCAGGAATGCACTAAAGCAGTATCTACCAGCCAAGCCAACAAAATGGGGAATGAAAGTTTGGTGTGCTTGCGAGTCAGCAACTGGTTACCTCCTCCAGTTTTCTGTTTACCGTGGCAAAATAGATGGTGCCATTCAGCATGGACTGGGCCATGATGTAGTGATGCAGCTTGCTGCCCCCTTTTTGGGGAAGTATCATCACCTCTATTTTGATAACTTTTTTTCGTCAGTTGCGCTTTTTACTAACCTTCTCCAAGAGAAAACTTATGCGGCAGCAACAGTAAGAAGGAACCGGAAAGATCTGCCTCTGGCATTCAGAGGAAAAAGAAAAATGACGCAAGGGGATCATCAAGTCTTCCAGAAAGAGGATCTGCTTGCTACTGTGTGGCATGATAAAAGGGATGTATTCATGCTCTCCAACAATACCTCACACACATTGACCACTGTTGAGCGATGGGACCGGCACACTCGCACCAGAAAGCCTGTGTCCTGCCCTGCTGTCATCAAACTCTACAACCAATGCATGGGAGGGGTGGACAAGGCAGATCAAATGAGGGGGTATTACTCTACACTGAAGAAGAGCAGAAAATACTGGCGCTACCTCGTTAGTTTTGTCTTCGATTCATGCATAAACAATGCATTCATCCTGTTCGAGCAGTCCACAGCAAAGCCCAGCAAACGCTAGGCCCTTCTGGACTTCCGTCTGGATTTATGTAAGCAACTAATCGCAGGATTCTCCAGCAGGAAGAGGGCTGCAGCAAAGAGGAAAGGCCAAGCAGTAGCTCCAGAAAGTGTCCACAACCACAAGCTCATGAGGTTTGAGGGCAGGAAGAAAGCCTGTGTGTCGTGCAGTCACGCCAAACGTCGTACCCCTGCAGGACGAACCATTGAAAGTTTGTATGGCTGTGATGTGTGCCAAGTGAACTACTGCAAGGACACTTGTTTTCCCCAGCATCTTGGAGCCCAGTGAGCAGTTGGCAGTGTTTGTACATAGTGTATATATGACTGACACTCACAAATAATGTGTTATATTTTGTAAATGTGTTCATATGTGGATTATACCAACAAGACTGGATTATTCATATGACATGTGAGTACAATTATTAATCTGCATGCATTTCTTTTCATTTTGCTCTTTATTTCACTAAAATCCATTCACTAACAACTTAGTTATGATCTTTTTACTAACATGACCTAAAATCTGACTAAAACCCTCAAAAATCTTGCCCGTTTAGAGTTAGAAATTGGAAAAACCTGTGCCCTGTAAAGGGTTAATAGCCATTGCAGTTATATCTATAGAATAGAGGCCCTGGAGATGTGGATATACAGACTTTACTTACTTACTTACTTATAGAATTAATAGCCATTGAAGTATCTATAGAATAGAGGCCCTGGAGATGTGGATATACAGACTTTACTTACTTACTTATAGAATTAATAGTCATTGAAGTTGTATCTATAGAATAGAGGCTCTGGAGATTTGGACATACAGACGAATATGTCGTATTTCATGGAAACAAAAACAATCAAATCCAGAGGTTCTAGAATAACTGGGAATGAAGAGAGAGTTGATGAAAGAAATAAAGAGGAGACAAGTGAAATATTTCGGCCACGTTAAAAGACATGATACTCTTATAAAAACCATACTGGAAGGCAAGGTTGAGGGCAAGCGAGCAAGAGATAGACAACGATACAAGTGGGAAAATAACATCAAGAGATGGGCGAACATCAGCCTGACAGAATGTACAGTCAGGGCGAGAGACAAAGTGTTGGAGATCCATTGCAGCCAACCTTCATTGTGGAGACGGCACCTGATTGATTGATGTTGTATCAACCCCCAAACAGGCACCCTTGCGCAGACATTGCTCTCACCTTTATGAAACAACAAATCACCTTCACACAGAATCCATGAAACTTTCAGACGCTAGAGAAAACCTACTAGTCACTTCTAACAATCCCAACTCTGTGGATCCACGTGTCCAGTTACAGAAACCAGCATCCTTATAAGAATGGCACTGGGCTGCCAAGATGTTGGGATAACACAAGGATAGTTACAAAATTGATGTGGTTTAATGTTAAGAGGATAAATTTTTTTGCACTGCATTTTTATCCCATATGGCTCAGTTTCTTTCCGCAGATTGGCCTGCCGAAAGCGTTGCACATAGAACAAACTCTAGCTCCAGTGATGTTCCCGGGAGTCTCCGAGAAAATTGCACTTATGAGCCAAATGACAAAGTCTGAAAATGAGCCACCGACATCCAGAGCACAAAGTAGGTATCTTAACCACTATGCCATGAATACCCCCCAAAATGTATATCCTTGCCTTACAATTTCAGACATTGGATATAATGAGCAAATTGCTTCCTATAGGCACCACTTGGCTGCATCTCATCCGGTGCATACTGCAGAGTTGTATATCATATGAAGGGAATAGCTGAATCATATTTTGGCTGAAATACAAAGTACATACACTGTGCACCTGATGAGATGCAGCAAGGCAACAAACTGTGCAACCTCTTGTGTATGGTTTCTTTGTTCAAATTCACTAAAAGATGTATTATGTTGAAGTCACAACTTCACAGAATGGATCCCTATGGTCAGCTTAGACAGAGTCGACAATTCAGATGTTATTTGGATAACAACAGAATATTTACAAAAGTTACTATCCTCACCTTTGCCATTTGTAAGTCTGGAAGTTTGTCTGGAGTCTTGGATTTGGGAGAATCCTTTTCTCTGTCAAAATTTTCAAACTCCTCATCATCATGAAGATGCTCAAACTCATCATCCGCCTGTAGTTGAATAAGTGACCAGTGTAGATGAAAAAATGTAATGAAGAAATGTGTATAATAATGAAACTAATAACTATAAAAACTAGTAAAATACATGTGAAACAAAAAGTTGAGAACAGAGACTGCCACTGGGCAGAATACAAAATGAGGATTTTTAAAAAGTAAGACATCTGTTCTTTTTTTTAAATTTCAAATAGCAAAATAATTCTGCATGCACTGAGGACTGAACCCCAGATCACTGTCTGGGCAGGCCATCAGACTACTTTCTAAGAAGACAATCAATTAATCAATCCAATACTTACAGAATGCTTCAATAACACAACCAAATGTTAAGTCCATCTGATGAACATTGAAATCTGTCATGTTTCCTACGCTCAAAATACAACTGTAAATCTGTATGTAATGCAATCAGCATCTAGACACGCTGAAGTCTGCTCAGAGATGAAGCACGTAAGAATGTTGCCCAAGTGCAGTGATGTTTGTTACTAAGGGAGTCATGGCTGAGAGGTTACGGTGTTGCCTTAGACATTTGGTAGAAGATTTGTTCCCAGCAACGGGCTGGGAATCTTTCCAACAACCATTTCTACCTAATAATATTACACGTCTTCCTGATCTCTTGGATAATGAGATCAGATACCTAGCCTTCTCAGATAAGGGTGAATAACAGGAGGTCTTGTTTGCAAGTTGTGCATGTTAAAAATCCCATGGCAGCTGGAAATTATAAAGAGTAGGCCATACGGTCTCTGCCTGGCTAAATTTGTAAGAAAGAACCCCTACCCATGGGTGGACAGAGTACTTTGGGCAGAACTTGTCATGATGAAGTAAACCTGACTCAAATAAACACAGAAGCCGGACACACTGACCTTTAAGGTGTTCAATGTTTAACAATAACCATCTCAAAATACTCTCTCTCTCTCTCTCTCTCTCTCTCTCTCTCTCTCTCTCTCTCTCTCTCTCTCTCTCTCTCTCTCTCTCTCTCTCTCACACCGACCCATCCTCGCTCTTTTCCAAATAATAACAGACAAAGGCAATTTCAATCTACTGGTACCAATAAAAAAACATTTACCAGGGCATCTTCATCTTCCTCGTCTTCATCATCAAAGGCTCCCTCTTGATCTTCTGCTGCAGGAGGCTGTTTGTGAGGTTTCTGTCCATCATCTTCCTCCTCAACTACAACACCATCTTCTATAATTACAATAACAGGACAGCTAAAGACCACTGACTGACATCTCAGTCATAATGAAAGAATGTCAGGATTCTAAAGCTATTAAAAGAACAGCAATTATACTTAAACATGTATACACACTTTCCTATGAGATCTGTTTGATCTGATGTGGAACTATCAATCACACAAATAACTATCATCAACATCAAGTGCCTTGTTACTTGGCATGTGTGATCATGCTTGGCCACATCTCACGATCTCCAACAGAATGTATCCTAAATTCCATGCACTGATATTTGTTGTGCCTTGATGAAAGGTGATCAAGAATTTTCTCTTCCTGTCTTCCTTTATCTCTGTTCCCCATTAATATTTCCACATATTACAATAAGTTCCAGTTTTTCTCTTTTCACAGTGTGGCCAAAAATTTAACTGCCTCGCCTGTGAAGAAATGTCTTTGTATCTTGCCTTTTGCAAGACATTTCTGAAAAATTATATTGCTCTGACTTCAATGGATTTGTTTTTTGCTTGTTTACTAACTGTCCATTCACAACCAAACGGGTCTGTGTAAGATGCAAGAATTTATGTATCCACCCCAAATTGAAACTAGTGACTTCAACTGTACACTTGAGTATGATCTGTTTATTGTATATCACTATTACTTCTGCCTTTTTATGACTCAAGCTCAGCCCTTCTTTTCTACCAATTCAATATTTTCTTACGGTTTCAGAATCCTAATAATGTGTGCATACTTTTAAATTTGTACTAACAAGCAACAAAGGAGAAATTATGAATCCAGTCAATGAAACACAACGCCTAAAGTTGTTACAATTTGAAATGTATGAAATGTAGTAGAAAGACAAATCGTGGTAAAGTACAGGAACATCCTGCCTACACCATCATGTGCCTGGTCAACTGACATAGGTGATCATGCCTTTCCATATCTTGTGATCTCCAATAGCATATACCACTTTGTAAGCTGACACCTCTCTACGGATTCACACAAGGCTGTCCAGAATCTTCCTTTGCTGTCCTCTTCTATCTCAATTTCCACAAATCTTTCTAGTTTCAGATGGTCCAGTTTTTATCTTCTCATAACGTAGCCAAAAAATGAACACTGTCTTTTTCTGATGTGTCTGACAAGCCATCTTTGTGTCTCAGCCTCTATCAAAATATCTAGGTTACTCATTTTGGCTTTTAAAAAATGCTACACTGCACTGAATGACACCACATTGAAGAAGTAGCTATAACTGTTTTTAAAGGTCTCCATGGTGAAGTGATTGCGCTGTCTGGCTCGCATTCTGAAGGTCATGGGTTCATTCTTCAAAACACTAGTGCAATTTTCCCTGAGACTCCTGGGGGTCATCGCTGGAGCTATAGAGTTTTTGCTTTATGTGAAGCTCTCAGCAAGGGGCTTGCCATCCTGCAGAAAGAGACCAAGTCAGATGGGGTGACACCCAGTGCAATGAAGCTGACTGGTCACGACTTTAGCACTTGTCATTTCTTTTAAAGTTCTAATGCAATACAATGGTACTAAACAGCAGGTATCTAGCCACTCTTCGACCACGATCATGACATTTCAATGTAACCTTGTAGCGATTAACCTCCTACCGATTACACTAACAAGTCTGCAGGAAACATCATCAAGCCAGGCCTACCCCAGCCAGTCTGTGAGTGTTGTGCTGGATCAAGACCCGGTGACATCCTGATATGCTTCTCTGTAGTTGTGAACTTCCAGTACCCTTCCTTCCCAACTAGCTGGTTTCTTAGTAATTGGACAGAGGAAGCACAACTATACAAACTCCCCAAGTTGAGAACAAAAACAATATAGTACCTTCATCATCCTCAAACTCTTCAAATTCAGCAAAGTCATTGTCTTCCACAAAAGCATCATGTTTCTTGCTGGACACAACACTGACCGCGACACAAACAAATGCCAGCAGCAAGAGGATGCTTCCCCTCATTCTCCTCCTGTGTATCTGGAATGTAAGAATGTTACTTAGGCATTTTAACTTTAGGAAGCCATGATAGTGCAGTGGCTAGCATACTTACTTGACAGTTGTATGGTTATGGGTTTGAATCCACATTGAATCACATTTGTAAAACTGACCTGGTTTCCCAGGCTCCCAGTTGACCCAGGCTGTGACGATCAACAGGAAATGCTCTGGAAATTAAAGGTGGTCAATGTGAAACTGAGTGCCAGATGGGCTATAAAAGAGTTGAGTTGAGCTAAGAAATGGCATCACTGCACTCAGGACATCCTCACACACGCGCTGTTTGCCATGACCTGAATCAGGTCATAGGTTAGTGAGTATAGGTAGTCCAGAGTCTTGCATAGTTCAGTGGCGAGACATGAAGATTGAGAGAATTGCGAACCACGCTTTGCTGGAAGTAAGCAGAGCGAAGGTTCAAGCACGAGACTACGGGTCCTGCAGAGCTCAGTCACGTCTGGACCCCGTTCAAGGTCGGACGGAAGATGGCAAATGGCAGACATCTATCTAGCCGCCACTTTTGTGTAGATACAGTATTTGTGAAGTTGTAGTTGAATGTCAACAGTAATAACATCTGATGGGAGATGCCTTGAAGAGATTAGAACAAGAGTCGCCATGGCAAAGGTAGCCTTTAGCAAGATGAAAAACATACTGACCAATAAAAAGATGTCAATTGAAATGAGAAAAAGAGTGTTGAGATGCTACATAGAACCTGTACTTTTATATGGATGTGAAGCGTGGACAATGAGCAGTCAGGCTGAAAAACATCTGATGGCTGTGGAGATGTGGTTTCTGAGGAAAATGCAAAGAATACCATGGACAGCCAGAAAGACCAATGAACAAGTCCTTCAAGAAACAAATAAAGATCGTAAATTGATTAGAGAAATTAGACGTAGACAGTCAAAATTTTTTTGGCATGTTATGAGAAGAAATGGATTGGAGAACTTGGTGACAACTGGTAAGATCGAAGGGAACAGACCAAGGGGAAGACCTAGAAGCAAGTACCTGGATGGCTTGGCCTTGTGGCATGGTCGAGACAGAAACTCGGAGCTGATCCACGACTCTGGTGATCGAGTGAGATGGCAGAACATGACCGCCCACGCTTACCGGCATGGCACATGATGGATGGATGGATGGAGTTGAATGTCGACGTCATTTGATAGATCGAGCGACAGACGGCTGCAGAGATCGAGTGCAAGTATTGTTTTTTTAGTGACATTGATTTGACATTGCTTTAAAAGGAAAGACACAATACACCGTGTGAAAACTGATGCAGATGCCGTGTTATGAAGAAGTCATTGTTAACATGGTGTTGACTGTTATGTGATATATATGTGGTGATTTATAGAAGGTAGAAAGTGTGATACTCCAACCAGTCACTTAAGAATCACTCCTGAAGAACAACAGGGTGCTCTTTGCCAGACGAAAGTTAAACAGAGTGTGAGAATAACTCCCTGACAGATACCAGCGTCAAACACTGGCAAGTACTACCAATCAACTCCAGGGCACATAAGAACAACAAAAGAAGATGAATATTACATATGCCCCTATCAACCTGGAGACAAGTAAGAGTGACTTATTGGCACCATTCCCTTGTTCAAGCCAATTACCCATGGAGTGCAAATTGATCTATAAAAGAGTTGAGTTGAGCTAAGAAATGGCATCACTGCACTCAGGAAATCCCCAAAGTGCTGCGTCTCCTCGTTCAAGCCAATTACATATTAAGTACCAATCGGTCTATAAAAGAGTTGAGTTGAGCTAAGAAACGGCATCACTGAACTCAGGACATCCCCACAAATGCTCCGTCCCCTTGTTGAAGCCAATTACACAGTGAGTACCAATTGGTCTTCTTCTTCTTCTTCTTCTTCTTCTTCTTCTTCTTCTTCTTCTTCTGCGTTCATCCGGAGTTTTTTTTCGGACGTGATTGCGTTGTGCCCGTTTACAGCAGAGCTGCATTCTTGTGCCGTTAGGCCAACACATCTGACTTCTGCGGACATTTGTTGACCGGGTTAACCTTCCCGGGGGTACCAATTGGTCTATAAAATTACACAGTGAGAACCAATTGATCTATAAAACTATAGGGCTGGCATCAGATACCCACACTGTGCAAAAGTCTCCTTTACTTAATTTTTTTACTTACTCTACCATACGCCCAATGGGCTTCGAGGCCCAATACTAACATTAAGAATATGTAAAGTAGGTCAAGGTCTCTTTTACATGCCTTAGACTCATTGGTTATATGGTGCTGGGCCCATATTTTATAAGTCCAACTGACACTGTAAGGGTGCTGTGGTCAGTACCATGCAGGACTTTCAGAATAAGGCAGTATAAATGTTATAATGTTTTCAAAATCCCTAACATATTTCAGTACATTAAGAGTCTGTGATGAACCTGAAATTAGGTACTATTTTTATTAAAGACATAACCATGGTCTGAGTGTGAATGAGGAGAAAGAAGAAGATAATCCTTAACTGTCTTCAATACACTAGTGTGTTCACCAGTGGTTCTCAACTGGTGGGGAATTCCCCCCCCCTGGGGGAGGGGGGGAGGGGGGGGGGGGGGGGGGGGGGGTTAAGATTAAGATTATTTCAAGATCATGTTAATACAAGAACTGATTACTTGATATTGTTTTTCCCTCCATACTTTAGTTCTGTACTTCTTGCCCTTCTGAAATTTGTTTTATAACGTAAGTAGACCCGCAAATCACATTTTATGTAGACGTCTAGACTTGTTCTAGTATGTGTTATTAACTTTAGTGTCAATTTTTATGTAAACTGTGTAGGGGCGAGGGAATTTATAGGGAGGAAATACAAAAATGGGGGGGGGGGGATTGACATTCTGAACATATGGTGAAGGGATGCATAGGCCAAAAAAGGTTGAGAACCTCTGGTGTACACTATACTGTTATGTATTGTAATCATTCATTAAATCGTGAATTTGCACTGCACATTAACACAATGGAGACAACAGCGGATAAATGGCAAAACTGAGCTTCGCAAACAGATGTAAATGGGAGACAACTGAAATACATTAGAAGACAGGAATTAAGTTGTCTTTTATATCAAGATCACAATTTATAAGACAAGAGCAAAATCGAAACAGAAACTATTAAAACTGGCAGCTGTATATTCAACAACAAGAGATGTAATTCAAGAAATAAATACAGATATCTTTGTCTTCTTCAAGAACCCTCAGATGGCTACCTTAAAGTTACAGAAAGCTTTATTTGGTCATTAGCTCACTGTGAACGTGAGCATAGTGCACAGAGGTACTTCTGATACTAGTAGTTGTTAGCGTGTGGATTAGTCTTCTCAATTACCATTGTCCCCTGCCATCAGGTGAATCAACTCTGACTTCTGGGGTACTTGTAATTTAGGTCCCCAAGTCAAGGATGAAAAGTCAACATTTTAGTCCAACTGACCAGTGTAGGGGTTGAACTCGCTACCCTGCCATCAGAGGAATGAAAGTTTAATAGCAAGGGTTCTTATCCTTTTGGCCATACTGACCTCAATGCTCTGATTCCCACTTGATTCTGGAGCTGCCTCTTATAAACCACCTGGCCTCACCATAACTTATATTTGTATCAATCTGAGGCAGTCTTCTATCTTCTTTAGCCAATCTGTTAGCCTTATAATTGCCAGGTATGTTGCCAGATCTGGTCCACTGCATTTCAATCCTCGTAGATTTCTTACTAGATTCTGGGATTGCTGCTCTTAAGTCTACTAGTTATGCACTGTTTTTATACTTCAGTATTCAAGACTATCACATCTTTGTTGAGAGCTACCTGTTTCTTTTTATTATTTTTCTCTTTTAACAATTTTTTTGCCTCAGTTTTCAAGGCCATCACCTTCATCTCAAGTTTCTTCTGAATGTTTCAGTTGCCACCGATTCTTTTCCATGTCCCAATTTCTCAGTTCAGAAGAATTACTCCACCTCCTTTTTATATTGCACTAGTTGCGGATCTATATATGCATGAGTCCATTTGCTGCTTGGATAATATTTCTCTATGTAGTTTAGGGTTAATTTGTCTCTGCTGTCTATTTCATTCTGTCTTCTTGTTCTCAATATTAGGAATGTTTTGTACCACCTCAGGAGAGTGCTGCTTTTTTCAAGCTGGGAGCCCACTTACATTCCATTATATGGGTTTGGCTATTTCATATTTAAATAACAGAATCTGATCATATCTTTCCTTTTGTTATGTTTGTTTTCTTCTTTCGTTCGCTTGAAATGTATTGTCTATATATGCAATGTTGCCTCTTGTATAATCTTCACTGTCTGTTTTAGTTCACTCAGTGGTCCTTAGTTTAACATCCACTGTTGTTTCTCTCGGCCAGAAGGTTTGCCAAGATTTTGTATGTTGGACAGTCTTTCCTTTAGTGACTCTAAAAAGTTGATTTTCTTTAATGTTCCTCTTCCAAGATCTTCAAACCTCTGATACATTGGGTGGTCTGTCAACTTTCCATATTTTTCTGTCTGCTTGTTAATGGGCTTTTATATCTCCTCTGTCCTTCATTAATACTTGAAAATGAAACATACTAGATTTATTAATAAATAATATCTGAAATAAATTTACATGTACTGATCACCACTCATAGAAGGTATAGAAAAGAAGTATAAATTAAGGACACCATTATAATGCGAATTACCACAAATATTATTTCAAAGATCTAAAGGACTCCCAAGCATTGTCACTGCATTGTATTATTAAAAAATAATGTTTGTCATTTGTGCCTGAACAACAACTAACACATCATATTTAGTGATAAATCCCAGGAATGTGTTGCCAAAAGACAATAGGTAATAAACTCTAAATAAGTGGGAGACTAGTATTTGAAGCTGTTAATGTCAACAGTTTCTTCTTTTTCTTCTTCTGCGTTCAACCAAGTTTTTTTCGGACATGATTGCGTTGTGCCTGTTTACAGCAGAGCTGTGTTCTTGCGCCGTTAGGCCGACACATCCGACTTCTGCGGGCATTTGTTGACCGGGTTAACCTTCCCAGATGTCAACAGTTTGACATGACACTAATATTTGTGGCTGCTTTCTTTTACCAAACATTTTGTTTTGTCCTAGCTTTTTATTAAACTACTACCTAATTTATATATCAAGAACACAATTTAGAAAACAACTCTGGCAAATAACAGCCCATAAACATTAAGAATAAATGAACATTCAAAGAGAGAGAAAAACTATTCAAAAACATTACAGGAAACCCTGAAATTTGTTGCAAGTAAATGTACTAACACGTTAAAACAAATCTCATGGGTCATAAACATTGTTAATAAGCTTAAACTGAATGTCATCAGAAAAGACACATTATATATTTATTACAAACGCCTTTTATATAAAACATTTACATTACAACTGACAATTGGCCCTTGTGTTTCATTCACAGATTACAATTTAAAGTTCTAGTTTC
The DNA here is from genome assembly GCA_014155875.1 of Cepaea nemoralis. Classification (NCBI taxonomy): domain Eukaryota; kingdom Metazoa; phylum Mollusca; class Gastropoda; order Stylommatophora; family Helicidae; genus Cepaea; species Cepaea nemoralis. The sequence continues at coordinate 162,778 of JACEFZ010003557.1, forward strand.
CTGCTTTGTGTTGACCTAATTACTTATAAATCAGTGTATACTATTACTATTATTTTTCTAGACTTAATCTCTGGGAAGACAGTTGTTAAACTCTCTATTTACTTTATATGGTATACAACATATGACCCATATGTAAAGAGTGTGCTTGCATCATGTTCAGCATAAATGTATCAGTGTTTAATGTCCCGTGTGATGCATCTGTTTAAGTTCTAATAACTTATACAGCCATCAAATCACAAATGTCAAATGTAGACCAGTGTGTGGTGTGGATGTGTGCGACCGATAAGTATGAGAGATGACAAAAATGGCCACAGACAAATGTCAAATGACAAAAGACCATAGCATAGCCATAAAGTAAGTTAACCTTGGCTTTATTTTAACTCATATTTATCTTATTAATGTTATCTCTTCAGAAATGTTTTGTGTAGATTCTTTTCCTCTCACCATTCCATTTCTTCAGAAACTAATACCGCTTATATAAAAAGCCTATGAAGTCAACGTCGCCTTGGGATATTCATTTGTAATTTTTTTTTGTTTTATTTGAACAAAACAACACACACCACCACCACATCCCACACCTCCTCCTACTGATTGGCACTGTCGCGTGTAATAATACACCTAGAAGTTCAAAATAAAGAATCGCTATTGTTTTCTTTACCTTTCTGCTTAGATTTACAAACAACAAAGGTTTCTATATAAGGCACAAACTGTGTTTCTGTAAGATTCTACAAGGACAGACGACATCCAGCGTCGCTTCGGCCAGGTCTGTCTCTTTCCTCCTGCTGTGTAAATCACAACGTCGAGGTATAATCCATGGTCAGCAGTCAAAAAATTCACTGTCACACGTATCACGTCGGAAGAATGTTTCACGCTAAATATATAATCAATTTTCCGTCGTCTGTGGCTTAGGAGAAGTTAACGTGTTTTATACATTTTATACATTCTCCGACATACAGAGTCGAGGGTTCGAAATCAGCCTCAGGCGATTTGGAAGAAGACCGCCGTGCTTTGATTTCCATGTTATGAGAGTCCTTGCTTCAGAAACCAATGGCAAACTACTGAACTGCCTAATAAATCACAAACAGCCAATTTCAAATGCTGAGGTTGATTACATACATATACATTGGCACCTTGCCGTCTTGACAAACGATAGTTAGTGCTTCAAAAAGGCATAATAACTTTTACCCATGGCGGTATCGAATGTGACTGATAAGGCCAATTCGCGCTGTAAATGTTCGTTCACAGTGGGTGCATGTGAACACGTGGTCATTTCCACCATCATGCACCATCTTACATCTCACACGCTTTGTGTGTGACTTATCTGCAATAATTTTCTCATTTGTCTTGATTCCATTTCTGATGTTTGCCCTCCATGCAACACGTTCAGCGGCGACTTGCTCCCAATGTGCATTATCAATGCCAGTATCAATCATGTCCTGCTTACACACATTTTTGTGTCGTAGTAGAGGCCTACACTGAGATCTCTTACCCATCTGTGATTCACCAAAAAAGATGTCCTTTGGTATTCTACCATCATCCATCCTCCTAAGACAGGGGTCACCAAACTGTTTTCACGGCGGGCTGGATAACTGACAAAAATGACGTGCGCGGGCCGGATACTCATTCTGTACAATACTTGCACCGTCTTCGTGGCGAAGGTCTTACAGACGCGCTTCGTAATTCCGTATACCCGCGTTTGAAACACAGCTGCGCGCAATTTGGCAGCAGACCGCGTTGCGCTGGGTTTTTTTACGCTATGGTATGGGTGCCGGTCGTTCAGAAAGCAATGAATGACAAACTACTGAACGTAAACTTGCCAAGACATCAACAACAGCAAGAAATGCTGATGTTGACTGCAAACGTCATGTATAGGATATGCAACTAACTTTAACAATACTTGCAAGCCAGAACGAAATCTCTGGGGAAAAAGACGAAACACTAAGTTAATCATGGGTGAGCGGCGTGCAATGCACAAAAAACAAATACAACCAACATATTTATTCACTGAAAAAAAATGTTATCAAAGAAGGCGACGTTAGCAGAAAGATAGCTACATCGGACCTAGTGTGCACATATCCGAATCTCACAAACAAAGCAGCAAATAAGGTTAGTGAGATGTGTGAAACTGATATTTGGCTTTCAAAATATCATCAATGTTTGGTTTAGATTGCTGCATCCAATCAAGAGAATTGCTTTCAAATGTTTTATCTGTCTGTCTGTCTGTCTGTCTGTCTGTCTGTCTGTCTCTGTCTGTCTGTCTGTCTGTCTGTCTGTCTGTCTGTCTCTCTCTCTCTCTCTCTCTCTCTCTCTCTCTCTCTCTCTCTCTCCTGGGGGGCTGAGTGGTCTCAAGGTATGGTGTCCGCCTCGAGTGCTGAAGGTCCCGGGTTCAAGCCCCGGTGAGGACCGGAATTTTTCACGTGGACTTCTAGTAACAAAATTTCCCCTGGTCTCTGGGTAGTGACACCCGTGTGTATTGTTGCGCACGTAAAAAATCCCTTGGCAGTTGTAAATCAGAAAAGAGTAGCCTAACGGCGCTGCCCGGGCAAAATTTCGAGTTACAATTCTACCCAAAGTATTTCAGGAACCTCGCCGATGCTACGGAGTTCGTGCACTGAGCTGATATTCTCCGGACTCAGGCTTGAGTTAGGAGTAGAACGGAGCACTTATGGGTTACACCCGTGTGCCGTGATGTTGATCAGTCGACTAAACTAAACTAAACTAACTAATATTTTCGTAATAACACGAGGCTTCGATAGCATTTTTATGCTATGTTTGTTACTTTATTGCCTCTATTCACACTTGTAGTTCACTTACCTATCACTGTCAAAGAAATCCATGTGACATACCTATAAAATGGATAACAGGCAAAAAGAAGTAAATATTTCTTGAGCAGCGGACCTGTGTTGACAGGCGGACGCATCTGGGGGAGGGAAAGATGTGTGTATGTGTGTGTGTGTGTGTGTGTGTGTGTGTGTTGCCATGGAAACCATGATGACATCAGAGCGTAGGCGGCACTACAACGAGTCGGGAAAGGACTTGGGATGGCGCGAAATAAGCAAACATTACAATAAACAAGAAAATGTGGATACAATAATTCATAATTGAAAATAGTAAAATAGAGACACATAGAAGCCAGGAGGTCTCCGCACGTGTGAAGATCTCCTATTATTCTAAACATAACATTTACATTTAAATTGTATCACAACGTCTCGTGTTCCATACGTTATATCAAGCAAGTTCGACAACCGACGGAGGGCCGGATGAAATGACGTCACGGGCCGGATCCGGCCAGCGGGCCGTAGTTTGGTGACCCCTGTCCTAAGATGTCCTATCCATCTAAGTCTACAAAGACCGAGCGTGGAATAAACCGTCACAAAACCTGATCTTTTCAATACTTCAGTATTTGTGATTTTGCCACTTAATACCAAGAATTCTTCGCAGACACCGCTGTTTAAACGTTTCTCTTGGTGTGAGTAAGTTGTCCAGGCTTCAGTGCCATAAAGAAGAGTACTAAGGACACAGGCTTGATAGACACGGACTTTTGTTTTGGCAGTAAGCTTCCTGTTCTCCCAGACTCTTTTTCTTAACCTGTTCATTGTTGTTTCTGCCTTACCAATCCGGATGTTAATTTCCTAATCTAGGGATAATTTGAGGTTGATTAAAAAAAATGTTTGCATATCCTTTACATGACATTGCTGTCAACATCAGCATCTTTCAACTGATTGTTGATTTCTTGGCAAGATTACGCTCAGTAGTTTGCCATTGCTTTCTGAGCGGCCGGCTCACATATACCCCGTAAGTTACCGACGCGATTCGAACCACTGCTGATTCTCACCGTCGTCACGTTACTTACGAGATTACGGAGAAAAGTCGCTAACCTCTGGACCAGGAAGCCGGCTTGAGGTTGATTACGACGTTCTATAAAGGACAGGCGACTAACTTTTTAATAATAAATGTTGGTCTCTTTACCTCTAAATCAATTTAAAATAGTATTTGCTTTTTTTTTTTTTTTTTTTTGTACGAAATTACGTTGGTTTTGCTTGTTCTTATTCTTCTTTTTCGTTTGCTTTGAAATTGTCAGAAATTGACACCCAACAGCGACGTCACGTCAAGAACATGGATACTTATAGTTCAAGTGTCTGCGCACACCTCAACTTCATCATCTAACACAGTGGTTCTCAACCTTTTTTGGCCCACTTCACCATATTTTTAGAACGTCACCCCCCCCCCCCCCCCTTTCGTATTTCCTACCTAAACATTTGGCTCGTTCCCCCCCCCCCACCATATTTTCAGAACGTCATTCCCCCCTCCCCCCCCTTTTCGTATTGTCTACCTAAAAATTCCGCCCCTACACAGTATACGTAATAATGGAAGCTAAATTTAATAGCACATACTAAAACAAGTCTAGACGTCCACATAAAACATGATTTGTGGGTCTACTTACTTTATAAATTGAATTTTAGAAGGGTGAGATGTACAGAACCGTACAGTATGAAGGGAAAAACAATATCAAGTAATCGGTTCTTGTATTAACGCGATCTTGAAATAATCTTAATTTCCCCCCCCCCCCCCACCCCACCCCCACCCCCATGGTTGAGAACCACTGATCTAACACAGCCCTTCCTGTTAGTCAGTCGTGGTTGCATGCTGTCATTGATTTGTTTTCTCATGCAAAAGACGGTCATTTATAGACAGTGTCACGTTTCCTGTTCTGGGATTGATCACAATATCTCACGACCAGCAAGTACAACTGGGGCGCATACAACACGAGACCATGCAGGTCAATCTGGGCTGCACTAGAGACACGCATATTGTCGGTATGTAGCATATGCTCGTTTTGTCATTGATTTATGTCAGTCAGACACATGGTACTCCAGGCTCAGCTGTACTTTAGGGTCGCAAAGACCGGGGAAATCCCCTGTACGAAGCTTTGGATGGTGAATCAATCAGATGCCGTTTCCACAATGAAGGTTGTCTGCAATCGCTCCAACACTGTCACTAGCCCTTGTACAGTATGACATATTTTAGATGACACAAAGGGACATGGGTTAAAGTACAAGCTGAAGGCATAATCAGTCAAGTGTGTGGAACTGGTAAGACAGCGCGTGGAAAAGAATGAGAATTGGAAACAAATAGGTATATTAAGCTCCTGCTAGAAGAAACGTACTAAACATCAACACGTCGCACATACCTTACAAGGAGATCCATCGTGTCCCGAAATACAGGTGAAAATCCGAATTCAGAAGCACTCAATAAATATATAAAATGAATAATAAAATAAAATAAAATAAAATACACACAAACGCGTACAATACGACACACAGGACGGCCGACGTTTCGATTCTCAGAATCTTTGTCAAGGACAGGAAAACACGGATAGATAGGACAACGAAATATAAAAAAGCACAAAACAAAAAAGCACAACCATTACGTATCCATGTGGTAGCAGAAAAGGCATGAGTATGAGAAAAGAATGAGTCATGGCACCGCCTAACACTCTTTGCGTAGTTGTAGCAAAATTCGACTGACAATGAAATGGACACTGCTTAAAACATAAACGTCTGGCATTTGTTACTACAATATCTAGCACGAGAATGGAGAGAGGATGAAACGATAGCCTTCCAATAGTTGGAGGGCAGCAACGGACTCGCAGAGTATGCTTCCGAAAGTGAATACTGGCATGTTCCTAGTGGAATGGCTCGCATCGCTGGACATTGTGCAGGTTGCGAGTACACCATGGATTTTATGCCGGGCAGTCAATAGATGGATAGATTGGCTCTATCGCTCTGGGCTGACAGCTACTTTACGATGAGGTGCTGTGGTGACGGCTCGCTTGACCAGGGGGAGAATGATAATGAACAGACAGAGTATCCATATGTAAATTATTCTAATGAGACTGCACTGGCAAACTAGTGAAAGTAAACTTGCCAAGCAATCACAAATAGCCAAAAATTGCTGGGGATGACTGCCAAGTCCTTTAAAGGATATGCAACTAACTAACCTAACCACCTCCATCTATCATCAGCAACTTGTCGGTGACCTTTTAGGAAGGGGCGAAGAAGTAAGAAGTATTAACTAAGTTTCCAGTGTTTCCCCCTGTAGGTGTCCCGAGGCCAGCCCACCGACCACGTCATTTTTACATACAACGTCATGGCTTGGGCAGTGAAGCCACTGCAAGGTTTGCGGGTGTGTAATGACTGTGTGTGTCAGCCAGTCATGCTATAAATATACTGAGTGAACCTTCTGGTGTGTTGACTGAGAGTCAGATAAGACGACAGAACTAGATGAGCTGAGTTGAGCTGAGTCAAGAACCAACATCATTGCACTCGGGACGTTCCTGCACTGGTCCTTCCTCATCTTCAACAGCCAGCGAAGAGTCACAATACTAATGGTGCTTGTAAGTCTGATTATGTGTAAATCTGGCATTTCCTCGAGTCCTGAGTATAGGTCAGATCCTCGGGTCACTTCCCGCAGAACCATTCTCTCCAGACCGTTATGATCTTTATGTTCTTCCGCACTATACACACGATACCAAAGGGCCCCGACCTACGTCTGTACTTATCATGCCCCAATACCCCCACTGAGCGGCGCAGACCCAGCTCATCTCCCACCACACCAGCATGTCCTGGGGGTAAAAGAAATCCACCAGATTCTCTCTGCTGTTGTTGTTGAATTGAAGGCTGCCAAACTGCCCGAAGCATGCCGCCTGCCTTCATCCATTTCATATAACTATAACTAAATGATTGATCATTGAATACCTTATGTCTTTACAGGACTTGAAATCAACCCCAACATTTATGGGCTGTTTGTGATCTTCTAGTCTAGGCAATTTAACTGCCACTAATCGTCCATAGCTGTATGTACGGCCGACGCTCATACTACTGAAATGCAAAGCGATCTGCTGCCTAATATAATAAATAGCAATCGGCTGACATCGAACCCTCGACCCGGCATGTCTGGAATTGTGAAACTGTTCACATCTCTAAGCAACAGACGCCAATCATGAGTTTTTATGTCGCCTTCTGTCCCATTCGCTTTGTTTCGCATAATCCCAAAATGCTAGTCTCATAATATTTACACCCGTGCTGTGTTTCTCAATTTATATATAGTTCTGACATTCCATGTGCCGATTCTGGGAGTTTGCCTAGGCGAAAGGAAGCAAATCTGTGATCCAATTTCCTTGCAGCTTTCTCATAATTGCGTCATACCTCTTCTGAAAGAGCCTTCTTTCTTTTTGCTTTGGATGCTGAGTTAAGTTGAGTAAAGAACCGACGTCACAACACTTATTACACTTTCATACTCACTTCGTCTTCATCAATAAAATAAATAAATATGTTTGACAATGTAGCAGACACATAATTTACTGTCATTTTACAAGTCCCACAGTAACATTCATCAGTATCTCCAATCTTTAGTTGATTAAACACGTAGTTAAGTCTGCTGTGTCCTGTGCGGAGACTGACGACAATATAACTTAATAATCTAACAACTGAAAGTGATAAGCAAACCGGTATTCGAACCTTCTACATTCAAATGACAATAGCCCAATGATTTCAACGATTGTCACTCGCGTTGGAAATAAATTCAGGTATTGATTAACACTCAGAGAACTAGAGGAAATAAACTCGCGATTAGAGTATACTGACAAGGACTCCAAACTCACCCTGGGTGTACAAACCCTGACATGACGGGGTAAAAGGTAACGAAGGCCCAGGCTTGCTGGCAAATAATGCACCAACACATACGGGAAGAAGCATGGACATATAATGGTATAATCAATGCAATACGGACTCATTATTTTTGCATATCCTTTTTACAAGACATCGTTGTTAACACCAGCATTTTACTGCTGTTGTTGATGTTAGTAGTGATAGTAGTTTGCCATTGCTTTCTGAACAACCGGCTCCCAAACCAACTCGTTAAAACCCAGCACAACGTGGTCTGCTACCAAATCGGTCGCAGCTGTGTTTCGAACGCAGGTAAGCGGGCTTACGAATCATGTCCGTAAGACTTTCGCCACGGAGACGACACGGATACTCAATTCGCGGATATTAAGGAGACACCGACTCTAGATCGACTGCACGGACTCAATTGGCGGATATATTATTAACGAGACACCGACTCTAGATCGACTGCACGAATTGGGCGTAAATCCTGATCAAACACGTAACTGCCGCCTTCGTGGCAAAGAGAGGAGATACCAGAATATACTCCTTACAGGGATAGTGAGCAGAAATGTTGCTGTATCTAAGGACTAAGCACGCATGGGAATGCCCAAAGTGCAGTGACATCGTTCGACAGCACACTCCTCCAGTCACCTTTCCCCCTTATCCGTCCCCTCTCTCTTTAAACAAGGGAGCTTATTCTCATAACCAAGTTACCAAAAGTCTCGCCTCTCTAAAGTTTGTCCTAACATTGTCAGAGTGGAAGATAGGAGATGCAATGTAGCAGCAATTGAAATGGTTTCGCTGAACTTAAGCACACCAGTTAAACTTTTCTTCTTTTCTTTACTAGTGCTCGAATTATTTATTTATACGGCTGCATCAAATGGCGACCGATCGTACGTGTTTGGCAAGTGTTTTGAAAGTTGCTATTTTCAACTGTGCTCGAATGTTACACGATTTGAACTCACGCAACCCGTACATCTCAGGTGGCTGTTGTGGTCGTGTGTAGATGAATGCAACTACGCGTGTATGTGGGACACAGTTGAAGCCTTCAGAAGGATGGCAGCCGAATTCCACAGTTCTTTGGAAAGGTCTGTGAAAACATGAAGTTTTAATAAACATTAAAAAGTAAAATGTTCAGTTTCCTTTTGAAAATTCTGTTCAACCCGCCTGCCCTGGGGTATAATTGGTAGCATATTATATAGAGAATATTTAAAAATGGGGTTTCTGCTTATGAAATCATCACAGTTGGATACAGCTTAGCAAGAGGAATCCAACGGTATCTCAATGAAGAGCGTACGTTAATTCTAAGTGGAGTTATGAATATTTTTGTGTCGTAATCTACAATCAGGAAGTGTAAAGGCATCTGAAGAAATGGGAAAGTTGTTATCCATCCATCCATCATGTGCCATGCCGGTAAGCATGAGCGGTAATGTTCTGCCATCTCACTCGATCACCAGAGTCGTGGATCAGCTCCGTGTTTCTGTCTCGACCATGCCACAAGGCCAAGCCATCCAGGTACTTGCTTCTAGGTCTTCCCCTTGGTCTTTATCACGGCTCAATAGGGTTCCAAATGTTGCTGTATGTAGCCGAGGCGCGGTGTTGGGGTGAGCGCCCAGCATTGCTTAAATACCTCAATGGCTCGTGAATACATAACCTATGCAGCAAAAGTCCAACTCCTGGCCTTCACGCGGCGGACCTGTTTAAACTAACAGGAGAAGGGGCGACGGCGAATCTCTGGTGCCGGAAAATAACCAGTATGCTCTAGATGTGTATGCACGTACATGCATGCGCAGACAGGTGTGTGAGCGCGTACACATCTACACTCGAGTGAGACCACAGTCTGCTCTAGCAAAGAAAGGTGCTGAAGTCGGAGGCAACCAGCCAAGAGGCGCACCACAGAAATCAGGATGCCACGCAATCACGCAAAATGGAATATGTCGACTACTGCTAATCGTTATGGTGCTCGCCCTGCTTTGGACCCCCAGGCAGGTGCAGTGCCGGGCCCTATGTCTCGAAAGGGTCCAACCCCAACTACTGGAGGTCCTTCTCAGATGTCCTGTGGAGCCAGGGGACATGAGAATAGGATGACTGGCCTTACCAAACGAAGACTTAAAATAATGCACTGGAATGCGGAGGGAGTCAGCAACAAAAAAATAGAATTAGAAAACATCTTGGACCAAGAAAAAGTAAGCATATGTTGCCTGCAAGAAACTCACCTCAATGAAAATATAGCCTTCAAAATCAGAGGCTACCAGTGTTACCGATCTGACCGAAAGGACAGGCGAAAAGGTGGGATACTGACCCTTGTAAAAAATAACATCATGGCTTCTCAAATCGAAGTCTACATGGAAGGGGCTGAGTATCAGACACTTAAACATAAGACAGGTAATACAGACCTACATCTGATCAATTACTACTGTCCAAGTGACCGCCCACAGGCACTGGACACACTACCACTAAAGAAAAAATGATTGTGTGTGGTGATTTCAACAGCCACTCGCAGAGTTGGGACTATGATCACATGGACCAGAGAGGAGAGAGACTGGAAGACTGGCAGGATGAGAATAGATTCATCCTGATTAACAAGCCGTCCGACCCACATACTTTCTACTCGAGATCATGGCACTCTACAACTACACCTGACCTGGCTTTTCATTCACCAGACCTGGAGTGGAAACATTACACGAATTGTTGGGAAACAACTTGGTGGCAGTGACCATCGGCCAGTCTTTCTAACCGTAGAAAATGAGCTTCTAAGTGAAAGAAGCACCCTCTCGAGGTGGAACTACAAGAAAGCAGACTGGGCAATGTACAAGCATCGCACCAGCATACTGGTTAGAAACCTGAACACTGAGAAAGACATAAATAAAGTAGTTGAAGAGTTTGGGAAATGCATGCTACAGGCAGTGCGAGAAACAGTACCAAGAGGAGCCCGTAAACAATATAAACCCTACTGGAGTAGTGAACTGGAACAGTTGCATAATGATGTGGAAGTGTGTAGAAAGCAAGCAGAGGCCACACCCAGCCAAGAGCACCACAATAAATTCCTGCACGCAAAAGCCAAATTTCAAAGGGCCAAGCTGCAGGCTAGACGGAAAAGCTGGCACGAGAAAACAGAGTCTCTGAACTTTGAAAGAGACACAAGGAAATTGTGGAAGCTAATAAAACAGCTTAATGACGAGGGCACAGGGAGAAACTCAAAAATTGCGCTACATAAAGATGGAAAAATCTTAACAAGAAAGCAAGCAGCTGATCATTTTGCGGACTCATTCGCACAAGATAACATCAAAATTAGTCCAGAGAAACAACAAGAGATTCGAGAGAAACGACAACATACAGGACAGAAGGAAATAGTACATGAGGTTCTGGAGGCACCCATCACAATCAGCGAACTGGAGCTAGCCATATCAAAACTGAAAAATGAGAAAGTCACCAGGAGCTGATGGTATCTCCAATGAAATGATCAGGAACCTAGGAACAGAGGCCAAAACAAAGCTGTTGCAGATCTTCAATAACAGCTGGACCTTAGGCAGTGTTCCACAAGCCTGGAGAGAAGCAATCATGATACCCCTCCTAAAATCAGGGAAAGATGGTTCCATTGCCTCCAGCTACAGACCAATTAGCCTCACCAGCTGTCTCTGCAAAACACTGGAGCGCATCATCAATCACAGACTGCAGTGGTACATTGAAAGTAAAAACATCCTTGTGCCACAGCAGGCTGGCTTTAGGCAGTGCTACTCTACGGAAGATCAGACAACCTACCTCTCTCAAGAAATTGAGGATGCATTCCAAGAGAAGAAGCTGGTGCTTGCAGCATGGATAGATCTGAAGAAAGCCTTTGACAAAGTCTGGAAAGAAGGTCTGATGAAGAAACTGAGAAACTGCAAAGTCAATGGAAGAATGTACAAATGGGTGAAAGCATACTTGCACAACAGAAGAACCCGAGTACAGATAGACAGACTCAAGAGCAAGAAAGTACTACTGCGTCACGGTGTCCCCCAGGGCGGAGTCTTGTCCCCCACACTTTTTCTAATCTTCATCAATGATCTTGTTGCTCACCTACCGCATGGAATTAAAGCGGCAATGTACGCTGATGACCTGGTTCTATGGAGCACAAATGAATATGCATCAGTGGCCACCAGATTGCTACAAAGAGCTGTAGATACATTTGCTGCATGGGCAAATAGATGGTGTGTCAGCATAAACACTGACAAGTGCAGCACCACCCTATTTACCCTTTCTCCAAAACAAAAGGCAGGGATCATCCAGATAAATGGAACACCCCTAAGAGATGATAAAGAACCAACATACCTTGGAGTAACATTTGATGGCTGGCTGACATGGAGAAAGCACATCAACAAAATCAGTAGCTAAAGCCAGAAGGAAAATAGCCATTCTGAGAAAGCTAAGTGGAACCACATGGGGAGCCAGTACGAAAATACTTAGCAAAGTTTACCAACAGAGCATACGACCACACCTGGAATATGGGTCAACTGCGTGGTGTTCAGCATCAAAAACCACACTATAAGAGCTGGACAAGGTGCAAAATCAAGCGAGTCACCACAGGAGGGATGAGATCAACCCCTATAGTGGAAATGGAGAAGATGGGAAGGACACAGGCACTGAGTGAGCGCAGAGATACGAAAACGCTAATACAAGCAGAAAAGTTCCTCAGCTTGCCAGGGCCACCCTATGAAGAACAGATTTGAAAACCTAGCTATGGGGGCGGTTTGAAAAAGAAGTAGTTTTATCCACCCGGCCAAACGACTCTGCAGAGAAACCACTGATCTGCCCACAGTTGGTATCCCCCTAACAACTATTCCAGAGCGAACTCCATGGAAAGATGAGCATAGACTATCGTTAAAAATCCAGACAAAAGTGAGAGGAATATTTGACAAGGAAGAACAGAACAGTGTGCTGCGCAGAACAGCCACTCTCAGCTTCCTTGATGAAGAATACCCACAGGACCTCTGGATCCGAGTCTACACAGATGGGTCAGCACAAAATGCTGTTCGAAATGGAGGAGCGGGAGTGTACATAGAATACCCAAATAATACTAGGGACACAGCCAGAGTACCGACAGGAAAGTACTGCCATAACTATGATGCTGAAATTGAGGCAATCAAGATAGCAACAGAGAAATTACTAAATAACAGCAATGGTACACAACCTGTGGTGTTACTCACAGATGCAAAATCAGTACTCGAGGCGCTCCTCTCTGGGAAATTGCCAGTACTAAGGACACTACTTTCTGAACTTGGCAGTCAGCATAAAGTCACCATACAGTGGATACCATCCCACTGTGGAGTACCCGGAAACGACAGAGCTGATCAATTGGCTAAGGAAGGAGCCAAAGAAGAACAGCCTGATGTGCCCGTTACATACCACCAAAAGAAAAGAATGATCAAATCAGTCAGAAAGCCACCAAAACCTGCTCAAGATGACTACCACGTTATGGACAGACCAGAACAAGTCATTATTCTGCGCCTCAGAACAGGACACAATAGATTACGCAACCACATGTATACAAAATTCAAGATTGGTGAAACAGCCATGTGCACATGTGGATTGGCGTCGCAGACAGCAGAGCACATACTCCAAGACTGCCCAAAATATAACATATCTAGGCAAACCTTCTGGCCTAGAGAGACAACAGTGGAAGATAAACTCTATGGACCACTGTGTGAACTGAAAAAGACAGTTCAATTCATGCAAGAGACGACATTGCAGATATAGACATATTTCAAGCGAACGAAAGAAGAAGAACGGCTCAATAAATTGGAAGCTAAGAAATTCTGCCTTCTATTACTGTGGCTTATTTATTTTTAAACGGACAACATAGTACCATATTATTATATCATTGCGTCTAGGGTGGCGAGGCCTAACTTGACATATTATCTATTTTTCCATAGGATGTGTAGTGACCTAATTAATACTTAAAAATGGCCACCAGTTGTTTATTATTCATTAAAAGTCTGTTGCATTGCTAACGAACCTGGCAAGATGTATATTGTGCGTTTTGGTAAAAGGAAAGTAAAGGTTACATTCCTCTTTCAATAGGATGTCGAGAGGATCAACTTCATTGCACTGGGTTTTACCCCACATGGCTCGGTCTCTTTCCTGCCGAAAGCATCGCACAAAGCACTTTTTGATAGGATGTGCCTAATTAATAGTTAAAAATAGCTGCCCATTTATATTAATTAAATGTCATGTGAAATGTTCGTCATTAGTGAAAGAACAATTCATGAAAATGTACTCATATTGTCTTAATGTGCCCACTGCATTGCGACAGCTTTCTTTTGTTGATTAAATATCATGCATTAATGTAAGTAAATAAGTTTGTAACTGCTGCATAATTTAAGCAGCAGTTAATTAATTATTAAAATATTAAATAATAAAAAAATAAAAATATTAATTATATATTCACTAATAATTGATTTCTACTTCTGCTCTATAATTACACTGTTCTGTATCTAAAAGTGAGCGATTATTAATTAAATACTAACAGTTTAAAAAACAATAACTTATTTCACAGTAGTTTATTTAAATTTAAATAATTATGTACTGGTGCGCTGCTAAAAAAAAAGTACTCCTTACACTACTTACAGGTTTACAGACGGGTCTGAAAACTGGCTTTCAAAATTATTTTCAGTCATGCCAAATGCTGAAAAATTATACAAGTACACAGATAAATTACTCCTACAAATGAAACTTGTATTCTATATAATTTTAGTAGTTAAATTGCCAGTTCTAATTATAAATAAATACAGGTCCGCTATCGTTTAGTACTATTGTATAGGCTCCACTATCTTGAATTTTGTATTATGACTGCCATACCTCTTTTTCATGGTTGTGCTAAATATGTTTTCCTGAAAGCTATTGAAAGCCATGATTGTTGAAACTCCTCACATTTATGTAAAATTGAACGGAGAATCCAAAAATGCAATAAAAAGTCAAGGATGGTTTAAAATACAGGAGTTATAAGAAAAATTAGCTTACTCTTCGTGAATAAACTTCAAGAAATTCAATAGAAGACAGTTCTCGACGGCAAACGCTTGCAGTTTAGTAGACATGCCACTCTTGCAATTATAAGAGTTGTTTCCCATGACTTCGTGCCACGTTGGTTTCGAATAAATCGAATCAAACGAGACGTGGTAAAACACCGAAAGTGACTGGAAGGTCGCTAAAAATCTCCTTGGAAAAAAGATTTATGCCCCCCCCCCCTCCCCTAATGGGCAAAGTTCGGTAACAAACATTGCTATAATTGAGATATATAAATTATAAGTTATATACAGTTAAGCATTCTTTTTGTATATAATTTAACATTTATATATAATTTTTCAACATAAGTTATATATTTTATAATATAATATATTAATGAGGTTTTAGTCAGATATAACTGAGCTAGCGTATGACAGTGGACTGTGCTACCTGCTTTCTATTAGCACTGAATGTTGGGCGGCTGTCACCAAACCCAACACCCCATATTGTGCCAATGGCTTCGGTTGGAGGAGTGCAATAGGGAGGGTACAAACCTTACCCTGGTGCGAGGAAATGCAACCTAAAGATTAAATGTCATGGCAGGGCAGTCCAGGCCTTAAGCCTCTGTTGGCAACTGGTCTAGGATGGAAGCTTCGACAGGCGGACAGATAGAGCATTGTTTTGCTGATCTGGCAGCTTCTGTAGCTTGTCTTGTTCCAGATGTATTGGTGTTACCTTTCCTATGGAGTAAAGTAGGCCTGAGAGAAGGGATCATGCTGCATGGGCAACACATAGTCTCTAAATTCAGCTACAGGCTTTGTGTTGTGGAAATGTATAACTCCATTTTACAAACTATCATCTGTCAAGACGGCCACGTGCAAATCAGTCAGTCAGTATAATGTATGTGTAATGAAGTTCTGCTTATCATATAGTTGTGAATTCAGTATGATTTTGTCTATTACTACATTCAATTCCATGGCTGAATGGATACGATTGCGTGGTCTTGAAACATCCCGTTACCTCTAAAGTTAAGTAGGTTCGCCTGATGGTGAGGGACACTGTAATAGGTAAAGCTAATCCACACGCAAAATTCAGTCGAGCATTATTAGAAGTACGTATGTATGGACTACGCTTGAGTTCAAAGCAAGCGAGCTTAAAAAAATTGTCTTTGCACTCTGCACTACTAGGACCTGAAAGAAAAACAACGAACAGTAACAATGTATTGGCAAGCATATCCTACAAGATAATTCAAGAGTGTTGACACTGGCGTGTCAGTGCATGTCACAGAACATTAACCTAAGAAATTAAATACAACCCACTTATGATCATGATCAAACATTTGATAAGAGCTCTTGGCCAGAGCTACTGTTAATCAAACCTAGAAAGAAAGACATTCATACATTGTTAATTGTTCTGACAAGAACATGTCTGGTAACAGATGAACTAACAATTCCTTGAAATAAAACATGCCAGACAATACACCTAGGAGGAGCTTATGCTACAGAAGAACCTAACTGCTAATCGTTAGAAACATAAAATTGTACATTTCTGACTGACTTTGCCAGAGCAGTGGCTTACAACCTACATTTTTTTGCAATTTTAATTCCCGATGTATAACATGTACAATTTGCACAAGGGACTTCCTTTTTTCTTTAGCCCTCATCTGAAAAGGCTAGGTATCTGATCTGACTACCCAAGTTGTCAGGGAGTGTGTGATTTCACTAGAAACCTAGGTTCTTGTAAAAACACTTATCCCAAAGCTGGATTAAAACCTCAGGCGGATACTGTAACCTTGTAGCCAGGCCTCACCAAGTATTTGTTTTATGATAAATGATTTACTCTATATCACAGTATTTGTTTTATGATTGGCGAAGTGGTCAAGCCGTTTGACTCGTGCTCCGAAGGTTGTGTGTTCGATTCCGGGCCGCACCCTTCGGTTTACGAGTTAAATGTTTCGGAGATTCCTGTGGGTCGTCGCTAAAAGCTACGGAGTTCGTGCTTTGTGCGACGCTTTCCGCGCTGCGGAAAGAGACCGAGCCATATGGGATAAAACCCGGTGCGATGAAGTCGACCCTGTTTTAAGCGACTTTTTTTTTTTTATTTACTCTATATCACAGTAAAATTCTGCATATTGTCATCTACTTTTATTTATCCACAGTGGCCTTTTATCAGATTTGCTGGAATTCAGGAACCAGCATCAATGGTATTCTCCCTCCTAAATGCAGCGTCTCATCTAGCCATTTTTCATTATCGATCAAATGTACCAAATACAGCTGAAATGTATAGAGTTTGGCATGGCATGGCATTTGTAAGTAAATATTACAGCTTTCAGTCAATGTTGTGGTAATTACCATCTGTTAATCATCTTTAGCAGGTCCACATGGCCGAATGGGTACAAACATGTGTTCTTAAACTTCCGTTGTGCTGATGCCGATGTTTGCAGTTCAACCCCTACACTGGACAGCTGGACTAAAATGTTGACCTGTCGTCCTTGACTTGGGGACGTAAATTACAAGTACCTCTGAAGTCGGAGTGGGTTCGCCTGATGGTGAACTAATAACACTGCTAATAGTTTAGCTAATCCACATGCAAAATTCAGTCCATCACTACTGTAAATAGTGTGTATGGACTACGCTTGAGTTCAAAGCGAGCAAGCGCCCCAAAAAAAATCATCTTTAGACGAAGCCCTATGATTGTATACTCTACTATCATGTGTTCTCCCAATGCTCGTCAACTAGTTAGACACAAATCCAGATTCTCTGATAAAGTCTGCTATTTGTTTCATTGTTTTATCTATGAAGAAGGTGGAATTTTTTCTCATGTCTGTACACAGGGGATAATCTTAACGGACAAGTTTTGGCATATTTGCTAGGCTGCAGTGGCACAAGCATGCAGTACCTATCTGAAATTTGGTATAAAAGTAGTATTTCACTTGATTGTGGCCAGTTTAGAAATGAATTATGAAGAACTTGTCTATTCTGGACAGTTCCATCTGTCAACAAACTGTAGAGATGGTGAATTAATCATGGTTTGAGTCCATGAAGATTTATTGCTCTATGATGGAAGTGGATATTGTTGGGTGAAGAAAGAAACTTGAGAAGAATGCCAACTTTATGTAAAAGGATATTGGTAGTTATTAGAGAGCAAGTGAAGTTTTCTTCTTCGATATTGTTTTACATATATGTACTCCCAAGACAAGCTGAGTCTGGCTTGTATAAAAAGAAAAGTATAACATAACAGCAAATAAGAAGGTTGCCTGTAATCTGTTTGGACTGATAATATTTAGAGGTCTCTCTGAGGTGTCCACTACTATTTAGTCAAAACATTATGAGAAGGGGGAAAGTTGGTGTCTTGTCATGACAGCAGGAAAGTTAGATGAGCAAGGCAAGGGGAAACCAGAAGAGATGCTAGGCAGTTTGACATCATGGCATGGAGGAACATCAAAATCAGAAATGATTGGCAGTATTCAAGACAGAAGGCTGTGGACAGACATGATCACCAATGCCAGTCAGAGTTCTCTGAGTTAGAGAGGTAGCTACCACTGAGGTGTGTAAAGGTTCAGTTCTAATGAGGTGTCTTCCTAGCCTTTATACAGCAAATCAGAACAGTAGATGTGAAAATAAAAACTAGTTGTAAAGTTGGAATACTTTGTCTCTCTACTTAACAACAATGTGGACATTTGAAAATAGGAGACAGGTTGTAGTAAATAGCATTGAGAGCCTATGGCACAACACCGACAAAAAAAAATTACATTTAAAGATTGAAAAAATGAATTTTTTACATCATATGGAAGATAGTGGTTCCTGAAAACAGTGGCAACTGTCGACCAACATGATGGTGGGCATAGAACATTGAACCCCGGGAAGGTTAACCTGGTCAACAAATGCCAGCAGAAGTTAGATGTGTCAGCCTAACGGCGCAAGAACGCAGCCCTGCTGTAAACAGCACAACTGCAATCATGTCCTAAAGCCCCAAAAAAAACTCTCGGGATGAACGCAACAGAAGAAGAACACTGAAGACACCCTTAGCATGAAAATGCATGGGGCAGGAGAAAGGGATCAAGAATCTCTCCTCCAGATTGTAATTCGAGCATTTATCTGCAAAGGATTTGCTGCATGATGATGGGGATAATAATGTGTTCCTACAGCTGAGAATAAGCTTCTCTAGTGTAGTGGCTAACACGCTTGCCCGTGGACCTAGTGGTCATGGGTTCACATTTGCATTGAGGTTAAAAGTTATTTGCATATCCTTTAGAGGACGTCACAGTCAACCCCAGCATCTTTTGGCTGTTAGTGATTTCGTGGTAAGTTTATGTTCAGTAGTTGGCCGTTGCTTTCTGAACGACCGGCACTTAAGCCATTTTTATGAAACCTAATGCAAAGCAGAGTGCTTCAAAATCACCCGCAGCTATGTTTCAAATGCAGTATGCAGGATTATGAATTGCGCCCGTAACCCTTTGACACAGAGCATTGAGATAGATTTTACTAATTGACCTAGGCTGCCAGGTTGGTCCAGTTTAAAATGAGTACCAGGAAATGTCTTGGTAATTAAAGGAGTTTGGCATGGTATTAATCACATCAACCCTTAATTGCCATTTGGTCTGTATACATATGGGGCTAACACCATATGCCCAATATGCAAGGCACATAAAAGTATCCTTTTTTACACCCTAGATAAGAAAAGATCAGACTTATGAATGAATCTTTATACATAAACCTTACAATGTTAAATAAGTAAGAAATAAATGCTTCTATTAATTCTCATATCTACAGATGGGAATCGGGGCCTGGTTATGTGCGACAGTGTTCCATACACGGGATACCCCTCTCACAGAGGTCAGTTTTCTAGTCTTCCTGTGGTTTTGTTAAATAATCAGGGGATGAATTAAATGAAAGCTGTCACTGTGTTGACTATTTAATGTGGGGAAGTAATTTGGTTTGTGTTAATACAAGTATTGTTTTCTATAAATGTGTGTCTTTTATATATTGATAGTAAATCAATGGAAATATGAATAGAGTGTAAGAAATTTCAGGGATCATGTTCATTGTACGCAAATATCTTCATAAGTGCTGCACTCTCCTAGCATAGACCACACAGGGATCTATGTGCATTTAGCCCAGTGCATGGACTCTAGCACTAGCAAGGATCCAAATGTGCGTATAGCACAGTTGCATGTACTCTGTAGAACCAGCAATGATCCAAATATGCGTATAGCACAGTGCATGTACTCTGTAGAACCAGCAATGATCCAAATAAGAATATAGCACAGTGTATGTACTCTGTAGAACCAGCAAGGACCCAAATATGTGCATAGCACAGTGAATGTATTCTGTTGAACTAGAAATGATCCAAATATGCATATAACACAGTGCATGTACTCTGTAGAACCAGCAATGATGCAAATATGCATGTAGCACAGTGTTTGTACTCTGTAGAACCAGCAAGGACCCAAAGATGCGTATAGCACATTGCATGTACTCTGTAGAACCATCAAGGATTCAAATGTATGTATAGCACAGTGCATGGACTTTGTAGCCAGTAAGGATTCACATGTGCATATAGCACAGTGTTTGTACTCTGTAGAACCATCAATGATTCAGATGTGCATATAGCACAGTGTTTGTACTCTGTAGAACCAGGAATGATTCAAATGTGCATATAGCACAGTGTATGTACTCTGTAGAACCACCAAGGATCCAAATGTGCATATAGCACAATGCATGTTCTCTCTAGAACCAGCAATGATTCAGATGTTCATATGCCAGAGTCACACTTGTTATATTCTTTTATGGATGTATTGTATAATTTTGAAATTTAGCCTGAGCAGCAACCTATTCAGATTGCTCTTTTAAGTTTCCAATTGCCAAGAGAGTTTTAATGTGCACATCATGCACACCAGCCCGTTGAGTTTTTTAGCCCTTGTCTGAGAAAACTAGATGTTTGATTCTCTGCCCGGGTTTCAACGGGGAAACTTAACCCTTCTTTTTTCTTATTTTATAAAAAATCCACAAGAAATAAACCAAGTCTGCATGACCCAGAAATGGACATCATAACCATTAAGCCACTCCACTCCATGACTGGCACCTTGTTGTCTTGACAGACGAGTGGAGTTATACCTCTGGCAAAATTGCAGTCAGTCTAAACTGAACTCATGACCTTCAGACCACGAGGCCAGATGGCTTTATAACATAGCCACATAAACCGTCAAAAGTTATGTAGTCTTCATTAGACCTGACAGTTGCTTGATTTGCCATTTATAAAGTCTCGATGCATTTCTTTCATATCTGCAGAGGATGGATTACTTCAGTGCCTTCGCTTTGGTGTTATACAACGTTTTTACACTGCTTTGTAGGTATGAGTTATCTTATAATGAATTTAAAATTGATTTTCTGCTCAGAGTAAATTGTGGTTGTTAAAGAGACATCAACAATCTTTTCAGTAACTCCAGAATATGCGACCACTAACGGGTTTGCTATCCCTGGCTAAATAACCTAAATAACTGATTGATAGTGGATTATTTTTATGCATTATGATGTAGATATGAACCTTGATAATTTATTAAGAGAGACAATGGCAAAGTGGCTAGTATCCTCATAGCCATGACATTGGTCTGGGTTTAATCCCTAGCAGAGGCAGGATTATGTTTTTGACAGGTATGGTTGTGGGGTTGATGCAGCCTCATAAAAATTGGTACCAGGTAATTTTCAGAATTGTCTGGAAACTGTCCAGAAAAGAAAGGTAATGAGGAAGGCAACGGGCAATTCCACTTCATATGTTGTGACTTAGAATGTGTCTGAATGATGATTTGTTCACAAAGATAAGGTAATGAATTAGTCAGCAGTTCAATGTTTCGACACAATCTGTATAATTTCTCCATTATCTGAGATGCTTTGATGGACAGAAGCTGCACCAATGCTTTCAGAGCATGTCAGTAAGTGCTGCCTCTCCCTGAGCATATATTAAAGTGTATGAATGCTAACTACCACTGGTTGAGAACACAGTTAGCATTCACTGCAATTGATATGTAATACTAGTTTCAGTTTGTATTTTATGAACCTTCAGTTACACACTGTAATCATATTGCATGCTGTGTCTGGGAACTGTTAAATAAAACTGTCATTACTGCTTATAAAACATTGCGGTGTAGGGGTGGTGTCTTAAGCCTGAGAAATTAAGGCCACCTGGCTAGTGCAGTCGCCACAAACTGTGAAGGTTAAGGTTTTTTTTTTCTGCCCCTGACAGAAACAAATCTATCACCTTACCGAGGATTCTAACGTAGGTCTCCAGAATTGTAGCTTAGCATTCTAGACACTTGACCAGATGCTACTCTCAATGCTGTGAATTGGAAACAAATAGGTATTCCTGCAAGAAGAAACGTACTAAACACAAACACGTTGCACATACTGTCATGTGGCAAATGACAGTGATGCAGGCAATGGATGAGTTAGCGCATCAAAGAAGAAGATAAAAAGTGCCACAAATGGTGAACATTGTGACACCAACATTGAACGCAATTTAGACGTCATGATAGGACGTCACCTAACGCCATAACGGCTTAAGCATTAGTTGTGTCTCAGCTTACAAGGTGATAGGATGTGTTTTCAATACCAGTCTCGGGATTCAAACCGTTCCTAATTCATAAGTCACCAAAGGCAGCATTGGCCGTTGGAGTTCGATTATGGTGAGCTCCGGTTGAAGGTAGGCGAGTATATTTGATTTGCATTATAAAGACACTAGGCGGCTGGCCCTGTTCCCAACACTTTCACTGGTCTGTGGAGATGATTTCTGATTGAAGAGCGGGAGTGCATGGAGAGAGAGAATGACTGAAGTCGGCATCAATCCCACACTCATCACCGTAGTCTGAGATCAGCTGTAGTAAATACATTGCAGTTCACTCCATCAGTATATGCGTTGAGTCGTTGTTTTGGAGTTCAGATGGTTACCCTGTCCTGTATCAGAATGCCTCAATATATGCTGTCGTGTACCATGATGCCCAGAGCCACATAGATCTTGAGGTGAGCTTGCTGCATTATAGAGCCTGAACTCGTATCATTGTAGAGAGGAAGCAACGTCACCTCATGACATGGGAGCGTCGTCCGAAGAGATTTGAACCATTGGTTTTGACATGGGAGCGTCATCCAAAGAGATGTGAACCATTACCTCGTGACATAGTAACGGTCAGTTTCTCAGCCTGATAAAGAAACACATTCATGAACACGCAATTTATCTGTAAATGTGAGGATCATGCCGATCAATAGCTGGTGATCAAGTGGCGCATCCTCGGTTGTTTAATTGTCTTATCATCTTATAAATGATTAACCGCACTGTCAGTGTCAGTTGGAGACCGTTTTCTGGATGCTAAAGAGGAGGTCTGTACTATACTCAATTATCTGAGAGCCGTATATTGACATTATCGCTCTGATTGTTGGCCCAGATAGAGAACATTTGCTCGCATGGTATTATACTCATTCTAAGAGCAAGATTGAAAGTCTAATTGTACTATATTTGGAAAAAACTATCAATTACCATTTTGGGATCAAAAATAGATGTCACTATACATAGGAGACACACTTGATACGGAAGATTTTTAATAACTGATTGATATCAAGATCTGCAAAGTCAGTGAGTGTCGGATCTTCATTGGGTCACCTTCTCTGGTTGATTGTGTCGTCTATACCAACAACATTTCGTCACAGTGACATATGTTCTACGGAAATCAAATTTTTGTTTTTCCAGTGCAATTCAGGTGTACGAGATAATCAACGCCTCGCTGAGGCTGTATCAACACAGTGGTTATCTTAGTGCATATCGACAGAGCATTACAAAATATTGCTAAACCTGATAGCTACATTGAGTAGCAAATAACACTCACATCAGTCAGGCTCCTTCTAGGGCTGATCACAGGCATCGTGCCTAGGGTGTTATTCTCGTAATTTGTTTAACTTAAGACAGCTCAATGTGTTAAACTTGTACGGAAACTTGATGAATTAACGCCCAAGTACAACGATCATGTGATCGTTGGGTATGCAACACTGGATGGTGTTTTTATTTAACTGACGGCACTCGGGGATATAGAGACCGCTAGTAGTTTTAAGGTGTCAACATATATACGCGATAACAGATCTTAATATATGAACTGGCGGTGTTTGAGCCTTAGTTTAGTTACAAGTAGTCGGGCATGTTAACGCGATAACATCTCAGGGATCATTTATAGAATGTAGAGGTGGCGGTGTTCGGGACTTGTATTTTAGTCCGGTGTTCAATATCCCACGATCTAGAGTGGTTCACGTTGACAAACTAAGTTCCAAGGTCGGTGAATGCGTTGTCTATCACAATAGGATGTAATTTACGTCGTGGACATCATTTGCTTGCATGTCAAGATAACAGAAAATGGTCTAACGATCATTTTCATTGTAGAGGGGGCAAAGCTGTCATGTGGCAAATGACAGTGATGCAGGCAATGGATGAGTTAGCGCATCAAAGAAGAAGATAAAGAGTGCCACAAATGGTGAACATTGTGACACCAACATTGAACGCAATTTAGACGTCATGATAGGACGTCACCTAACGCCATAACGGCTTAAGCAGGAGTGGTGTTCCAGCTTACGAGGTGATAGGATGTGTTTTCAATACCAGTCTCGGGATTCAAACCGTTCCTAATTCATAAGTCACCAAAGGCAGCATTGGCCGGTGGAGTTCGATTATGGTGAGCTCCGGTTGAAGGTAGGCGAGTATATTTGATTTGCATTATAAAGACAATAGGCGGCTGGCCCTGTTCCCAACACTTTCACTGGTCTGTGGAGATGATTTCTGATTGAAGAGCGGGAGTGCATGGAGAGAGAGAATGACTGAAGTCGGCATCAATCCCACACTCATCACCATAGTCTGAGATCAGCTGTAGTAAATACATTGCAGTTCACTCCATCAGTATATGCGTTGAGTCGTTGTTTTGGAGTTCAGATGGTTCGGTTACCCTGTCCTGTATCAGAATGCCTCAATATATGCTGTCGTGTACCATGATGCCCAGAGCCACATAGATCTTGAGGTGAGCTTGCTGCATTATAGAGCCTGAACTCGTATCATTGTAGAGAGGAAGCAACGTCACCTCATGACACATACCTTACAAGGAGATCCATCGTATACCAGAATACAGGTGAAAATCCAAAATCAGAAGTAATCAATAAATATATAAAATGAATAATAAAATAAAATACACACAAAAGCGTACAATACGGCACACAGGACGGCCAACGTTTCGATTCACAGAATCTTTGTCAAGGACAGGACAACACAGATAGATAAACAACGAAATACAACAAAGCAAAAAGCACCACTACACTGTTTCCATGTGGGAGCAGAAAAAGGCGGCTTTGCCAGTTGTGAAGGCATGCTAAGGCTGCAGAGTTTAAGTATAGTAGGTTGCCAGATAGGATTTTGGTCGCCAAAAAATATGCGAACAGTCTGATATGAAAATATAGGGGTCTGGAGACAGTTAGGTATGAATGTATCGGGGGTGGGGGGGGGGGGGGGGGGACAGCATAGTGATAGACAGTGTAGACAGTTGGAGAAGATGGCACAGTTATACAGTGGCGTCCACAACAGTATTGATACCTGCTGGATGGACGCATCCCAGAGAGTTGATTAATTGGCATTCAATTTTGAGCCTGATGGAGCTGTTGGAGAAACAGGGTTTTAATGCAGTGACACATACATTGTCGACTCCATTATGGTTGGAGGAATTAAAATAGTTGGGGACAGGTTTGTCAGCACCCTGAGTAATGTCTCTGAGGTGTACTCTAAAATGGTCAGCAAGGCGTCTGCCAGTTTGGCCAGTGTTTTTCATGTCGCATTGTTTGCAGATAATGACATATATCAGATTGCGGGATTTACAAGTAAAAGAATCCTTCAAGGAGAAGGCGCCTAGGGGGAATGTAATCACCGGTGTCTGAACAATGTATGGACATGTCAGACAGTTCTTACAATGGCATTTGAATGTGCCCACAGATGAAGTGACCGTGGGGAGGCGACTATGCACAAGGAAGGCTCTGATTTCGGTGCAAAATTACCCTTATGCCATTGGAGAATACCTCACGAGTGGTTGGATCGGATTCCAGGATAGACCAGTGTCGGAGGAAAATGTGCTTGATGGCATAGGCATTGGATGGAAGGTGAGGCTAAGCTTAGGTCATTGTTAGGAGATCGTGTGTTTGTTTGACCAGGGACATTTCTGCGAGACTTGGGGTATGCGACAGAAAGCTGTGCGACAAGACGTTCTCGGTAGGACCGTCTGCGGAAAAGTCAAGCATTCATGGGCTTTCTCGAGGAAGTCATTATCATCCTGCCAGATACGACGCAGGCAGAGTAGCTGGGGTGAGTATGGATGGACATCTCTGCAGCTGTTTGAGGTGGGATGAGCTGTACAAGAGGAACCTGTGAGCATCGTAGGTTTGGAGTACACGGAGGCGGAGGCCTGTAGGTTTAATTTGACGACAATGGTGTCAAGGAAATGACAGAGGTGCTGGTGTAGGGCCTGGAAATTCTGGTGGTGAATTTGATCGATGGATGAAGTCTAGGATAGAATAATGCAAACGGTTCAGTTCGGCCTCTGACATGTCAGTGAGACCTATGCGTCATTGATGTGTTGTAGGTCGGTAAAAAGAAGGGAGAAGACCATGCATAGCGGTGAATCTGGTGTTCATATGTACCATTAATATAAAAACAAGCGTTTAGCTGGGTCCCATTTAGGCCCATGGCGACACGCTGATTTGTTCAAAGTACGTGGCCATTGAACTCAAAGGAAATGTCTGTGTGAGGACCCATCAGCGAGTCTCACAGTGTGCGAGTTAGGGATGGCTGATCTGTGCGTTGATCCAGAAAGACTGTAGCGCCATGAGGCCATCAGCATGAGGATGAAGGTATAGAGGAATATACATCCATTAGGAATAGTCATGTATGTGTTCCAGGAGTCAGTGATGGAGAGAGTTGAATGAAAGTAACGCAGGCAGTGTGATCCAATTGATGTATGACGGGAGATCACAACTAGCGGTTGGAAATCTGTCAAGAACGCGGAGAGCAGTTGTCAGGCCTGACCATGAGCAGGCGGAAGGGCGAAACTATCGGACAGTCCCGGATTGTTAGTTTATGTATATTTGGGCAGCATGTAGAGGGTGGGTTTGCCAAGTCAGAGTCAGGAGTGAAGTGAAGAGGCACTGGGTGTTATGGATCCTCACAGTATGAGCTGTTTGATGTATATCTGAATCTTCCGGATTATAAGACGAATGCGTCTCACGGAATACGAGCTATCTCTACCTGATGGCTTGTACTATGAAGATTGTCCATTTGAAAATTGTCAAATTTAGGTATCTAGTAGCCAACCAGTCAGTCCTCTCATTGTCACAGACTTTCATACATGTAGGACAATATATCCATACAAGATTTCTGTTGGTTTGTTGCCTTAACTAAGGCAACTATGCGTACCATCTCCATCCGAGGTGTGTGATGTCCATCCATCCATCATGTGCCATGCCTATAAGCATGAGTGGTCTTGATTCGCCATATCACTTGATCACCAGAGTCATGGATCACCTCAGTGTTCTTGTCTCGACCATGCCACGTGACCAAGACATCCAGGTATTTACTTCTCTGTATTCCTCTCATTCTCTTCCCCTCGATCTTGCCAGTTATCACCAAGTTCTCCAATTTATTTCTTCTCATAACATGTTCAAAAATTTTGACTGTCTACGTCTAATTTCTCTAATCAGTTTACAATTTTCATTTGTTTCTTGTAGGACTTGGTCATTGGTTTTTCTGTCTGTCCACGGTATTCTTTGCATTCTCCTCAGAAACCAAATTTCCACAGCCATCAAATGTTTTTCAGCTTGACTGCTCATTGTCCACGATTCACATACATACAAAAGTACAGGCTCTTTGTAGCACCTCAACACTCTTTTTCTTGTAGCAATTGACATCTTTTTATTGGTCAGTATGTTTTTCATCTTGCAAAAGGCTTCCTTCACCATGGCGATTCTTGTTCTAATCTCTTCAAGGCATCTCCCATCAGATGTTATGACTGTTCCGAGATCAATTGCTACCAATTCACCTTGTTGAAGAATATTTCCCATTTACTTGTATAATACATTCGTGTGGTATTTCTTCCTATTAAGTGACGACCATAATCTGGTGTTCTTTATTTATCACATTTCAATTCTAACCCTTGTTGTTCACTGTGCTGCAACGATCGCATCTACTAATGTTGCAGATCCTGCTCATTGTCTGCCAATCAATAGTATCCATCTGCATATATATATGTATTGAAAAGTGATGCTTCTCCTCCAGTGATGATCCTTTCAAGATCTAGTACTATCTGAAATACTTTTCACATATACAGGGAAAGTCATCAGATACAGCGACATTACACCATCCTGTCAGCACATCCTACAGACGTTATAGTTGCAGTGTCCTTGTAAACTTTTTTGTGAGTTGACCTACTTCATTTACACTCCATAGTGGACAGCTGTTGTTCGCCAATATACAGCATTTTACACAAGTACGTCTGTCCCATCAATGTAGTCGCTCTGCAAGACATCTCTATCACCCTCACTTGTGACATGTCTTACTTATCAAAAGCTTTGTCCCGCGTGAAAGGGTAGTTTGTCTTGGCTTCGGTTGGGTGTTCTTTGCCAGTTTAGGTCAATATAAGCAAAGATGTAGATCTTTGCTTGCTTCTATAGAACGTTCTATTATTGTTCTCAGTAATGTGATGTACAACTGGAAATAGGAGATAGACCACAGATTTAGTAAATGAGAGCACATGCAGGCAATGCTCAGATTCTGTGCCCAATGAAATAAATATTCCAGTTACCCCCTTATGACAGTTCACATCTGCACAAAGTATGAAAATAAACATAATAATATAGAGGAATGTAGCACTTGATTTTGTGCAAACCAATAGTATGCAGGGAGATGCCCAATGTAGGCCAGTGTCCATCCATATACAACAGTGGAGTTCTGCGGTTATGTTTCTTGTTCTGTAATAGACGCAGGGTTGTCATAATCTTCTCCATTGCTATAACAGGCACAGGGTTGCCATAATCTCTGACATGAGGTTGTCATAATCTCTGGCACAGGGTTGTCATAATCTCAGACATGAGATTGTCATAATCTCTGACAGAGGGTTGTCATAATCTCTGACATGAGATTGTCATAATCTCTGACTCAGGTTGTCATAATCTCAGACATAAGGTTTTCATAATCTCTGACATGAGGTTGTCATAATCTCTGACATGAGGTCATAATCTCTGACATGAGGTTGTCATAATCTCAGACATAAGGTTTTCATAATCTCTGACATGAGGTTTTCATAATCTCTGACATAAGGTCATCATAATCTCTGAACAGGGTTGTCATAATCTCAGACATAAGGTTGTCATAATCTCTGACACAGGGTTGTCATAATCTCTACCATGAGATTGTCATAATCTCTGACACAGGGTTGTCATAATCTCAGACATCATTCATCATCATCATCATCATCTCTGGCACAAGGTTGTCATAATCTCTGACGTGAGATTGTCATAATCTCAGACATAAGGTTGTCATAATCTCTGACATGAGGTTGTCATAATCTCTGACATGAGATTGTCATAATCTCAGACATAAGGTTGTCACAATCTCTGACACAGGGTTATCAATCTCAGACATAACGTTGTCATAATCTAAGACATAAGATTGTCATAATCTCAGACACTGTTGTCATAATCTTCTTCGTTGCTGTAATAGACAAAAGGGTTGTCATAATGTAATCTTATTCATTGCTGTATAGACACAGGGTTGTCATAATCTTTTTCATTGCTGTAATAGACACAAGTTTATCATAATCTTCTCTGTTGCTGTAATAGGCCACATGGCTGGCCTAATCTTCATTGTGGCTGTAATAGACACAGGGTTGTCATAATCTTATTAATTGCTATAATAGACCCAGGGTTGTCATAATCTTATTCATTGCTGTAATAAATACAGGGTTGTCATAATCTTATTCATTGCTGTAATAGACCCAGGGTTGTCATAATCTTTTTAATTGCTGTAATAGACCTAGGGTTGTCATAATCTTATCATGCGGTAATAGACCTAACAGGGTGTCTCATCTTATCATGCTGTATAGACCCAGTGTCGTAACTTTTTAATTGCTTAATAAGACCCGAGGGTTGTAATCAATAATGATCATTTTTGTTTTGTGTTTACTGTAATCGACCCAAGGTTGTCATAATCTTATTCATTGCTGTAATAGATCACATGGTTGTCATAATCTTCTCTATTGCTGTAGTAGACCACGGGGTTGTCTTAATATCCATTGTCTTGTAGCATATCAGTATTAGATAGAGGAGGAAGAAACAAGACAGAGTGAATTACTCTCTACTTTAAATAATTAAATTGTAAGTCCAAATTCTCAGAATTGATAAACAAATCAAACATTGTAATCAATGAAAAGATATACATAATGCTATTGAGCACATCCCATATTGTTCATAATTCAATTGCAAATTGACCAAGCAAGCAGCACGTTTTTGTTGAGATTTGTTTATATTTTCATGCACAAATGCAATGCTGCTGACCATTATTTTGTCAAGACAGTGCAAACTTTACATGATAGGAAATTGTTTGTTTTCCTACTCAGGGTTGTTGGGACAAGTAGAAGACCCGTGATTGCATGTATTGCTGTGCTGCTGATTGGATTGTATGGTTACCACATTCATTACTTGACCTTTGTTAATTTTGATTATGGCTACAACATGATCGTAAATGTGACAGTTGGTAAGTTGTTATATAATGATTGTATGGAAAGAAATTAAATTACCACATTAATGGAGTCATGGCAGTGTAGTGGCTAGTAACTCATGACAGCCCACAATTTTATGTACTTTTCTATTTGGTCAGTAAATCATATCTTCCATTCTCACTGTATTGTTTTTGTTTTGGTTTAGTGAGCACAACACAATCATAATTAAATAAATGGGACTAGAACATCTAGGAAATGGAACACCAACATCTACAAACATCAAGACTTTGTAGGTGAACATCTGGTTGGGAAAGTGACTGCCACTTTCATCAAGGATAAACAGTGTGTTTCGTGGAGGACTTTTGTGGTGACATTCTGGTGGCTGCATTATGCACAATGTGCCTGAGCTGGCTGTTGTTTGTCGAGACTCCTGTCTTTTCTACTTTTCACATGGGTCAGTGGGGAGCGTTTTGTGTGATATTCTCTGGCACAGGAACGGAGCATAATGGGGACGACCCGTTGCTGAGATGTTGGAACTGCGACTGAACTGAACTGATACAAATTTGAAGAAGACTGAAGTGATGACATTAAACTAAAGAATTCCAGTATTCAGTAAAGACAAGGGTCCAAGAGCTAGCAAAGAAAAATACTTTCATATTTCAGGTTGTGTAGTAACCACTGATGGGGGGACAAGCAGATGTCAGTAGCAGGTGGAGTTTGTTGGTTGGTCACTTGTGAATCCTCTGAAAGTCTATGAGTCTGATACATTGACATGCAGGCTGTATGAGCCATGGAAAGAAAATACTTTCATATATCAGGTGTGTAGAACCCTGATGACAAGCAGATATCAGTAGCAGGTGGAGTTGTTGGTTGTCATTGTGAATCTCTGAAAGTCTATGAGTTCGTACATTGACACAGGTGTATGAGCCATGAAGAAATACTTATATATCAGGATACATAGTAACACTGACAAAGGTGTCAGTAGCAGTTTGTTGTCACTGTAATCTCTGAAAGTCTATGAGTCTGATACATTGACATGCAGGCTATATGAGCCTTGGAAAGGAAATACTTTCATATATCGGATTGCGTAGTAACCACTGACAAGCGGATGCCAGTAGCAGGTTGAGTTGGCTGATTAGTTGGTCAGTTGTGACCAACTCTGGAAGACGGAGTCTTATTTATTAAGTCTGATGCATTACCATTTAGTCTGTGTGCAAATGTCTGCTTCTATTAGAGTGAGCTTGAGGTAGATATTTATCTTCTGACCCAATACCAGAGTGCCATCTCCAAGAAGACTGTTGCAGAGTTTCTCCTCTCTACAAAATCAAAAACTAGCACGGTGTTATAGGAACTTCATGTCTTCTTCTTTTGCCCTTTATCCTCTATTGGGCCGTAGACCCTCAACAAACTCATACCTGGCCATCCTTTCTCTTGTACCTCCATCTATGTTCTCTCCTACCTCCATCTATGTTCTCTCCATATTATATATCTCTGTCTTCTCCATGTGTTATTGGTTCCCCCACCATTTCATTTGTCCTGTGTGTTCCAGAGTAGGGACTATCTAGATTAATTGCCCTCAGGGTTTCTCAGTGTGTGACCTGTCTGTTGCCAGCATCTTTTCTTCACCTCTTCATTCATTAGAGTTTGTTGTGGAGAGCAATTTTAGGATGAAATCAGGTCTTAACTGAGTACAGCATTTAGGGCTGACTGAGATTAGGCCTAGGTTGGTCATGTTCCTCCGTGGGTTCAAGGTATTTTACTGTTGACAGACTTTAACTCAGTGGCCAGAGAGAGAGGACATAGTATGATCAGAACAGTAAATACCATCGGGAAACTCTGCCAATACAAAAAAAATACCTAGCATGGGTTAAAAGCAGTCCCGGAAAGGTTAATGCGGTCAACAAATGCCTGAAGAGGTCAGATGTGTCAGCCGAAAGTCGCAAATATCACAGCTCTGCTGTAAACAGGCACAGTGCAGTTATGTCCAAAACAAACATTTTGGACAAGTGAAGAAGAAGAGGATTAAAGACAGCTGTGTATTTTATATGTTTCTGGCTGACAATGTTCCCAGAAGAGACTCCAATAGTGCTTATGTTTAAACTTGACAATTTCCTTTCCGACTTTAAGATAAAGATGGTATTAAGAAGATGGCGTTACATTGTTTAAATATGGCAGTTTGTTAATTTTCTTGCAGTTTCTTTGTTTATTTTGATGGAGTTGGAGACTAAAAGAATATAATTCTGTGGCATGCAGGGCTCTTCAACGGGGTTGGCTGGATCGTTTGGTGTGCTTATTATTGGAAGAGGAAACCGTATGTGAAGAAGTGCTTGTGTGTTATATTGGGCCTTAACATCTTGCTGCTGTTGGAGCTCGGAGACTTTCCACCGTTGCTGTGGACATTTGACGCTCATGCCATTTGGCATGGAGGGACCATCCCTCTGACCTTTCTATGGTACAGGTGAGTTTAATTGTCTACAGAGATACAGCAGCCAGGTGAAAGGTCAAAGTAGCCACAAGACAGATACTGCCTTAATGACGTAGAGTATTAGCCTTGGTAGCATAGTGGTTAGACACTCGCCAGCTGACCTGGTTGTCATGGGTTCAATCTGCAGCTGGGCAAATTCAGATTTTACAAAAAACTGACCTGGACTCAGCCTAAATGAGTGCCTAGAATATCTTGGGAAGTAAAGGGGGCCGGTGTGATACTGACATCATCACCCACCACCTGAAGGTTTATAGATGGGTCCTATCGTTTATCAGGCCATCACCCATTGTGGATCACACTATAATGAGGTGAGGTGACAACATTTCTTCCTTCACTGTCTTTCCTACCAAGACCATGCTGAAAATTATCTGGTACCCATGTTGAGTCTTGGTTAACCCCAAAAATGTACTGGTTAGATTAATAAAAAAGAATTGTTCGACTTCTGGGGATTGAACCAAGGCCACTATTTTCTTGATACTTAATTTCAGAATGGACAGATTGGACATATCGGATAAAGAAAGATAAAGAAGAAATAGTTTGACAGGGAGAGAACTGGACATACCCCAAGGAATCAGGAAATGAGGAAAAGATGCTGCAGTTGGATAGAACAAACTTTGAGAAATTGATATTATAGTTTAAATAGAAAGTCCTTTCGCTATAACTTATAGAGCAGATGAGATAGAGGTAAGTATAAAAACATGGAAAAGAGAATTAAAGACACAGAGGACATGGAGAGAGAGCTATAGAAGATACCTTCAGATATGATTGTTTGGCGGGAGTTGGTTGTGGGCCTATGCTTTAATGAGATATCCAGGGCAGAAGATAAATATCTCATAGTGAAAGTCATTCTCCACATCTTCTTCAGCTTAATGTCCCTTATCTGGATTGTTTGTCTAATCGTATTTTCTCACCAAAAGCATTATCCAAACGTATCCAATTTCAGCATTTCTTAACAGAATACATACATGACAGGTCATGTTGCGATAGATGGTCTACCCCCTGATACACGCCAAATTGTCTTTCGTAGCTGAGTGACATGTCTGTTTGAACATATTCATTCCATGAAATCTTTACTGCAGACTTACTTGCACTTACACATCACAGTATCCTAATCTTTCTATCTCCAGTGGACGTCTGGTCTACCATCTGTATGTGTTTTATTTTTGCGTTCGCTCGCTTTAAACACCAGCATAGTGCATGCACGTGCTACTACTTCTACTGCATGAAACTGATTTTTGCTTGTGGATTAGCTTTCCCTGTTACCATTGTCCCCTGCCATCAGAAGAACCCACTCCAACTTCTGAGGTAATTAATTTATGTCTTCCAAGTCAAGGACGAGAAGTATAAACATTTTAATCACATTTTAATCCAACTGACCAGTGTAAGGAATGAATCCGCTACCGCAGTATCAGCACACCAGAAGTTTAAGAGCGAGTGTATTAATCCATTCTGTATGAATTACTTGTTGTTTCCCCTTTAAAACATGTTTATTGAATATAATGATAATCATATGCCAGTTCTGCCGTTAGGGTGTCATGTGTTCAGGCCTTAACATATACTAGGTCATGATATAATAAGGTGGGGTTGCCAGATCCCCCTCTCAGTGCCTTTCCTTTGCAGAAAATTCAGAAAAATATTCAGTGCCTATTTTACGAGACTGGGCTGATCTCAGAGTTGTACTGGTCTGAAATAATAGTATCATATTATTATATGTACCTTGAACCACTGCTCCATTAGTCGCTATAGCACAGTGGCTAACATGCTTGCCTGTCAGTCTGGTGCTCATATGTTCAAATCTCCATTGAGCCAGTGATTTAACCCTTTAGCGGGCAAAGCATCCGGGAACGTTTCTACCCCCGAATGACAAACCGTATGAAAGCGCCCGTGACTATTATGCATTGTAAAAAACGATCTCTCGGTTTTCCGAGACTTTCGATAGTCTACTTTCGGTTTTATCGATAGCTTGACAGCGTGGCCGCCATTTGCAAGCATGTACTTTGAATTTGAACGGATTTTTCAATAGTTTTTGTGGATTTTACGCTTTGTATTTCAAAATGGATTTTGACGATTCTTCTAGTGCTAGCTGAGATTTCGCTGGGTTCAATTTAAGTGACATTTAAAGGCACGAAGTTGACTATTAATCAGAGCTAGATATCAGTGATCAGCGTTACTTTGCGTTAGCAGTCATGAGTCGGACTTTAAAGAAAGTGATTATGATTCAAAAAATGTGTTTGTAAATTGCCGTATAGATGACTGACAATCACAAACAATATGTTGTATTTTGTAAATATTTGTGTTCAAGTGTGGATTAGTGGCATCATTCACATGAGTAAAATATTCTGCATGCTTGTCCCTTCCTTTTGCTGTTTATTTGACTAAAATCTGTTGACTAACAACTTATATGTGATATTTTTACTAGCATAACCCAAAATTTCACCGCACCTCAAAATTCTTCTTGCCCATTCAGGGCTACAAAACAGATAAAAGTCTGCCCGGTAAAGGGTTAAAAAACATTTGACTCAGGTTCCCAGGTCCACCCAGCCTAAAATGGTACCAGGAAATGTTTGAGGAAATAAAGGCGTCCAGTATGATATTGACCACATGACTCATTGAGTTCCACTGGGTCTATACACAAAAGGTTTTAGAACAAATAAGCCTTTTAATATGGAAAAGGGTCCTATTCTTTATTTGTAACTTACAGCCCAATAGCATTTAGAATGTAGAAAAACCCAGTATTATAGCTTATCTTTATATCTGAATGTATCTTTCTGTCTAAACTACTACTGTTACTACTTCCCCTTCTTCATACTTCCTACTTCTTTTTTCCTCTTCTTCTACTTCTGTTTTTACTCCTCCTCCATCACAATTTTCTTCTCCATCTTTTCATCCTGCACCTCCAGCTTCTTTCTCTTCTGTTTCTTCTTTCTTCCCCTCCTCTTTCTTTTCTTTTTTCCTCCCCTCCTCTTCCTTTTCTTCTTCCCTCCCCTCCTCTTCTTCTATTGCCACCATCACCTTCTCATTCTTCTTCCTTCTCTTTTTCTACATTTCCACCTTCTGTTCCTACTCATCCTACTTCTTTTTTCTTCTTTCCTCTTCATCCTCCCTTTTTTTCTCTTCTTATTTCCTTCTCCAGTATAATCTTTGTCGTTCCTCCTGCATCATCATCTCTCCCTCTCTTCCAGTTGTTTAAGCTTTTCTGATCAGATATCAGATTAGAGAATTTAGAGAACTTGGTGACAACTGGCAAGATTGAGAGGAAAAGAACAAGGAGAAGGCAGAGAAGTAAATACCTGGATGGCTTGGCCACATGGCATGGTCGAGACAAGAACACTGAGTTGATCCACGACTCTGGTGATCGTGTGAGATGGCGAAACATGCCAGCCCACGTTTATCGGCGTTGCACATGATGATGATGATGATCAGATATATCTTATTTTGGTCTGCCTCTGCGTCTCTTGCCTTCTATTGACCAAACTAAGGTTAAATTCTCTATTTCACTGCTTTGGCTACTAATTCCCATAAATGTCCCTTGTCATTCCCTTTTAGTTTTGCTGAGTGTTCTAGTAACACTTGATGCTGTCAAAGTCTCATCAATTGTTTTCTTCTCTGTCGACGATATTCTCACCATTCTTCTCAAAAACGACATCTCCAGATTCTACATACATATCAAACAGCACACTTCCTGTCATGTTTCAGTTCAGTTGTTATTGTAAATAATGCTTTAATTTTGATAGATCAACCAGTGTCTTCATCTTCTCTTGAACTCTATTCCCCCATTAGGGTATAGGTCTTCAGCCAGATCACCTCAAGCTCTCCTATCTTTAATTGTTCCATCCAGCTCTGTCCATGTCCTTCCATTGCTGTTCATTTCTGTTTCTACTTCCCTTCTCCGTGATTTGATAGGTCTTCCTCTATTTCTTTTGTCTTGTTGTTCCAGATAATAAGGCTGTTCTAGTGATACTATTCTCTCATTTTCTCAATGTATAAAATATTCAGCGCCAGTGTCTGTTCTTCATCTATTGGTTCATTGGAATTTATCTAGTACTCTCCATGAGTTACAAATTTGTGATTTTGTCATGCAATTCGCCTTCTTCTGCGTTCATCCGGAATATGTTTTGGATGTAATTGTGTTGTGCCTGTTTACAACAAAGCTGCGATATTTCCACCTTTCAGCCGACACATTTGACTTATGCAGGCATTTGTTGACTGGGTTAACCTTCCCGGGTCATACCATTTTATTACTTCTATTAGGTCAGCTTAGCTGAATGGATACGAACGTGTGTTCTTAAACATCTGGTGTGCTGATGCCGAGGTAAGGGGTTCAGCCCCTACACAGGACAGTTTGGACTAAAATATTGACCTATCGTCCTTGACTTGGGGACATAAATTACAAGAACCTCTGAAGTCAGAGTGGGTTCGCCCGAAGGTGAGGGTTATTGTTAATAGGGAAAGCTAATCCACACGCAAAAATCAGTCTGTCACTACTAGAAGTAGTGTGTATGGACTACGCTTGAGTTCAAAGCAAGTGAGCGCCCAAAAAATGGTCTTTGCACTACTTCTATTTTAAGCAGGCAGCCAGTGTGCTAGTTACTAATAACTTGTATCTATTTACTTAAATGTATCTTACAATTAGAACTATGCACATGATAGATATTATTGCTGTATATACCTTGTTTTTTTCTCCAGCTTCATCATAGATGACGCACTAGACAAGTTAAGCCAGGAGGATTTAGCAGAAGTCAAAAAGATTGCTTGATGTTTAGGGAAAAGGTTTCACGAGTTGTTATGTTACATCATCTGTCATGATATTGATTTAGACAGTTGTCTCACCACAATCACTGTATCCTGTGTTCGTATTAGGTACCACCAAAGAGTTTTTGTTGTCTCTTCACCCAGTATCTTCTTTTCATTTATTCGTGGTATAACATATTTAGCTCATCAACCAACTTGAGCTGCTGATAGTGCCACATTTCATGCAGTTGTTGGATAAAGAGTTAAAATTTAGCATGGATACATCCACACTTTAAGAATTGTCTTGGGAATTAATCAACTAAAGCTCAATTTACAGATGCATCTTAGGTTTGAAAAATGTAAATAAATTCTGCCACAGCATGTTAACACTTGTTAGATACGGAGTAAATATCCATGTTTGTTCCCCCACTTTTATATCCAACCACAGGGAGTATGTGGCGAAGTGGTTATACTGCTGCCTTGCTCTCTGAAGGTCGTGGGTTGGATTCTGGGTTATGTCATTCGGTTCATGAATGCAGTTTTCTCTGAGACTCCTGGGGATTGTTGCTGGAGCTATGGAGTTTGTGTTTTGTGTCAGCAGGCCGCCCTGTGGAAATAATCTGAACCATGTGGGCTAGAACCCAGTACAAGTGAAGCAAATCCTCTTTGCCTTTGAAAATCTTTCTTTTTAGATCAAACCACATGAAAAGTAATGAAACCACTACTCCAGCTGGGGCATTCAGCAGTAAACATGTGCCTGCCATCTTGCAGCTGTAGTCCCTGCAGCATTTATTTTACAGGATGAGACTGTCATAATGGTTATCCATACCTAGTTTCCTTCTGTATAGAACAAGCGTACACAAGTACTAGCAGTACTGTTCTCAGACATTAGACATGAAATGTTGTGATAATAAATTGATGTATTTATTAGTGATTTCTGCTATTGATAATGTATGTTACATGCCCCATATATGTACAGACGATGCTGACTTATGCAGAAACAGTAAATATATGAACGTATCAAGATTTTACTTATTGTCATCTTCAAGCTTTGACATTAAATATGAAACATATTTGAAATAGTATGAGACAGAATACATGTCACCCCCTTGTCCATTTTGAATTTGAACTCTTCCAGCAATGTCATGCCCAGTAGTTGCCATCAAATTCAAAATGGATTTACATATGTAAAGGAACAATAGTAGAGCTGTTGTAAAAGTTAGTTGCATAACATTTTCAGGATGTTGCAGTCAACCCGAGCATTTTTTGGTTGTTTGTGTTTACTTGGCAAATTTATGTTCAGTAGCTTACCATTGCTTTCTGAATGACGAGCACTCATAGCACTGTATGAAAACCAGCACAAGGGGTCTGCTTCAAGATTGTCCACAGTTCTGTTTCAAATGCGGGATTGTGAATTACATTTATAATCCCTTCGCCTTAACGATGGTTGTAAGCAATTACATAAACTACCGTTGTGTTAATACAGTTTTAATCAGGAACAAATTATTATGCTATGTTGAAATATTTTGTGTGTGTGGATACTTTATTCTGTAGTCAAAAACAATATGATTAGTGCTTCCATACCAAGTATTTCAGTTGTGGTATGAAAGTTTATAGGAGCTTTGGTAGTATAGTGGCTAGACACTCACCTACTCTCCAGGTGATCATGGGTTCACTCCACAGCTGGGTCAATTCAATTTTTTTAAAATTGACCTGGGCTTCCAGGTTGACCCAGCCTAAAATGGCTACCCAAAAATATCCTGGGAAAGTAAATGTGGTTGATGAAATACTGACCACCTCACCCACCGAGTGTTGACTGGTCTAGCGCCCATGCTCGATGCACCTTCAGGCATGTGAAAGGGTCTTTTAATGACTTTTACTTCTGAAAGTTTATAATAAAACAATACTGATCAATTGTAATGTTAATATTTGGTAATGAAAAAACACTGTGATTCTTGTTTTCTGTGAAAGTTTGTAATAAAACGCCTACTGCTTTGTGACGGCTTGTAGGTGCTATTTATGCCAAAATATTCACTGTCAATGATACGGGTAATAAATGGATATCTGGTTTGCATGGGTGTCTTTTGTGAGTGCAAGCAACTTACAGAAACTTATATGGTTATGTTGCCCAGGGTATGTGAGAGTCCCTGGCAATGAGAGGGCAAATTGGCTGGCTTCTAGAGTGCCTTTGTTGGGCAATTTTTAAATGAACAAATCGTCAGCTGTGTAAGCGATCAAGGAAAGACTTCTGTGCACTGATGTAGAAAGCAATGAGATGATGATGCAAAGACTAATAAACTGTCATCTACTGTCTAAAGTACCTTGCAGTGTAGGGCGGGGGGTGTCTTGTGCCTGAGGAATTAAGGCCGCATGGCTAGTGCAGTCGCCATGAACTGTGCAGGTTAGGGTTGTCATGTTGCCCCTGACAGAAAAAATGCCACACCTTACCGAGGATTCCAACCAGGGTCTCCTGAAGAAGAACCTGGCATTCCTACCACTTGGCCAGCTGCTCTTAAATGTAAATACTAATGAAACAAAACACAAACTGGAATGTACATTACATATTGATTGCATGGACGTGTGGGGTGTGTATCCAGCCAGGGTGTAGCAGAGATAGTTGACACCCGTGAACTTCTGCAGAGGGAACTGCAGTAGCGGAGTGACTAGACACTCGTCTGCTGGCCCGCTGGTTATGGGCTCAGTGTGCATCGTCGTGGCTTCAAACTGTAAACATTGAATTGGGCTCCCAGGTCAGCCTAGTTTAAAATGGGTGCCAGGAAGTGTCTTGGAAAGTCAGAGATTGATCACTTGTGGGCATGTCCTAAGTGTCATTTCTGTTAACCAGTAAACAATGAATCTACATTGTGATCACATGTCTCTGTGGAAGTTTGCAATAAACAAACAATAAGAACCATTGTGATAAGTCAAAGCCTACCATGTTGTCTGTAATACAGCACAGTTGGGATCACAGGGAGGCATGCAATTAATCAAGTGTCTTGCTATGTGAAACATGTTTATCTGTTTGTTATTTGGTTATTGTGCTTGAAGGAAACAAGGTGTTTATTTGATTGTCTGTATCTTCTGAACAGTGTTTGCCTTATATTTGCCTTACTTTAAACATGAACAATGTTGTTAATTTACTGCTTACATTAGAGATGATGCATTCTCCAAAGTGTGTCCTGTAAATATTTTCTGCTGTGTTATACAAGTGTTATAAAGGAATTACATGTCCTTTATGGGATGTCGCATTCAACCCTGGTATTTTTTGTAGTATGCCAAAGTTAAGTAGACTAAGGTGTTCCCACCTTTAACTAATGAAGTGTGTATTATTCCAAAGTGAAGAAGACTGTAAGGTGTCCCACTTTCAACAAATGAAGTGTGTATTTTGCCAAAGTGAAGAAAATGACTAAAGTAACCCCTACATCCAAGGCTAGAAAAGGAAACACTTTGATTGCACTATGAACTGGTGGCATGGCTGAGAGGGTTCAATGTCCGCCTCTGATTTAAAAGTTACCAAGTTGTGGGTGTTGTTTTAAGTATATTTCCTTTAATCTCCCATAACCTAAAAGTTCATAGTTGTGGCATATCCTGGACATTCTCAAAACAGGCAGAGTCCATCCCCTACCAGGCTTGCTCACTGTAACTATTCTCGTCCAGGTAGATTTTCTAGTTTTTCACAGCATTAGCCATTGTGCCTGTTAGAATATTTAGTTTTATATTGAGGTTGTTGAAGTGTCAAGGTTTGATAACATTATTGGGCTGGTAATTTTTCAAGAACCACTATTTACTGATTATACCACAAATCCCCCGGATCTCTTGGGTAATCCCCTTGAAAGGGGAACTAAAAGGAAGACTTTGAAGTGTTGAATGACAAGGAATGAAGAGGGGCAGATGAACATGCAAAACATGGAGAAAACTCCAGAAAAACAACACTCAACACACCTACCACACTAGATGGACACACCCAAGAACAATAATCTTCAGACTTTTATTGACCATAGCAGGGTCTGTCTTTTTAGAGAAAGGCTGATGGAAGACAAGGGGAAACCACCGCTGTATTTTCCCAAGATAATCGTACCTCGAAATAATACAGCCAGAAAGAGCAATGAGGATGTTTTAAGGAAAGCTGAGTCACAAAGGCAACTTATCACAAACATCGGACAGAGGCAGTCATCGTTTTTTGGCCACGTTATGAGAAGACAAAAACTGGATCATGTGATAACTGGAAAGATTTGTGTAAAGAGAGATAGAGGAAGACAACGTGAGAAGATTCTTGACAGTCTTGTGCCATGGCATGGAATACAAATTGATTCATGATGTCAGAAATCGTAATTTGTGGAGAGGCATGCCAGCAAGGCACTAGATGAATGATGAGTAGACTGGTTAAACAAGTTAGACATGA
The DNA here is from genome assembly GCA_014155875.1 of Cepaea nemoralis. Taxonomy (NCBI): domain Eukaryota; kingdom Metazoa; phylum Mollusca; class Gastropoda; order Stylommatophora; family Helicidae; genus Cepaea; species Cepaea nemoralis. The sequence continues at coordinate 204,819 of JACEFZ010003557.1, forward strand.
CTACTACATATCAGTGTACGGGGGACACATACAAGATGATGGCAGAACACATACTGCAGAGCTGTCCTGTAAATCAGGGCCAGTGAGAATGCATTTAGCTGACACCAAGGACATGCCAATAGTGACTTTATGCCAGCTTGGAGGATATGCGAAGAGCTGTGATGTTTATTGATAGTATTCATGTTGATATTGAGAATGTAAGAAGATGACGACTGTGCATATGGGAATGTCACGAGTGTCATGATGTTGGTTCTGGACTCAACTCATCCACAATTGCCATTAAGTGCAGGGGTGTGGGGAAGTCTTAAACTTGCATTCTAAGACCACAATTGTTGTCTTGATCGTTTCATATATGTTTTTGTTTAGTGTATCCTTGGAACTTGGCTACCCGTGATTTTCTTAGTCTTCCTTTGCATCCAGATGTATTTGGTTGTAAGTTCTTATAGATGATCAGGTTTCATTCTTCTTAGGGGCCGCTAAGGATCGCGCCTTTGCTCTACTGATCTGACTTCTCGGGGTATAGTCCTCCAATCTGGTTTCGAGCTCTCCAAGCTCATTTACTTTAGTAATGTCTAGGGATTCTTGCTCGAATGCTGCTGTTGTAGTTACTACCCAACAATCAAATCAAATCAGCTTTATTTTAAAAGGGTCACAAATTGGGCACACAGGCCCGTCTTACATTCGACCCTTCCAATCACTCATCTTTCGTTCATCAAGAGCATTATACATTTACATAGGAAGAAAAATAAACATTGTGAAATGAATGTTGTAAACATAAACAAGGCAAATTACCATGTTATGAGGCCCATATCCCACCTACCCATACATTACCCCACCCACACATACACCCAGGGACACATACATACCCCACCAACTGACCCATCCCCCTCCCGTGCATCCCCCACCCACACACACTGCCCTCACCTGTTCCCCCAACCAAAACACACTCGCCACCCACAAACATTCCCACCAACCCACGCCCACCCACATACACATCCTAACCCACACATCCTCTTCCCCACCCACACCTCCAACCACCCATCTCCCAGCCACACCTCCATCGACCACATATTCCCCACCCAAATACAATACGGGCCTTTGACTTCTTAAGATATCCAAGCCACTAATTTGTCTCCTGATAAATTTGATGTGGTGTACTTGGAGTAGAATAATAAATATGACTCAGGTGGTTACCATGAAACCATGGTTGGGTAATATTGTATGATTCCCTTCCATTCTGTGTATGTAATTGTGAAGGAAGCGGTACTAACTCTTACAAGACAGGAGTTTCCAATACAGTGGAACCTCGCTTAACTAGCATAATTCGTTCCAGAATCTTACTCGCAATGTGAAACACTCGTTAAGCGAAACATGTTTTCCCATACACATTAATGTAAAATACGATAATGCGTTCCATGCCGAAAAAATACTCAAAATATTTTGTATAACGTTTATTCAAAGACAATTATATATGCATTGTTAAGGGGCGTGATTCACCTTCGTCTTCTATCGCGGAATGAACGAACCTGGAATGAGAATTCGATTTGTAGAAAACAAAAAATTGAAATAATTAATTTACAATTTATAATACATACCTAATTCTTTTTTACTAGAAAGCTGTCTAGAGAAATTTGTTTTTGCCGACGCTTCAGAATTTGGTGGAAATGCGACACAGCATTATCATTAAATAAATTAGTAGCTCTCATAGCCACTGCCTTATTATGGTGATGGTTCTCAATGTACGATGCAACAGTTTCCCATGCTTTCAGCATTTCTCTTATTGCGCCAGAAGATTGTTGGTTTGCTGTTGCCTTCTCCTCCTCCTCGGACAAACTCTCCTCCACAACTTCTTGCTGTGAAACAATGTAATTCCATAAGCTCTTCAGTGGTCATCTCTTGGCTATGCTCTTCCACAAGCTCATCAATATCTTTGTTATCCACCTCCAGTCCCATGATCTTGGCCAAAGACACAATCTCGTTGACTACAGGCTCCACAGGTACTGTCTCAAAGTCACATTTGACAACGCTCTCCGGCCAAAGCTTCTTCCAAGCAGACGCACAATACGGGACTTCCCCTCCCCACGTCACTCGTTATGCGAAATTTCACTCGTTCAGCGAATCATTTCTTTACAATTTATTTTGCTCATTATGCGAATTACTCGTTATGAGAGATGCTCATTAAGCGAGGTTCCACTGTATTAGTGCAAGCATTTTCTGTCTCTTTTTGTTTTCATGACTGTTAAAGTTTAATGGTCATTATTTCCCCAAGTATTGCCAAAATGTTATTGATGGTTGTAAAAGGAATGTTTAAAAATAACTAGAACAAAAAGGTTAGTAAAGTTACTGTCACTAACGCAGGCCACTGCCAGTAATGTTTGTAAATATTGGCCTTCTGTTCTGTGGAGTTAGGCTACAGCACAAAACTTGGTCTCATCCACCAGTAACCAGGTTTGATGATGTCAGCAAGTGTCTGACTAAATACCAAGCCAATTTTCTATGCAAATATATGTTCAATAGTTGGTCTATTTCATTAGATGAATTAGTGATAACAAGGACCATGTAAATGTGTGTACATGTATGTATATGTATGTGTGTGTATATATATATATCTATATATATATATATATATATATATATATATATATATATAGAGAGAGAGAGAGATAGAGAGATGTTTGGTGAAAGTGTTTTTGTGTTTCATTGAAAATTTACTCTTTAGTTAGTCGCGGTTCCAACTTCACGGCAACGGGTTGTCCCTATTATGCTCTGTTCCTGTGCCAGTGAATATCACACAAAATGCTCCTCCTGTCCAATGTGACAAGTGGAAAAGACAGGAGTCTCGGCAAGCCAACAGCCCGCCCAGGTACACTGTGCAAATTCACTCTGATAGATGAAATGTTTTACTAGGGCAGATATTTTTCGATAGGCGTAGTTTCCTGTTCTCATGATCTTAATTATATTTGTTGATGAGTTTCAATTAAGTAAATTAACTCGTTTATAAATAATATGTTTATTATATTATTTGTGTGTGTTATTCTGTGGATATGTCCTTCCCTATGTTCAGGTTCATGAGATGATGCAACCATTCACAGAAAATGTACCTGCAATTATTTGCCCACTAACTTGACAACTGAACCATATATCTAGACATGTATTGGGTATTAACAGTTTTTTGTTGTAAAACAAAACATTGTATGTTATAATAAAACTAAGCTTTAAAAATGTGCATTTTCTTATGCCCTATTTTGCTATCTTCCTTTGCTGTATTGAAGCCATGCCATCATCATTATGTTATCATCATCATCATCATCTTCCACTTCAGCCATCAAGCTTCGCGGGGAGGAAACTTTGGCGCTCCAGTGCCCGATGGGTGGCACTGGATAGTCTCAATCTGTATTTTCTTCTTGGACGTCCTCTTGGTCTTGTCGCAGATGATCTTTGATTTAGGGCCAGTGATGGTGTGCATTCTGACGAGATGGCCAAACCACTTACTTATACTCATATTGTATCTGCTGCATGTTGAATTCAGATTATTAATGTGATATTGCAGTCTGCCATCATTATGTGCCCTGCCAAAAAGCATAGGTATTCAAGTCTCTCCAGATCTCGGTCAGTGGTACTCAGGATCACGTCTACTGCTAACATTCCCCCATCTCAGACTGTCAAGCATAATTTCTCTTGGTCTGCCTCTGCCAGTCTTTCCAGTTGTCATGACGTTCTCCATTTCTTCTCATTATATGACCAGATAATACTGTTTGGAGGTCAGCTTGGCTGAATGAATAAGAGCACTTTTAAACTTCTGGTGCGCTGATGTCGAGGTAGCAGGTTCACCCTCCTACACCAGACAGTTGGACTAAAATGTTGACTTCTCACCTTGACTTCATCAAGTGCTGGGCCGACTGGCATAGGCGTTCATGACTCTCCACAGATCTCTGTCTTTAGGTTTTCTGGATCAACTCTGCTGTTGATATTCCTCCATGCCACCATCGCAATCCATCCAGCATCATTTCTCTTGATCTGCCCCTGACTCTCTTCCCCTTGATCTTTCCAGTTGTCACGATGTTCTTCAGCGCCTCTCTTCTCATCACATGACCCAAAAAAGCTGTTTGTCTCTTTCTTATTGTTGTATCTCACCTTGACTTAGCGTAAATTACAAGTACCTCAGAAGTCGGAGTAGGGTTGCTGATGGCGAGGGACACTGGTGAATAGTGAATGAAATGGGAGAGCTAATCCGCATGCGAATATCAGTACAATGCACTAGAAGTAGTAGCAAATCTGTAGAACAAAGCAAGCGAAGTGAAAAAAAAAAAACACTGTCTCTTTCTTTCATTTAGTTGTGTACAATATTCTGCTTTCATTAGCTTATTCAAGGCAATCATTGGTAGTTACTTTGGCATCCTAGGTATCTGAACATTCACCTCAGAAACCACATCTTTACTGTCTCCAGGCTTTTTCTAATTTGTTCATTGACATTCCAAAATTCACTGCCAGACAGCAGAACAAGTTCAGCATAACATTTCAGTACTCTCTCTCTCTCTTGGCATAAAGTTAAAGTGATATGACTGTTAAAGTAATTGCATATTTATTCAGAAAGATGTATCATTTTACAATGATAGATGTGTTTCAATAGATATGCTTCCTTATTACTTGATCTTTACTCATGTTTAATCATGCGTACTCTTTATGACTCAGACAATGCACCATGCGTGATCAACAATTGTCTGTGTATATAAAAATACCATGTGATCAAATATTGTTTGTGTATCAATGCACTATGTATCATCAGCTATTGTCTGTGTGTATCAAACAACACATGGTGTATCGTTATATCTTTCCACATTTGGTCTGAGCTTACTAACATAAATCTGGCCAGACATGTTTACATGCAGCACAGTCTATGTTGTGTCTTTAAAAGCAATACGTGACCATGTAGCAGGTAGTTTGCAGAATGTCGCTCTCATCAGGGCTCTGATGGTAACCAGATATGATCTTGAATGCAACACTTTGATAACATACTACTTAGAAGAGGAATGGATCCTCGCCAGATCTACGTAGTTTATTTATGGAGATATACATGTGCAATGAACAAACGATCAAATTTTATTTTCAAAGGATTGCAAATTGGTCATGCTGCCCCATCTTACATTTGGCCCTTCCAACCACTCATCTTTTGCACATCAATTATCTTGTGTGCATGTTACATCACAAAGAAAACATAATGTCAAATTAATACTGTGAACATAAACAATACATATTACTATGTTATGAGACAGGCAGACACATACACTCGCATGCATAAACACATTCATACATTTACACAAACACTCAGTTATACATCCACTCAATAACTCACTCTCTCACACATCTATATACTCATTCACATCCTTTAACTTTTTCCCTACAGCCACATCCTGTTTCTCTAACTCCTACAGCCATGTACAGTCTCTCTAATGTTGCTTCTATAGCCATGTCCCATCTCTCTAACGTTGCTTATATAGCCATGTACTGTCTCTCTAATGTTGCTTATATAGCCATGTCCTGTCTCTCTAATGTTGCTTCTATAGCCATGTCCTGTCTCTCTAACGTTGCTTCTATAGCCATGTCATGTCTCTCTAACATTGCTTCTATAGCCATGTCATGTCTCTCTAATGTTGCTTCTATAGCCATGTCCCATCTCTCTAACATTGCTTCTATAGCCATGTCATGTCTCTCTAACGTTGCTTCTATAGCCATGTCATGTCTCTCTAACGTTGCTTCTATAGCCATGTCATGTCTCTCTGAATTGCTTCTATAGACATGTCATGTCTCTCTAACATTGCTTCTATAGCCATGTCATGTCTCTCTAATGTTGCTTCTATAGCCATGTCATGTCTCTCTAAAATTGCTTGTATAGCCATGTCATGTCTCTCTAAAATTGCTTGTATAGCCATGTCCTGTCTCTCTAAAATTGCTTCTATAGCTATGTCCTGTCTCTCTAATGTTGCTTCTATAGCCATGTCCTGTCTCTCTAACATTGCTTCTATAGCTATGTCCTGTCTCTCTAATGTTGCTTCTATAGCCATGTCCTGTCTCTCTAAAATTGCTTGTATAGCTATGTACTGTCTCTCTAATGTTGCTTATATAGCCATGTCCTGTCTCTCTAACGTTGCTTCTATAGCCATATCCTGTCTCTCTAACATTGCTTCTATAGCCATGTCCTGTCTCTCTAACGTTGCTTCTATAGCCATGTCATGTCTCTCTAACATTGCTTCTATAGCCATGTCATGTCTCTCTAATGTTGCTTCTATAGCCATGTCCCATCTCTCTAACATTGCTTCTATAGCCATGTCATGTCTCTCTAACGTTGCTTCTATAGCCATGTCATGTCTCTCTAACGTTGCTTCTATAGCCATGTCATGTCTCTCTAAATTGCTTCTATAGCCATGTCATGTCTCTCTAACATTGCTTCTATAGCCATGTCATGTCTCTCTAATGTTGCTTCTATAGCCATGTCATGTCTCTCTAACATTGCTTCTATAGCTATGTCATGTCTCTCTAACATTGCTTCTATAGCCATGTCATGTCTCTCTAACATTGCTTCTATAGCCATGTCATGTCTCTCTAATGTTGCTTCTATAGCCATGTCTTGTCTCTCTAATGTTGCTTCTATAGCCATGTCCTGTCTCTCTAAAATTGCTTGTATAGCTATGTACTGTCTCTCTAATGTTGCTTATATAGCCATGTCCTGTCTCTCTAATGTTGCTTATATAACCATGTCCTGTCTCTCTAACGTTGCTTCTATAGCCATATCCTATCTCTCTAACATTGCTTCTATAGCCATGTCATGTCTCTCTAATGTTGCTTCTATAGCCATGTCATGTCTCTCTAATATTGCTTCTATTGCCATGTCATGTCTCTCTAATGTTGCTTCTATAGCCATGTCATGTCTCTCTAACATTGCTTCTATAGCCATGTCATGTCTCTCTAACATTGCTTCTATAGCCATGTCATGTCTCTCTAACATTGCTTCTATAGCCATGTCATGTCTCTCTAATGTTGCTTCTATAGCCATGTCTTGTCTCTCTAATGTTGCTTCTATAGCCATGTCCCATCTCTCTAACATTGCTTCTATAGCCATGTCCTGTCTCTCTAATGTTGCTCCTATAGCCATGTCCTGTCTCTCTAATGTTGCTCCTATAGCCATGTCCTGTCTCTCTAATGTTGCTTCTATAGCCATGTCCCATCTCTCTAACGTTGCTTATATAGCCATGTACTGTCTCTCTAATGTTGCTTATATAGCCATGTCCTGTCTCTCTAACGTTGCTTCTATAGCCATGTCCTGTCTCTCTAATGTTGCTTCTATAGCCATGTCCCATCTCTCTAACATTGCTTCTATAGCCATGTCCTGTCTTTCTAATGTTGGTTCTACAGCCATGTCCTGTCTCTCTAACGTTGATTCTATAGCCATGTCCTGTCTCTCTAATGTTGCTTCTATAGCCATGTCCCATCTCTCTAACATTGCTTCTATGACCATGTCCTGTCTCTCTAACGTTGCTTCCATAGCCATGTCCTGTCTCTCTAATGTTGCTTCTACAGCCATGTCCTGTCTCTCTAATGTTGCTTCTATATCCATGTCCTGTCTCTCTAATATTGCTTCTATAGCCATGTCCTGTCTCTCTAATGTTGCTTCTATAGCCATGTCCTGTCTCTCTAATGTTGCTCATATAGTCATGTCCTGTCTCTCTAACATTGCTTCTACAGCCATGTCCTGTCTCTCTAATGTTGCTTCTATTAGCCATGTCCTGTCTCTCTAACGTTGCTCCTATAGTCATATCCTGTCTCTCTAACGTTGTTCCTATAGTCATATCCTGCCTCTAACAGTGCTTGTATAGCCATGTCCTGTCACTCTAATGTTGCTTATATAGTTATGTCCTGCCTCTCTAACAATGCTTCTATAGTCATGTCCTGTCTCTCTAACCTTTCTCCTACAGCCTTGTCCCACTAACGTTGCCCAGGACATTGCAGCCAACCTCAGCATTTTCTGAGTTTGTGATTTTTGGTGAAATTGTGTTCAGTAGTTAGCCAGTGCTTTCTGAACGACCATAACTCACAACATTATATGAAAACTAATGCAAGGCGGTCTGCTTCCAAACTACCCGCAGCTGTTTTCAAAACGGTATGCGGGATTGCAAATTGGGTTCATAACCCCTTTGTCACAGTCCCAGCTGTTGGCAGATAGATGAACATATTGTGCAAGCTTTGCAGGGATCATATAACTGACCAGAACAAAGCTGAAGATTGCTGTCAGGAGCACATATGAAAGCAGCAAGTCATTGTCAAATATGTTCATTTTTATTACATGACATCTTCATGAAGGCTATAGTCTTAGATTGTCAATATTGTTATAACCATAAAATACATATCAACAGTTTTTTTTTTTATTTTGTATATGTATTATCCATTAATTTCTTCCACTGCATATATTAATGCTTCCTTTTTTATACAATTTGTTAAGAAAATCCACAGATTTTTTGTTAATAAAATAATCAAATTGCTTACCTACCTATTAACATAATTATCAGATTTCTTACCTACCAATTAATAGGATTACCAGATTCATCTACCTAAGATTTTCTGTGATTATTGCTTACTAATAAATATTTATACATTCATTGGCATCATTTGTATTATTTTCCTTGTCAGTGTAATTCTTAGTTAATGTGACTGTCTCTCATTGAAATCAGTGCACCGATGGGACAATTAGCATTGCTTCATTGTGACATTTTCAGAGAGAGAGAGAGAGACACACACACAAGAAAAAGGACCCTTTTATATTCTTTAATGGTGTACTGGGCATGTCCATGTTAGACTCATACTTTTACAGACTAATGGACACTCAGCAGGGTGGTGTGGTCAATATTGTTCTGGCCACTTTTACTGCCCACAATATTTCTTAGGTACCTGGTCAGCTTTTACAAATCTGAATCTGTTCAGTTGTGGAATCAAACCCATACCCAAAATGTCAGCAAGCAAGTGTCTAGCTACTACACCACCGTGGCTCTCAAATGCTGTGGTGATGATTATAGTTAACCAAACTCATGCCAGTCATAAGAGGCAACAAAGGAGGGTTGGCATGTAGCCGACTACCTCATCTCATAGAAAACTTGAGCTGCAGATCCCTATCACCCATGAACAAGCGTACAAAGGGTTTGGGTTGACAGCCTTGAGTTGAGTCAAGAACCAACATCACTGCACTCAGGACATTCCCATATGTGCTCCGTCCCCTCGCTCAACAGCCAGCGAAAGAGTCATACTACTAATCGTTCCTACCGCTATCTGATTTAAAGTTCTCCTGGTCTTCCCTCTAAGTTTTGAGTCTATGCTCCATGAGCAGATGAAAGGCAGAGGAAGAAGGATCTATCAGTTTTTCAACAACGTAACAAATAACATCTCATGAGAAAAAATATAAGAGTAACTGAATTGTTTTAAAAATCTGTTTAATGGGTTCTAGGTGATTTTATCTCCAATTCAAAAATCAATGAATCAATCAAGTGCCATCTCCACAATGAAGGTTGACGGCAATGGATCTCTAACATTTCCTAACACAAGCTGAGCCCTTTGGCTGTACACTTTGACAGCCTGCTGATCGTTCATCTCTTGAGGTTATTTTGTATCACTGTATCATCATCTGCATCACTGTCTACCTCTAGCCTGCCTGCCTTCACTGTTCCCTCCAGTAAAACAAACAAGAGAAATGTATCATGAAGCTGTTCCCTGCCATGGATCTATGATTGCACCATCACATTTTGTAGTCCTGAATGTGCAGAGGAATCGGGCAATTCTTTTTCTCACTTAGCCAGACAATGAACGCAGACATTGAACCCTTGTCCAGCCGTGCTCTTGACATTATCAATACAGCTCCCTATCAACTTAGCAGACACATCCACCTCCATTAGATTTTATATAAAAATTAGTGCCACGTCTTTTAATGTGACTAAAATATCTGTTTTACTCATTAGCGGGCAAAGAAGAATACTAACTAGAGTGTACAACTAGACATGGCTTTTATTCAAGTCACTAGCGACAACACAGCCTCTGGGTGTAGTACGTGAATACAGGAGACAGTCAACATGTTATGCTTGTCTTAGGTTGGGTCGTAATTCTGCAAGGACAACCAATCGGTGTGGAGGAAACTGGTCCCTGCACAATGGGCACTCTTGCTGCAAGAAAAAATATAGCATCAATTATAACAAAATTATGCACATCTGGCCAGTGTGTTATCAGGGTGCATGAGGAAGTCCAAGAATAGAAGCACTGTGACCTAGCATGCACATTGTATGAGATGATTGAGTTGAGTCAAGGAGGTCAGACAGTCACAGCGCTTAGGACATTCCCATACATGCTCTGTCCTCAACTGCAACAGCCAGCGAAGAGTCCCAATACTAATGGTCCCAGAAGCAGTCTGATTATGTGTCTGTCTGGTCTTTCCTCAGAGTTGTTTGTGTGGGCCACATCCTCTGCTCACTTCCTGCAGCAACATTCCCTCCAGGCTATGATGATCTATTTATTCTTCTACACTATACACACGATCCCAAGGGCCCTGACCACATCATGCACCATAATAAGTGACTCATGAAGAGGTGACTAAGGAGGCTTGGCATGGTACTGGCTACCTCAGCCCATAGAAATCTTGAGCTGCAAGATTCAACCAACTGTGAACAAGATTAAAGAAAAGGACAGAATAATAACTCAAACAACCAAGATAAAAGGAGGCTCTTCTCCTATAAGAATTATGATGTGATGTGGAGAAAGCCATAAGTAGTATTAATTGTCAACTTGGCTTCTTTCAATTTGGAAAATCTCCAAAAATGTTAGAACTATGTGTGAATGGGACGACACAGCACACGTGGTAGGTGAAATGATATACGCAATCAACATTTTGGGATTATTTGACACAAGATGGAAGGGAACAAAAGGCTTTCAGATAGGTGAAACAGTGCTGCTCTCATAACATTCAGAAAAAATACCTCTCACAGTGAAGGAATGGTCCTAAGCCGTTTACTGAGGCCGACAAAGCACCAATAGAGTGTTCTATAATAAAAACAGTAATTAATTATAATGTAGAATCACATAATTGAAAGTATATGATCCTGTATTAAACATCAACAAATGGGATTTATTTTGATGACCTGAATGACAAAATAGGATTTAAAAACAACATGGAAGAGATCATGGGGAAACAGACTTGGGTAATGAAAGAAACTGGAACAATATTTTAAAATGTTGATGCACCAAATCAATACATCATAGGAGCAAGTGTTTTTCCACATAGCAGAATAGAGAAAGAAACATGGGTATCACCAGTGCACAATACAGACAATCAAATTGATAGTATCTCTATTATAAAATTTAGACCATCTCTGCATGAATTAAACATTTGTAAAAGTGCAGATATAGATTCCAATCACCATCTGTTGATAAGTAAAATTAGGTTTAAACTCAAGATATAATCAACATCTCATGAACATGGACGTCTATCCAATGTAGGCAAATCTAGGAAATAAAGAAACTAAGGAACAATCTATGGTCACGGTCTGTGACTACCTGGTCCTGCAACAGTTGGTAGACAAGGTCAGTACTGAAGATGGCTGACAGCAGGTTACAAGCATTTGTAATAAATTATTTATAGAAGTCCTTAAAACAGAAATACAATAAGGATAATGCTGGAAATCCTTAAAAAATAAAAGAAAGGAAGCATTAAAAAGCAGATTTAAACAATAGCAAAACCAGATGTCAGATCAAATGAAAGATACACAACCTAATAAAGAATTTAGAAAGCAGATAAGGGCAGATAAAAGTCAACAGCAAGATGGCTTAGCCAGAGATGCAGAAGCAGTAGTAAAAGGAAATATCAGACGCTGATACCCAATACAATGAAAATAGCAGGAAAATATAATCAACCAAGTGGACTGGTCAAAATTAGAAATGGGAAAGTCCTCACCAACACTGAAGGTCAAATGAATAGATGGAGGTCAGCATGGCTGAATAGATAAGAACGCGCATTCTTAAACATCCGGTGTGCTGATGCTGAGGTAATGGGTTCAACTTCTACACCGGACAGTTGGACTAAAATGTTGACTCCTCGTCCTTGACATGGGGACGTAAATTACAAGTACCTCTGAAGTCGGAGTTGGTTTGCCTGATGGTAAGGGATACTGGTAATAGCGAAAGCTAATCCGCACGCAAAATTTAGTCCAGTGCTATTAGAAGTAGTGTGTATGGACTACGCTTGAGTTCAATGCCAGCAAGCACCAAAAAAAAAAAAAAATGAACAGACAGGCTGAAAACAACTTTGAGGAACTTTTGAACAGACCTGTTTAAAAAAAAAAACACCCCTTTCTCATTCATAGGAATATGCAAACTTGTTTTTTCTACTGTAAATTCAAAACCTCAAGCTCCCTCTTCTTATTCTTTTTCTGACCTTCGAGTACAGGCCCTCAACAAACTCATGCTATCTGTTGCTACTATCTCCTTTCTCCCTCAATGTCCTTCACAAATAATCATCTCTAAGTCTTTGCTCAGTGTATTTTAGGCTTTCATTTTTTGCCTTGTCGGTTCCAGAGAATGGACTATCTACTTATAGTATTACAAGTCAGCATGGCTGAATGGGTAAGAGCGTTTGCTGTTAAACATCCAGTGTGCTGATGCAGAGGTAGCATGTTCAGTCCCTACAAGTCAGCTGGACTAAAATGTTGACTTCTCATCCTTGATTTGGGGACGTAAATTACAAGTACCGCAGAAGTCGGAGTGGGTTCGCCTGATGGTGAGGGACACTGGTAACAGGGAAAGCTAATCCACAAGCAAAAGTCGGTCCAGTAGTAGCTGTATGGCCTATGATTGAATTCAAAGCAAGCGAACATAAAAAAAATATAGTATTATTATGTTTCTCAATGTGTGTCTTATCCAGTGTCCTCACCTCTTGATTTGCTTCAATTTGTTTTGTTTTATCCTTATTCTCCGCAACCATGATTCTGTCATATCATTTAAATCCTTCTAATCTACACAGGCACACGTTAATGAATTTAATGGTTAATTGGACATGGTTGTAGTCGTTCTCCATGTTTCTGATCCACACAGCAGTACTGATTAATTACATATCTTAAGTTTACTATCAGTTCATTCCAGTTTTAACATATGACTGTTACTCCTGGACAATTAGTAGACAGGTGAAATAATCCCTAGAAGCCTTGGTGATGTGGTTTTATAGAGGAACGCAGAAAATTAATTGGACAGCCAAAATGAGCAATCTGGACATTTTGAGGAAGGCTGAGTGGCAAAGACAACATATCACAAATATCATAAAGAGGCATACAACATTTTAAGCGACATTATGAGAAGACAAAAACTGGAATATGTTTTGTGGAAAGAGAGATAGAGGAAGACAGTGGGAGACAATTCTTGAGGGTCTTGCATCATGGCGTGGATGTAGTCAAGACATGAACTGATCCATGCCGTCGAAGATTGCAATCTATGGAGAAGTACAATTGCCCACACTGGTCGGCCAGGCACTTGATGACAATGATCAGTTTTTTCAAGTTTAACAAATTTCTTAGTATTATGAGAGCTCTTCTTGCATTTATATTCTTACTGTAATATTTCTATCTGTTTGTCCATCTTTGTCTGCGTTGATACTTAAATAGGCCCACCAAGGGAGATTGGGTTGTCATTGTTTGATCTATTCTCATTATCTTAAACTTTTCTGTATGAATGTTTAAACTTAATTGTTGTGACCTTCCATCAAGCGTGTTTACTTTTTCTATATCAGTATCCCTGCATCCCCCAAAAAATGAAGCACTAGTGATTTTTCTTGGAAGATAAGATAAACATGAAGGAAATTCATCATACTTTAGAAAACTTTAGTTGCAAAATCTAACCAATCACGAACAAGCAAACAAAGGGTTTGGCATGAGTTGGTTGAAAGCCTGTGCTTCATTGGGTGGGATATGAAAGGCAAAATAAGAGCAGAAGATACTACTGTCCAATCGTTACACAACTATCAGAAATAAACACAACTTACTTTAGACACACACCACTCATGTATGCATGACCAACAGTACAGGTGTCCACAAGGGGTTAGTGTTGATCTCTGCCTCTTGCCCAAACATAAAGGACACCTCTCGTTTGGTGTGAATCCTACAGTGTCTGGTTCACACTCTGTGTCACTAATATTAAGGGGGGAAAAACAGCATATAATAAGTTAACTTTATATACAAATGAAATAACAAATTAAGTTTTGTGTCCTAGGATTCAGATGTCTCCAGAACCTCTTCTCAGTTAAAGTTAGTCGCATATCCTTTACAGGAGGTCACAGTCAACCTCAGTATGTTTTTAGCTGTTTGTGTTTCTCTGCAATTTTACATTCAGTAGTTTACCATTGCTTTCTGAATGGCTGGCATTCATAACATTGTCGGAAATAACATTGCAAGACAGACAGCTTCCAAATTGCCCACGGCTGTTGTTTTGAATGCGGTATGTGGGATTGTGAACTGCGTCCGTAACCCCTTCACCACAGCGAAGTGACACTTGTCAGTGCCATCTGATATTTCCTGGCAGACACTATTGATTATAACACCCCTCCCCCACCCCTTGCCATCTGATATTTCCTGGCAGACACTGTTGATCATAACACCCCCCCCCCCGCCATCTGATATTTCCTGGCAGACAACTGTTGATCATAAACACCCCCCCCCCCTGTCATCTGATATTTCCTGGCAGACACTGTTGATCATTACCCCCCCCCCCCCCCTGTCATCTGATATTTCCTGGCAGACACTGTTGATCATAAACACCCCCCCCCCCCCCTGTCATCTGATATTTCCTGGCAGACACTGTTGATCATAACACCCCCCCCCCCCCCCCTGTCATCTGATATTTCCTGGCAGACACTGTTGATCATAACACCCCCCCCCCCCCCTGTCATCTGATATTTCCTGCAGACACTGTTGATCATAACACCCCCCCCCCCCTGTCATCTGATATTTCCTGGCAGACACTGTTGATCATTACACACACACACACACCCCCCCCCCCCCCCCCCCCCCCCCCCCCCCGGCCATCTAATATTTTAATGAAGTTGATGTTGCTTATGTTATTATTTGTAGCCCTCTTTTTTTTTAAAAGTTTCGAAATGTTTATTTTGGAAGCAAATGAGTTGTTCCTGTTTACAGCAGAGCTCTGATACTTGCACCTGTTGAAATGTCGACCGAAAGATGCAAATATCGCAGCTCTGCTGTAAACAGACACAATACATTTACATCTAAAGCAAACATTTTGGATGAACGAAGAAGAGGATGTGATATTTGAATGAAGTTGTTGCCTGGCAGACACTGCTGATCACAACACTCCCCTCCTCTCTGTGATCTTATATTGGAATGACGTTGATGTTGCATATATTATCTGTTGCCCGGCTGTTCAAGCTTTCATATACATCTGTCTTCCTGTACTTCGGTTAAAAAAAAAAAAAATTCTTTCTTCTTTCTTTCTTTTTCAGCGTTCCGAGCCATTGAGGTTCTTTGCTGCAAATACAATCTGTCTCCATTCGTCTCTCTGGTTGACCTTCTCTTGCCAATCGTTGATTCCAAGTTCTTGTAGGTCTGTATGTACATTATCTCTCCACCGTCTTCTTGGTCTACCTCGGGGTCTACGGTCATTTATTTCCTGAGTGTAAGCGAGTTTTGTTTCCCTATTATCTTCCATTCTTTCTCTATGCCCCAGCCATTGTAGTCTATTAGCCTTCATGATACCATTGATTAGTGGGGACTTAAACAGATCATAAATGTCTTTGTTACTTCTTCTTTTCCACTCTCCACTTTGTGTATCCCTAATGGGTCCAAAGATGCGTCTTAAAACTTTGTTCTCAAAAGTTTGTAATAACGCTTCGTCTTCTTTCGTTGTACTCCAGGTTTCAGATCCATACAGCATACACAAATATTTAAAAAAATATATTGCTTGATCCCCCATTTGATAATACTACTACAACATATATTGTTATCAATAAATAAGTGGAATTAAAATAAATAAAAAATTATTCATATTTAAAATGAGTAAATCTTGTAATATAATAATTGGGAACTATATTAAACTTATCAGTCAATTCGGAAATTCCCGAAATGATTTTGGCAACGACGAATTTGAAATACAGCAGTAAAAAATAATAATCGACTTTTTAATATACTAATTCTTCTTCTTCTTTCGTTCGCTTGAAATATGTCTATATCTGCAATGTCATCTCTTGCATGAATTGAACTGTTTTTTTCAGTTCACACAGTGGTCCATAGAGTTTATCTTCCACTGTCGTCTCTCTAGGCCAGAAGGTTTGCCTAGATATGTTATATTTTGGGCAGTCTTGGAGTATGTGCTCTGCTGTCTGCGACGCCAATCCACATGTGCACATGGCTGTTTCACCAATCTTGAATTTTGTATACATGTGGTTGCGTAATCTATTGTGTCCTGTTCTGAGGCGCAGAATAATGACTTGTTCTGGTCTGTCCATAATGTGGTAGTCATCTTGAGCAGGTTTTGGTGGCTTTCTGACTGATTTGATCATTCTTTTCTTTTGGTGGTATGTAACGGGCACATCAGGCTGTTCCTCTTTGGCTCCTTCCTTAGCCAATTGATCAGCTCTGTCGTTTCCGGGTACTCCACAGTGGGATGGTATCCACTGTATGGTGACTTTATGCTGACTGCTAAGTTCAGAAAGTAGTGTCCTTAGTACTGGCAATTTCCCAGAGAGGAGCGCCTCGAATACTGATTTTGCATCTGTTAGTAGCACCACAGGTTGAGTACCATTGCTGTTATTTAGTAATTTCTCTGTTGCTATCTTGATTGCCTCAATTTCGGCATCATAGTTATGGCAGTACTTTCCTGTCGGTACTCTGGCTGTGTCCCTAGTATTATTTGGGTATTCTATGTACACTCCCGCTCCTCCATTTCGAACAGCATTTTGTGCTGACCCATCTGTGTAGACTCGGATCCAGAGGTCCTGTGGGTATTCTTCATCAAGGAAGCTGAGAGTGGCTGTTCTGCGCTGCACACTGTTCTGTTCTTCCTTGTCAAATATTCCTCTCACTTTTTTCTGGATTTGTAACGATAGTCTATGCTCATCTTTCCATGGAGTTCGCTCTGGAATAGTTGTTAGGGGGATACCAACTGTGGGCAGATCAGTGGTTTCTCTGCAGAGTCGTTTGGCCTGGTGGATAAAACTACTTCTTTTCAACCGCCCCATAGCTAGGTTTTCAAATCTGTTCTTCATAGGGTGGCCTGGCAAGCTGAGGAACTTTTCTGCTTGTATTAGCGTTTTCGTATCTCTGCGCTCACTCAGTGCCTGTGTCCTTCCCATCTTCTCCATTTCCACTATAGGGGTTGATCTCATCCCTCCTGTGGTGACTCTAAGTGCTTGATTTTGCACCTTGTCCAGCTCTTGTAGTGTGGTATTTGATGCTGAACACCACGCAGTTGACCCATATTCCAGGTGTGGTCGTATGCTCTGTTGGTAAACTTTGCTAAGTATTTTCGTACTGGCTCCCCATGTGGTTCCACTTAGCTTTCTCAGGATGGCTATTTTCCTTCTGGCTTTTGCTACTGCTTTGTTGATGTGCTTTCTCCATGTCAGCTTGCCATCAAATGTTACTCCAAGGTATGTTGGTTCTTTATCTTCTCTTAGGGGTGTTCCATTTATCTGGATGATCCCTGCCTTTTGTTTTGGAGAGAGGGTAAATAGGGTTGTGCTGCACTTGTCAGTGTTTATGCTGACACACCATCTATTTGCCCATGCAGCAAATGTATCTACAGCTCTTTGTAGCAATCTGGTGGCCACTGATGCATATTCATTTGTGCTCCATAGAACCAGGTCATCGGCGTACATTGCCGCTTTAATTCCATGTGGTAGGTGAGCAACAAGATCATTGATGAAGATTAGAAAAAGTGTGGGGGACAAGACTCCGCCCTGGGGGACACCATGACGCAGTAGTACTTTCTTGCTCTTGAGTCCGTCTATCTGTACTCGGGCTCTTCTGTTGTGCAAGTATGCTTTCACCCATTTGTACATTCTTCCATTGACTTTGCAGTTTCTCAGTTTCTTCATCAGACCTTCTTTCCAGACTTTGTCAAAGGCTTTCTTCAGATCTATCCATGCCGCAAGCACCAGCTTCTTCTCTTGGAATGCATCCTCAATTTCTTGAGAGAGGTAGGTTGTCTGATCTTCCGTAGAGTAGCACTGCCTAAAGCCAGCCTGCTGTGGCACAAGGATGTTTTTACTTTCAATGTACCACTGCAGTCTGTGATTGATGATGCGCTCCAGTGTTTTGCAGAGACAGCTGGTGAGGCTAATTGGTCTGTAGCTAGAGGCAATGGAACCATCTTTCCCTGATTTTAGGAGGGGTATCATGATTGCTTCTCTCCAGGCTTGTGGAACACTGCCTAAGGTCCAGCTGTTATTGAAGATCTGCAACAGCTTTGTTTTGGCCTCTGTTCCTAGGTTCCTGATCATTTCATTGGAGATACCATCAGCTCCTGGTGACTTTCTCATTTTCAGTTTTGATATGGCTAGCTCCAGTTCGCTGATTGTGATGGGTGCCTCCAGAACCTCATGTACTATTTCCTTCTGTCCTGTATGTTGTCGTTTCTCTCGAATCTCTTGTTGTTTCTCTGGACTAATTTTGATATTGCTATCTTGTGCGAACGAGTCCGCAAAATGGTCAGCTGCTTGCTTTCTTGTTAAGATTTTTCCATCTTTATGTAGTGCAATTTTTGAGTTTCTCCCTGTGCCCTCGTCATTAAGCTGTTTTATTAGCTTCCACAATTTCCTTGTGTCTCTTTCAAAGTTCAGAGACTCTGTTTTCTCCTGCCAGCTTTTCCGTCTAGCCTGCAGCTTGGCCCTTTGAAATTTGGCTTTTGCATGCTGGAATTTATTGTGGTGCTCTTGGCTGGGTGTGGCCTCTGCTTGCTTTCTACACACTTCAACATCATTATGCAACTGTTCCAGTTCACTACTCCAGTAGGGTTTATATTGTTTACGGGCTCCTCTTGGTACTGTTTCTCGCGCTGCCTGTAGTATGCATTTCCCAAACTCTTCAACTGCTTTATTTATGTCTTTCTCAGTGTTCAGGTTTCTAACCAGTATGCTGGTGCGATGCTTGTACATTGCCCAGTCTGCTTTCTTGTAGTTCCACCTCGAGAGGGTGCTGCTTTCACTTACAAGCTCATTTTCTACGGTTAGAAAGAATGGCCGATGGTCACTGCCACCAAGTTGTTTCCCAACAGTTCGTGTAATGTTCCACTCCAGGTCTGGTGAATGAAAAGCCAGGTCAGGTGTAGTTGTAGAGTGCCATGATCTCGAGTAGAAAGTATGTGGGTCGGACGGCTTGTTAATCAACATGAATCTATTCTCATCCTGCCAGTCTTCCAGTCTCTCTCCTCTCTGGTCCATGTGATCATAGCCCCAGCTCTGCGAGTGGCTGTTGAAATCGCCACACACAATCATTTTTTCTTTTAGTGGTAGAGTGTCCAGTGCCTGTGGGCGGTCACTTGGACAGTAGTAATTGATCAGATGTAGATCTGTATTACCTGTCTTAAGTTTAAGTGTCTGATACTCAGCCCCTTCCATGTAGACTTTGATTTGGGAAGCCATGATGTTATTTCTTACAAGGGTCAGTATCCCACCTTTTCGCCTGTTCTTTCGGTCAGATCGGTAACACTGGTAGCCTCTGATTTTGAAGGCTATATTTTCATTGAGGTGAGTTTCTTGCAAGCAACATATGCTTACTTTTTCTTGGTCCAAGATTTTTTCTAATTCTATTTTTTTGTTGCTGACTCCCTCCGCATTCCAGTGCATTATTTTAAGTCTTCGTTTAGTATGGCCAGTCGTCCTATTCTCATGTCCCCTGGCTCCACAGGACATCTGAGAAGGACCTCCAGTAGTTGGGGTTGGACCCTTTCGAGACATAGGGCCCGGCACTGCACCTGCCTGGGGGTCCAAAGCAGGGCGAGCACCATAACGATTAGCAGTAGTCGACATATTCCATTTTGCGTGATTGCGTGGCATCCTGATTTGTGGTGCGCCTCTTGGCTGGTTGCCTCCATCTTCAGCACCTTTCTTTGCTAGAGCAGACTGTGGTCTCACTCGAGTGTAGATGTGTACGCGCGCACACACCTGTCTGCGCATGCATGTACGTGCATACACATCTAGAGCATACTGGTTATTTTCCGGCGCCAGAGACTCGCCGTCGCCCCTTCTCCTGTTAGTTTAAACAGGTCCGCCACGTGAAGGCCAGGAGTTGGACTTTTGCTGCATAGGTTATGTATTCACGAGCCATTGAGGTATTTGAGCAATGTTGGGCGCTCACCCCAACACCGCGCCTCGGCTACATACAGCAACATTTGGAACCCTAATATACTAATATAATAATAATAATAATAAAATCATTATATATTTAAAAATATATATATAAAATGGACCGCGCCAGTGAACTACAGAAAACTTGTTCGATCTGTCACGAATTAAAACCATTCAATTGCATTGTACAAGATAAAACAGGAAAATATGGACTGAGATCAAGCTGTAAGGAATGTGATAAAATTAGAAAAATAAAAAAAACTAGTGTGAGTGTTCGCTTCACTTGTTGTTACAAGTTACTGACATAGACCACGACGAGAACATCCTCACACTTCAGTCTACACCCTCCTCCCTCCCCATTTGTTTTTTTTTTAAATAGAAATTTAATTAGTCAAGTTCTTTTTGAAACATTATTCTCATGCCGACAATGATAATGTTTAGTTTATTTTTGTGTTCTCTGCAAATTCTTTTTCAAGATCTGCCACCTCATCAGTGGGTGTATTTGCTAATATCTTGTTTTCGTTCATTTCATCAATCCAATCATTAAGATCTCCAGGCTTATCGTCATCGTCATCATTATTATTATAAAAGCAATCTTCATAAGCAAAATCAGGGCTAACATTCAATGTTTTTATAGGCACATCAATTTCCAAAGGATTAATTTCAACAACCTTATTTACAACAGCCGCCGAAAATGGTTGAGACAGTCGATCGTGAAGATTTTGGTCGGCTTCACCTTTAAGATAATCAAACAGGCGGCTCTGATGTTTTGTAATCTGGACGTAAGATAATCCACAAATCATCAACCGAGGATAGCGTTTAATTATTGAAGAAAATATCATATATCGCTTTGCAGTTTCATATCCAACACCAAATTCATTTCGAAAAAAGATATTCATGTTTGCTTCCTTAGGTGATAGTTCACGAGCTCGAAAATAAACAAATCCTTTATATAATTTTACAACTAAATCAAGACTTGTAATAGTTTTTTCCGCTTCCAGAATCTTTGCATGGTAAATTTTCAATGCATCCAGGTCTGAAGTCTTATAATCTTCAACAAAATCAAAATTTAGTTTCCACTCTTGTTTATTACCTACACTTTCCTGTCGTTCATATTCCCCTATTTTATCTCGAATTTGAGGTAGTATCCTTTGTTCAAACATGTCTTTATCCGACATCTTGTGAAATTTTGTTGTTCCTTTCTTTCGCTTTTTAGATGTATTAGCCGCCAGCACAGATTGAATACTCTTTAATCTAGAAAAAAAATCACTATCCTCACCAACACCAGATTGTTGTATGGCTATGCTTATAGCATCTACAGAGAACGAAGAAATGTTTTTAATTAAATCTGCCATTTTATAATACCGGCTCCAATATGGAATACACAAAAATTACTGTCTCTATAAAAACCACCACCACAAAAAAAGCAATAAGGGCTCTCACAACCAGTAATAATTACAGCTAAATAGCAAAGAGGCCAAATTGAAATAACAGCGAGATTTTATACACTAAGATTAGAATATTCTAGAACAAAACACGTTTGAGATGATTCACGATGATGACGAAACACCAGTGAGAGGCGGGACATAGTTTCACTAAAGTACAAAGCTCTAATTTTTTTCAGGTTTGTACTTTTAATTCTGTACACCCCGCTTACCAAACTGGTTTTCTGTAGTCGCTACACATTATCGATTTTTGTGCACCGTGTAAAACACAGGTTATTCTTGGAATGTGTAAGTAGAGCACATTTTAAATATGACACGCACACAGGTAAAAATTTCATGCTTCAACACATACACAGTTTTTTTTTTAAATTTGATAAATGGGGAAACTAGAGGCACAGAGTTCAGTTCTTTTGTAAAGACCTTTCTTTGATTGGCTATGACTCTCGTATGATGAATGACATTTGAAATAAATAAATGACATTGATAAATGTCAGGCCGCAACAACAACGGTTCTAAAACTTGTATATAAAAAAGACCCCATTTTTAACATTGTAATAAAAACGTTATCTACCGCCAGAAATGATTTAAAATAGTCTTAAATTATAATATTTTTCAATGATTCTCAAATTCTATCTATAAAAATGGATATACAAGAGTTATCATGGAATGATAATTTAACAAATAGACAAAATAATCCTTTATTACCAAAAACAATCAGAGGTATAATCGTTGGTAAATCTGGTTGTGGGAAAACCAATTTACTTTTAAACCTACTTCTCAGAGAAAGCTGGTTGGATTATGATAATTTACAAATCTTTGGAAAATCTCTTTTTCAACCAGAATACAAGATAGTTAAAACAGGATTTGAACAAAGTTTACCAAAAGAAATTATTTTTAATTTGTTTAACAGAGAATGTTGTATAGAAAAAAATATATCACCACATCAAATATTAGAAGAAGCAGGAAAAATATGCCAAAATAAATATACCTTTAATAAATCTTCAGTAAAATGTTGTTTTTATGAAAATGCAAATGATGTTCCAGACCCAAGAGAACTTGATTCTACAGATAAAAATCTAATGATATTTGATGATCTTTTATTAGAAAAACAGAATAAATGTGAGGATTATTATGTTAGAGGAAAACATAGTAATGTTGATTGTTTCTATCTAGCGCAAAACTATTTCAAACTACCGAGACAAACCATCAGAGAAAATGCTAATTTCATATGTTTATTCAAACAAGATGCAACAAATCCTAATCATATTTACAACGATCATGTGAGTACCGATATGTCAATAGAAGAGTTTAAAAAGCTTTGTAAAAAGTGTTGGGAAAAACCATATGGATTTATTGTTATAGATAATTCTAGTGATAAGTACAATGGAAAATATAGATATAAATTAGATACCTTTTATTTTCCGTCTTAAAATGGAAGTTGCTGCAAGAGTTAACACTATCTTAAAACAAATAGCTGAAAATACAAGACCTAAATTCTCACATCAAATTGTTGTCTCCAGTAAAAAAAACTTCATTTAATACTGCTTTTCATCCATCATTAGAACTTGATAAAAATAAACATTATGAGATTGCTTTTGTTAATTTGGAGACATATTATTCTTTTCCTAATATTAGCAAAGGTGACGACAAGTTGCCTGCGAATAACCTGTTTGAATATTCAAGAGACAGCGGAAAAACATGGATAAAAATATTTATACCAGAAGGAGCATATGAACTTAAAGCTTTAAATTCAAGAATTCAAAGTTTGATTAACCCAGTCCTTTTAAAAAAAATAAAGCTGCAACTGCTTCCGGCACGCTGATCGGAGATTTTGGTATAGTAATTGAACCAAATAAAGAAACTCTAAAATCCATAATGACTATTAAAGCAGGAAATAAAGTAAGTTTTATAGAGAAGAATACAATTGCTAATTTATTAGGATTTCAAAATAAAATATATGAATCTGGCACTCACGAATCAGAACATATTGTAAATATTATGCATATCAATAGCATGTTAATTCATCTAAACATTATAAATAGAAGTTTTGTTAATGGTTCCAGAAGTCCAGTTATTTATTCTTTCTTTCCAAACGTATCTCCAGGTAGAAAAATTGTTGAGAAACCACATAACCTAGTTATTTTTGCCTGTTACTATGAAAACTATAAAAGACTTGAAAATAACAATTACTGATCAAAATAACCAACTTTTAAATTTAAGAGGCGAAACCGTTACTATAAGGTTTTATATAAGAGAAATATAAAACTAAAAAAATCCTTTAAAAATTGCTGAAAGTATGGCTACAACATATGAACAAGTAAAATTAAATATCTCTGACAATCAAAAAGATCAAATACAAAAAGCTTTAAAAGATAAAACATCGGTTACAATTAGAATAAATAATGAAATAGGTAATGATGTTTTAGCCTTAACAAAAAGACAGATAAACAAATTAGAAAAAGCATTTACTCAAAATAAGGGAGCTGATATTACTCTGAGTAGAAAACAAATAAAATATAATATGAAGATTGAAGGTTTCTTGGCTGCTTTAGCTGGTATGGCATTACCCCTACTTAAAACAGCACTTCCAGCCATAGCAAAATCGTTAGTAATTGGAGCCTTAACAGGTGTAGCTTCTAGCAGTGTTTCAAAATTGATAGGTAATGGATTATATTTAAAAAGAGGTGGATGTATTTGTCAAATTGAATCAGATGGAAAAGGTCTTTATTTAGGTAAAGTTAATGGTGGTGGTTTACAGGCTTATGGAGAAGGATTATATTTATCAAGAGAAGGAAATATTTATGATGGTAGTGGATTTCTTGGTGACTTAGTTAAAAATATTCCAGTTCTAAATATGCTATTTTAATAATCTTGAGACAAATTTTTGTCTTAAAAATGGAAGTAAAAGAAAGAATATATCCTATATTACCTACTGCACCACCACAAAATCAAATAGAAGCTAACAACTACAGAATTCAAAAAAATTATATTCAAAACTGTTTTGAAAAAAATAAAGAAGAGAAGAGAGAAGAAAAACATTGAAAACATATACAAAAACTTTATCAGCATTTAATGGAACTGACGCTGTTTTAACAACCGCTGCTAGTGGTATGGGGGTTGTTGGAGTAGGATTATTAACAACAATTATTGCAGCTCCAATCATTTTAGGAATGGAAATTGGTGCATTAGGAATGGGCGCAGGAAGTATTATTATAAAATTTATAAATAAAAAATTACAACACAAAGCTGATAAACATAGAGAGATTTTAATTTTAACAGAAGCAAAACTTAACACAATTCATAATCATATTTCCAAAGCACTTGAAGATGGAAGAATCTCTGAAGAAGAATTTAAACTTATTTTAGAAGAAGAAACTAAATTTAGAGAGATGAAAGAAGAGATAAGAAAACATGCTGTAAAAGTTAAATATACCGCTTCAGTAGAAAACGAAAAACAAGAAATGATACAAAAAATTAAGAGTTTTTTAGACTCTGAAAAACTGAAGTAGTTTTAAAATATCATTAGAAGTTAATACTAAAAATTAATAATAAAAAATGTCTTTCTTAAATATTACAGATCCGAAAAAAAAGAGATCAAATGATTAATGAATTTATTCATTAATAATAATAAAATAATAATATGAGTGAAAGAATAGGAGATATTGAAATGAAAAGAGAGTTTACCAAAGTTTTTTCTCCTATAATTGAAAGTCAACAAAAACTGGCTGAAGTTACCCGGAAAGCAATAAAATAGCAGAAATTAATAAAATAACTCCAAAACAATTAGCATTAGAATCTCCACAAATATCATCAGCATTAGCATCATTAGCAACAAAAGGACCAAAAATAGGTGATACAGCATTTGGATTATATGATTCTTGAGGTAAAATGTTTATAGGAAATAAATAAGCTATAATTGATAATAATAGTGATATTATAATAGGAAGTACAAAATATAAAGGAACTACTGGATTATTACAATTAATAACTAGTAAAGAACCACAAAACTATACGGAAGAAGACAGAAACACATATAAGGAAATACTAATTAGAACTGGTGCTTTATGGACTAAAAATGATCCAAATACCAAAAAAGCAAAATCAGGTACTGGTGATAAATATTATATCATAAAACCAATAAGAGAAGAAATAATGAGAAAAAAACAAGTACCTATTGAAGATATAAGTTCCACTGAAGTAATGAACAGATTTGCTCTCTTAAAATCAAGTAAAGAAGCTGGGATTAGTAATGTTGATACTGAGATGAATGATATAGCAATCAAACTTTTTCAACGAGGTGTTATTGATAAACAACAATACGAAACATATACTAAACAAAATTAAAATATTAAAAATGCCTTTAATTATAAGAAAAAAATAAAACAAAATATTTTAAAGGAGAAGGATTCTTGGATAGTTTGTTATCTACTATTTCCAGCGCGGCAGCCTCGAAAGTCTTACAAGATGCAGCAAAGGAAGTAGTTGTAAATGTTGGTAAAAAAGCCGCAACAGAATTAGGCAATAAAGCTAGTGAAAAAGTTTTAAATAAAATATTTTCCCCGGCAAGTAAAACACAAGAACGGAGTGAATCCTCTAAAGAAGTGAAACTTTCGGCAAAACAATTATTTCCAAGAGGAAGTGGGTTAAAAAGTCCTTCTATTAGAAGAGTCTGAAATTTCAGTGGCTAAAAAATGGATACAATAAAAATATATAATGAAATAGATAAAAAAAATAAATCTTATAATCTCAAAATATGAAATTAAATTGTGTATATATAATATAATTCTCTTATTTACTTTAATTCTTTTATTTTGTTATTTAATTTATTTAACAATCTATTAGCTGCTTTTTCTTTATATTTCAATTTAGTTGAATCAACTATTTCATTATATTTTTTATTTGATTTTTCCATTATTTCATTATTTAACTTATAATCACCAATTAGTGTTTGATATTCATTAATTAAACATTGTTGTTCTTCAATTTCTTCTTCATATTCAATCATTTGCTCACCAGCTAATTTCATCATTTATTCATTGATAATATTTTTTACAGCATATTGTTTTAATAAATGATCTTTTGTTATATAATTTTGTTTATCAAGTTCTTTAATTTCTTCTTTAATTTCATCCTGTTTATTTTTTTAACAACTGCTTTTATACTTTCCATTTTATATCATTTAAAAGTTAAGCTTCTTCTATTGCTTTATCTACATCAAATCCCCCATATCCTACTTTTTCCTTACTCCGTTCTTGGCCTTTTTAAGGTGTCCGATTTTGTCTTGTTTTTTTTTGGTCTTGATTTGTCTTGTTGTTATTTTCTGCTATTTCTGCTAGATGTTTACTTCTGTCAAGGTCTCACATGGAGTAGGTATGGACAGAAAGTTAGAAGGGATTTATAGAAGGGATATAACACCGATATAAGGGAAGTAAACAAAACCACTCGAACGCTCAAACAATCTAGGGCCTTCGAGAATGATGGGTCAGTTTGTCTACAGCTCCGTGGACACAGGTGGAACCCGCCTACAGCGTGCCAGGACCATTTCCACGAGAAGCTCGAAGAGAGTTACACCCCGTGTCCGCCCGACACACGTCGAAGGGCAGACGGCGACTGGACACCGAGGACGAAGGAGGGTTTAGCTTAAGGGGGACTTGATAGATAGAAACCAAGTGTATTTAAGGATTGTTGATTATAAGATAGTTGATAGAGTTTGCTGTGATGGTTATGTGTATGATTGCTTTGTTATGAACTCCTGTGATAGTGTAAATATTGTAACTGGCTGCGAAACGCATTCTTCGCCAGATTACTGTGAATAAATTATATCAGAAAGTATCAGAATGGAGTTTGTTGCCTGTCTGAACCCGAGTTTCATTTCCCTAGGTCTTTAGGACATTGACAACTTCTTTCAAGAGCCTTTATACCCGATTTATTCTTTGAAATAAAATCACAATATTCACATTTCTGAGGATTAAAAACTGGTTTAACTTTTTTCTTTTGAAACATTGTTTCATTAATATCATTAGAATATCTTTGTAAAGTCTTTCAGATACATCTAAATTTTTAGCTATATCTTTTTTAGTCATCCTAGGGTTTTCAGTTTTTATATTCATAGCTTTATCTATCATAGCCATTTTATAAAAGTTACCTAATGTTCTCATATTTTCATTCACTGGAGAAGTATAATTTTGTGTATATTCTAGAAAAGAAGCCATTTTATATATACAAATTTAGTAGTCGACTATCGACTATTTAACAGTTCAATAATTTCACTATAATTTTTAATAACTTCTCTGTATGTTAAATTTGAAAATAAAATTTGTTCATATTGATTACATGCATTATAAAAATGTATATAATGTTTCAAGGTTGTCGATTGTCTATTAAATTCTATTTTAGCATAAGGAAGAAACTCTTTTTCTGTTTTAAATTTTGATTTAAGAATAGTAAAATAAGAACCAACAATATAATAAGATCTTTTATTTCTTTTCTTATTAATATCTAAATAAATTAAAATGTTTTTACAGACAAAAACAATTTGTTCCTGGTTTTCACCATTCAATAAAAAATTAACATCAATATCAATATTATTAATTTCCTTTTCAAGTTTGTTTCTTTCATCATATAATTCTTCATTACTAATATAATTAATAGTTTCAAATAGTCTTTATTCTAAATCAGCCAGAATATTTTTCATTACATTAACTGCTACTTCTTTCTCTATAGGACTATATTCATTTTCTTCATAATCAATAATTATTTTAATTTTATTATTTTTCTCAAATTGTTTTACTGTTTTCTTAAATTCCATTATTTTATCTTCATGTATTAAATATTTAATTTCATTCAACAACTGAGAAATTTGTTTTTCCATTTTTATAAAGTTTAAAATATTAGCTGCTAAAACAGGCTCTTCTGTAATTCCTTTTCACAAAATGATCCAATAATATCTTCACCCTCTAAATCTTTAATCTTATAAGTAACTGGTTCTGTATATATTACTTTATCTATAACAAAAATTTCTGTTGTCCATTGTGGTGTATAACCTTTCTCAAAAAACTTTTTCTTCTGTTATTCTAACCCTATCTCCTACTTCAAATTTAGGTTTTATGTTACTTTGTTTTTTTTCAAATCCATAAAGATTTTGTCTTACTATGTTTTCATTAACTTTTTTACTAGCTTCCACAGGAGTCATTTTTATAGAATTGTGATATGTGTTATTGTAATCATTAATTAAATCATCTAAGACATTAAAATATTTTGTCTTCGAATTTGCAGTAAAATACTTAAACATTCTTTCTTTCATAGTTCTGTTCCACACTACTTTTCTCTTCATTCTCTGTTGAATATATAGATGAAGTTTCACTCTCAATCAATCAATCATGTGCCATGCCAGAAAGCGTGGGCGGCCATGACTCACCATTTCACTCGATCACCAGTGTTGTGGATCAGCTCAGTGTTCCTGTCTCGTCCATGCCATGTGGCCAAGCCATCCAGGTATTTTCCTCTTGGTCTTCCTCTTGGTCTGTTCCCTTCGATCTTGCCAGTTGTCACCAAGTTCTCCAATCGATTTCTTCTCATAACATGTCCAAAAAATTTTGACTGTCTACGTCTAATTTCTCTAATCAGTTTAAGATGATCATTTGTCTCCTGTAGTACTTGGTCATTGGTTTTTCTGTCTGTCCATGGTATTCTTTGCATTTTCCTCAGAAATCACATTTCTGCAGCCAACAGATGTTTTTCAGCTTGACTGCTCATTGTCCAAGTTTCACATCCATACAAAAGAACAGGCTCTATGTATCCCCTCAACACTCTTTTTCTCGTTTCAATTGACATCTCTTTATTGGTCAGAATGTTTTTCATCTTGCTAAAGGCTACTTTCGTCATGGCGATTCTTGTTCTAATCTCTTCAAGGCATCTCCCATCAGATGTTATGACTGTTCCAAGATAATTGTACCGATTCACTTGTTGAAGCATATTTCCATTTACTTGTATATTACATTGTGGCACTTCTTCCTTCTTAGTGACGACCATAACGTGAGTCTTTTTACAATTTAATTCTAACCCCAGTTGCTCACTGTGTACAACAACCGCATCTACTAATTGTTGCAGGTCCTGCGCATTGTCTGCAATTAATACTGTATCATCTGCATATCTAATGTTATTGATGTTTCGTCCTCCAATGCTGATTCCATTTATATCCTCTACATTTCTGAAAATATTTTCACTGTATAGGGAAAAAAGATCTGGAGACATCACACATCCCTGCCTAACACCTCTCTTAATTGGCTGATACTGTCCCACTTCATTATCAATTCTTATTGCAGCTTGTTGTTTCCAATATATGTTTTTTATAAGTCTAATGTCTTTCCCATCAATTTGTAGATCTGCAAGCATATCCACCATGTTGACATGTTTAACTCTATCAAAAGCCTTTGTACAGTCAATAAAGCAAAGGTGTATATCCTTGTTTACTTCTATAGCACGTTCAATAACTGTTCGCAGCATATACACAGCATTTACTTTACCCTTTCCTTCTACAAACCCACATTGTTCTTCCCCTATTTCAGGTTGTATCTTCTTCCTCACTCTTCACTCTGTGAACCTTTAAATAAACCTTTTACATGTTTATTATAAAATTCACTTCCTTTATCCACCCATAGTTTATCTGGTTTTCTATCTTTGAGAATCTTTTTAAATGCTTCAGCAACAGTTATTCCACTTTTATTTTTCAATGGCATCATCCATCCATATTTACTAAATGCATCAATAACAGCAAGAATATATTTATATCCTTTATTTTGTTTAGAATAAGAAGACATGTCAACTAAATCAGCCGCCCATATTTGATCTATTCCTTTTACAATAACTCTTCTCTTTTTAAACTTTTTAATAACTGGTTTATGAAGTTCTTCTGCTAAGTCACTGCTGAACTTGAGGCTCTTTTTTGAAAAAAAGGAGGCGAACCCATTTGCTTCGTACTGGCTATGCTAAGATCTAATGCAACTTTAGCTTTAATAATATTACCAACAATTCCTTTATCTATTCTTTCTTTTATACTAGGATTTAAAATATTTAAATCTTGTAACATTTTTTTATCACAAACTTCATTTCTAGTTGTCTTATCTTCATTTTGTAAGTAACGAATGTCATGACGCATAGCAGCTTCATCTACTCTGTTAACTGGTTTACTCCATGGTTGGGGTGTAAAATCAGGAGGATGCCCATAAGGATCTTTCAATCTTTTCTTTAAATTAGTTCCTGGTCCAGTAAAATTATGTCCCGGTAAATGAAGTTCAATTGGAAGTTTGTTTATTAGACTATTTAGATCGCCTCCGGCTAGGCTCTGTTGATCCCCTCCTTCAGTCACTTCAGAAGTTTTAATTGTCTTTGCCACAGCAGAGCTGACAAATTTACTTTTTATAGTGCCACAAACAGCACATGTTCCTTGTAACATATGTCTATTATTTTTGGTTTTTGTATATTCTACATCTTCCGTTTCTGTTTTCTTTTTACATTTAAAACAATAGAGCTCTGCCATGACTTTGTCTATTTTATATAGTTTAAAATGAATATAGGAAATCTAACATTACCAAATGGCCGGTCTCTCTGGCCGAGGGGTTACAACACTTTCTCTGTAATCCCGTTTATCACGCAGAGTCTCGTAGCAGACGAGAGCTGGAAGCGGTTCGACCCCCGCTGGTGACTTGCGGGATAACTGAGCCAGCCGCTCAGAAAGCAATGGCAAACTAATGAGCGTAATCTTGCCAAGAAATCAACAGACAGCTGAAAGATGCTGCTGTTGACAGCGATGTCCTGTAAAGGATATGCGGGGAAAAAAAACATTACCAAATGAACCTCTTTCTAACTTTCAATTAGAAGATGCTGTTAAGAAGTTAAAAATTCCTAATTTTAGAGGAGTTTTCTTAAGAAAAGAATTACCTAAAAAACCAAGAAAAAAAGAATGTGGAATATTAAATTTTGATGGAGATTTGACTGATGAAACAAAAGGAACTCATTGGGTTGCTTGGGCACGCATAAATTATAATAAAATATATTTTGATAGTTATGGAATACAACCTCCTTTAGAACATTGATTATCTTAGAGAGATGCCAGAAGATATACAATACCACGCAAGTTCAAGATTCTGACACAGTAATTTGTGGTCATTTATGTTTATATGTTTTAAAAGAACTAAATAATGGTAGAAGTTTTCAAGAGATAATTTTTTCTCTAGTAAAATGTCGTTAGATATTTTTGGTTCCTCAGATTATGGTGATGATCAGCATACATCATTTGAACCTATTAGAAATTATGTTAATAACCTGGATGATTTAGAAAATGTAGAAGGATTTGATAAAAAAAGGACAAGATGGTGGTTTATATTGTTTCAATCTTGAAGATCATGTATATGTCAGATCAGAAGTACCTACTAAAATTATAAGTGATACTGCTATTGGTTTAACTACAGCGGAAGGTATACAAGATAAACCTTTAACATTTGTATTTATTCATGATTCTACAGGACCAAACTGGATTCCAGTACCTACAAAATACGAGTGGACTTTAGATATTAAATTAAAATCTAACACCATTTCAAGAACGGGTGGTATATTGAAAATAAGTACCTCTGGAAAAATTATTGGGAGCTTAGTTTCTCTTCCTGCGAGTGGAAATGTTGGTAATGCAGCTATATCATTTTTAACTAAATTAGAAAATTATTGCATTTCTTCACAGGATAAAAAGGAAGCACATCTTGAATTTCGTGCAGAACATGAAAGTGGTATGAAAAATATAAAACCCCCTGTTGGTTCAACAATTATAATTGAAGGAATTATTCCTGAATCAAGTGAGGCAAAGGAAATATTACCAGGTTTTATTATCAGTCAATGATTTTAAGTTTATACTAGAGAAACAAAAAGATACACAATTTGCGGTTAGATTTGCTACACCAGGAATACTGTTAACTCAAGCAGAAAACCAAACAATTGGTTTGAAGACTATTAAAATTCATGACTTTTATTCAATTTGTCGTATAAGATTAACAACTAAACCTGTAAGTGATAATGAAATTAATTATTTATAAATTTCCTAATTAAAATGTCTGTAGATATATTTGGTTCAATGGGTGATGATCCAACTACTTATATAACAAATATTCTACCGCTAAGAAATTATGCTCTAAATCTGGATGATCTTGAGAACGTTGAAGGATTTAATCTAGAAGGAAAAAAAGATAGCTTGTATAGTTTTAAATTGACAGAAAAAGGAGTATATTTTAGACAAGAAGTAACTTTAGACGGGCTTGAGAATGTCAAAGGATTTAATATAGAAGGACAAAAAGATAGCTTGTATGGTTTGAAACTGACAGATAACGGCGTATATGTTAGACAAGAAATTAGTTTGAAGGATGGAATGAATAATGATGGCATAGAAGATAAACCTTTATCTCCCCGGGAAGGTTAACCCGGTCAACAAATGCCCGCAGAAGTCGGATGTGTCGGCCTAATGGCGCAAGAACGCAGCTCTGCTGTAAACAGGCACAACGCAGTCACATCCGAAAAAAAATCCGGATGAACGCAGAAGAAGAAGAAGAACCTTTATCTTTTATATTTAAAAATGGTAGATGGATTCCATTACCTTTAAAATATAATTGGGAAATTGATATTCAATTAAGTCCTGATAAAATTTTAACTAGTGGAACTGATCACAGCATATTAAAAATATTTTAATTCAGGAAGAATACTCGGAAGCTTAGTCCCTTTAAATAAAAAGGAAGTAGCATTATTACGTGGAGATACAGAACTGACAGATTCTCTAGGACAAGCTGTATTAATAAGAGAGGGTTCAAAATACTACATCAGGACTTGCGATAAAAAGCAAGCATTTCTTGCATTTAATACTGAATTCAGAGAAGATAAAACAATTATCACCAATCCTCCTAATGATTCAACTATAATAATTGAAGGACGAATTATTAATGAGATCTTAGAGGCTAAAGACATTTTACCAAATCTGTTAATAAATTTTACATCAGGATTTAGTCCAAGACCTGATTTAATTAAAAGACTAACACCCCCATTTGATTTTAAACTTGTTTTAATAACAGGGGGTGACAGATATGGAATTAGATTTAAAACAGAAGGAATGGAGGTAATCCAAGCAGAAAATAAAAAAAATTGAATTTGGTCCTCTTAAGATCCATGATTTCTTTTACATTAAACGTTTTAGAGTAACAACCTTACCAGTTACGGATGAGGAAATTTTATACTTGTAGAATATTCACTTTTTCTCATTTTATGGCTTTGTAAAAATGACTGAAGAAATTTTACAAATAAATGATAACTTAACAATTGATGAAAGTATAGAAAAATATGAAGGCACAACAAATCTCAACAGCGGAGGAGAAATCAGAATAGTCATAGAAACACAAGATCTATATACTCAACCTAGTGAAAGTTATTTAATTATTGAAGGAAGACTTGTAAAGACAGATGGATCATCATATGTTGATGCCCCCTCTGCTGTGTGTCCACCGTGACGAGGTAGAGGGGCTTGTGCGTCCCAATGACCCCAAGAGCTATGCCGACGGTAGCACAGCTACTGGTAGGGCCACCCATGTCGGACAGGTCAAGGGAGAGGGACCAGACGAAGAGACACACAAACCTGCTGCCTTGTAGGTAGACTGGGGACAGTCAAAGGCTAGGGAAAGCATCCCGAATAAATGCTTGTCGAAATCGGATGTACTGAGCCACAGGCTTGACAAAGCAGTGCAACGTAACTTAATTCATGATGTCACAAATCAAAATTAATCGTTATGGTGCTAATCCCGTGAAGTCCCATCAGGCGGCGATAGTGCCGGGCCCCCTGCCTCGAGGGGGTCCACCCATGACTACTGGTGGTCACCTTCCCCTGTGCTGTGGAGTCAAGGCACAGAGGAGTAGGTTAAGAGCTATTGACCAAATACCCCGGACACTCAACATACTACAGTGGAATGCCGAAGGAGTTTACAAGAAGAAAGACTCCCTAACACAGCGTCTTCATAAAGATAGAATAGATGTGGCATGCATTCAAGAGACACACCTCAACGCCAATCACAAATTCTCAGTCAGAGGATATCAGGCCACACGTTTCGACCGCGAAGGACACAAAGGAGGAGTTCTAATACTTACACGAAACACAATACCTTGCAGCGAAGTATCTGTGATCTCTGACAACCAAACGGAAATTATAGGTGTTGATATAATGATAAAGGACGTGAAAATAAGAATCTACAATTTGTATAGCCCAGCAGATAAGGACCTTACACTCTCAAATATGAAAATAACTGACACAAACTGCATTATTGTTGGAGACTTTAATAGCCGTTCAGAAAGATGGGGATACCCAGATACTGACAAAAGAGGAGATGAATTGGAGGACTGGGAAATAGACTCAAATCTCCATCTACTCAACAAAGCGGATGACACACCGAGCTTCTACTCCAGAAGATGGCTTACCACTTCTACTCCAGACTTAGCTTTCTGCACAGGAGACATCCTCCACAAAATCGATCGCCATGTGCTGGACCAATTAGCAGGTAGTGACCACAGACCAATCAAGCTTGTAATGAATATGGAGTATGTTCCACAGGAGCAAAAGCCCTTGCCCCGCTGGAATTACAAACGAGCAGATTGGGACAGATTTGCCATACTAACAGACAAATATTGTGAAAACATAAATACACGATATGGCAACATAAAGCAAATGGTGGAAAGTCTAAACAGAGCGATAATACAGGCAGCCACTGAGTCCATTCCAAGAGGAGCGAGGAAAAATTACAAACCATACTGGACTGAAGAACTACAAAGTTTGGAGGACAAAGTTGAAGATGCCAGGAAGACAGCAGAGAGAGAACAAACAATTGAAGCGAACATCTCTCTCAAAGCCATCTCAGCAAAATATAAAAGAATAGTAAATCAAACAACAAGAGATTGTTGGAGGGAAAAAACAGAAAACCTGAATTTTGACAGGGATGGAAACAAACTATGGAAACTAGTGAAAGCCATGAACAATTAAGGACCTAGAAACAAACAAATAACAATTAAACAAGGAAATGCCTTGCTTACAGGAAAAAGGGCTGCAAATGCACTAATGGAACACTATGCAAATGCAAACCACATTGATATTACAACCGAACAGAAGAAAGCAATCAAAGACAAACAGATACATCATAGAAATACAGAGACAGCAGCAGAATATATGATGGCAAATCTAACAATGGAAGAAATGGAACAGGCAATGAATACCCTAAAAAGAAGAAATCACCAGGAAAGGATGGAATCACAAATGAAATGCTAATAGGACTAGGCACCAAGGCAAAGAAGAAACTACTAGCAGTCCTAAATAACAGCTGGAAGAGAGGAATAGTCCCACAGGCATGGAAGGAAGCTATACTAATACCAGTCCCAAAGAAAGGAAAAGACCTGGAAGAACCAAATGGCTATCGACCTATCAGTCTACTTAGCTGTGTAGGAAAATTAATGGAACGCATTATCAATGGCAGGCTAACATGGCATCTGGAAGAAAACAAACTCTTAACACCACACCAAGCAGGATTCAGAAAGTACAGATCCACTGAAGATCAAATAACCTATATAGCTCAGGAAATAGAGGATTCCTTCCAAGAGAAAAAGCACACACTAGCAGTCTGGATAGATTTAGAAAAAGCATTTGATAAAGTATGGAAGGAAGGACTGAAAGTAAAACTGCAAAACATGCATGTTTGTGGAAAAATGTATAAATGGATCAGCCACTACCTTGAGAACAGAACTGCCAGGACAAAAGTACAAGGACAAACAAGCAAAATGATGCTGCTGGAGCAAGGTGTCCCCCAAGGAGGAGTTCTCTCACCAACATTATTCCTAGCATATATAAATGACATCACAGAAAATTTTCCAGCCAGAGTACACACATCCTCCTTTGCAGATGACCTAGCCATATGGACATCTGAAGAATATATTAGTACAGCTAACAGCAGAATACAGCAAGCCTTATTAGCGCTAGAGGACTGGTCAAAATCATGGCTAGTGAAGATAAGTGAGGAGAAAACAACATGCACAGTGTTCTCCCTCTCAAATAAAACTCAGCAACCTAAGCTGGTATTGAATGGAAAAATATTGCGCCATGAAGAAAATCCAAACTATCTAGGAGTCACCTTTGATCGTCGCCTGACATGGAAGACACAGGTTGAGAAAAATCGAACAAGAGCAAGGCAGAGAATGGCAATCATGAAAAAGCTTGCTGGTACAACGTGGGGAGCAGATGAGAAAGTTCTCAAGAAGTTATATACTGGACGGGTGAGGCCAGTACTGGAATATGGCATTGCAGCTTGGGCAACAGCAGCTAAGTCAAACTTTAGCAAAATAAGTAGAGTCCAAAACCAAGGAATGCGAATCATAACTGGAAGCCTGAAGACAACGCCTATTAATGAACTAGAAAAGATCACTTGTTTACAACCAATGCAGGATAGAAGAGATAGCAGAGCCCAGCAACAAGCAGAAAAATTTAGAAGATTGACAGACCACCCTATGTACAACATATTTAATGGTTTTGGAAAGGGAAGACTGAAGTGTAGCAACTTTGTAGAAACTGCAAAACGAAGGATTAGGGCAGATCCTATACTTAACATATCAACAGTCAAGCCCATACACAATGCAGACAAGTTCCCAGCTTGGAGACAGCAGCAACTGCCTGAGATGATAGAAAACATTCCTGGTATTGAGAAAAAGAACACTCAGCATGAAACCGAAAGAAGAGAAATAACCCTAAACTACATAAAAGAACATTACCCAAGCAGGAATTGGACCCATGTTAATACAGATGGATCAGCCAAAAATTCAATAGAGAATGGAGGAGGAGGAATTCTCCTAAATTTAAAAAATGGAGTGAAAAAAACACATTCAATGGCAACTGGAAAATTTTCAAGTAACTTCAAAGCGGAGGCAGAGGCTCTGAAAACTGCAGCAGAAATGCTCCTGATGGAGGAAAATAAAGAGAAGCAAATAGCTATCTTCACAGATGCAAAGTCAGCTGTCTCAATACTGAAGAGCAATAACAGCACAGAACTAACTGACCTAAGAGCAGCACTCCATGGTCTATGCCAGAAATCCAAAAAAGTTGTAATACAGTGGATCCCATCACATTGCAGTATACCTGGAAACGAAGAGGCTGACAGACTGGCAAAAGAGGGCGGACGACTACCACAGCCTGACATAGACATAACGTATAATGAGGCAAAGAGGTTGATAAAAAGCACTTATAGAACCAAATGGGAATCAGAGCATCCAGGCCATCAGAAGGATGATGCATATTACAAACTCGACCGAAGAGAACAAGTAGCAATCTTCAGACTCCGCACAGGACATAACAGGCTGAAATACCACTTGTTCAATAAACTAAAGATAGGAGATACCGATGAATGTAATTGTAGAACTGGAAAAATGACAGCAAAACATTTGCTGCAGGATTGCCCAACGTATGCAGAACAGAGAAAGATATTTTGGCCGACACCTGCTTCATTTGAGGACAAGCTCTATGGAGATATCAACAAGCTAAAGTTGACCGCAGATTACTTTAACTACATACAGGTTGACATTTAAAGGTACATGAAGACCCAGAGGCATGAAATGGAATATTGCTTGGATAGCAAATCCATTATGTGGAAAGTCCAAATCGAAAGCTCACTGTGTGGGCTTCATAAAAGGTGGAAAAGTGTCCTAGTGGCATGAAATGGAATATTGCTTGGATAGCAAATCCATTACATGGAAAGTCCGAATCAAAAGCCCATTGTGTGGGCTTCATAAAAGGTGGAAAAGTGTCCTAGTGGCATGAAATGGAATATTGCTTGGATAGCAAATCCATTACGTGGAAAGTCCGAATCGAAAGCTCACTGTGGATGTTATCTGCAGACTGCATACTTCTGTGAGTGTCTTCTGTGCGTGAGTGAGTGTCTGTTGGTGGACGGGTAGGGAATGCGTGTGTGGGTGGAGAGAGGTGTGTGGTGTGTTGGTTGGGGATATTGTGTGGGTGAGGTATATGTGTGTGGGTGGGGGATTTTTGTTGTGTGTGAGTGGGGGTATGTGGGGTGGATGGGTAAGGGTATCTGTGTGGGTGTGGGTGGGAATATTGTGTGGTATCTGGGTGGGGGATATGTGTGTGGTGTGTAAGTGGCGATGTGTTGGTGAGGGATGTGTGTGTGTGGTGCGTGGGTTGGGAATAGTGCGTGGTAGGGGGTGTATGTGATGTGCGGGTGGGGGATTGTGTGGTGGGGGATTAGGTTATGGCATGTGTGGGTGGGTGGAAGTTGTATGTGTGGGTGGTGGGGTGTGTGTGAGTGGATTGGGGATGTATGGGTGGTTAGGGAGATGTGTGTGTGTGTGGGGGGGGGGACATGTTAGTTGGTGGGGATGTGTGTGTATGGTTTGGGGATGTGTGAGTGGATGTGCGATGTGTGGGTTGGTGGGGGATTGTGTGCATGGGTGGGGAATATGTTGTTGATAGAAATGTTTCTGGGGGATGGGTGGTTTGAGGTGTGGGTGGGGAGAGGATGTGTGGGTTAGAATGTGTATATGGATGGGAGTGGGATGTGTGGGTTGGTGGGGGAATGTTTGTGGGTGGCGAGTGTGTTTTGGTTGGGGGATCAGGTGAGGGCAGTGTGTGCGGGTGGGGGATGTGCGGGAGGGGGATGGGTCGGTTGGTGGGGTATGTATGTGTCCCTTGGTGTGTGTGTGTGTGGGTAGGTGGGGGTGTGTATGTGTCCCTTGGTGCGCGTGTATGTGGGTAGGTGGGGGTGTTGTGTGGGTGGGGTGATGTATGGATAGGTGGGAGATGGGCCTCACAATATGGTAATTAGCCTTGTTTATGTTTACAACATTCATTTCACAATGTTTATTTTTCTTCCTATGTAAATGTATAATGCTCTTGATGAACGAAAGACGAGTGATTGGAAGGGCCGAATGTAAGACGGGCCTGCGCGCCCAATTTGTGACCCTAATAAAGTTGATTTGATTTGATTTGATTTGATTTGGTTTCCGGAAGAACAGCCTATGGTGAACGGAAGGCCCAATATACGGAAGTGAGGCTAAGCAGCCATGTGCAGGACGTGACGATTCCTTGGGTGAGCCCAGTACCAGAGCTCTATGTATCGGCTCTGCAAGTATGGAAGCCTCCTTGGATGGCGGGGAATGCCCATGGTCTGCCCCTGCCTTCCCTTGAGGGCTGACCAGGATCTTTGGCTGTTCTATATGGACCAGCTGGGATGGGGGATAACACCACAACAGTGAGAGTCAAACGTCCTAAGAAACCCCCGGGAAGGTTAACCCGGTCAACAAATGCCCGCAGAAGTCGGATGTGTCGGCCTAACGGCGCAAGAACGCAGCTCTGCTGTAAACAGGCACAACGCAATCACATCCGGAAAAAAAAACTCCGGATGAACGAAGAAGAAGAAGAAGAAGATATGTTGATGCAGATTTAATTACACTGTGTAATAACGGTTTAATGCACATGTTTCAAAATATAAGATATGAACTATCCGGACAAGAGATAGAAAATGTTAATAATCCAGGACAAGCAACAACAATCTTAGGTTTGTTGAATTACTCAGATACATTTATGAAAACTCATGGATTAAATATGTTGTGGTATGGAGATTCTACTAATGGTGCTGCGGAAATTAAACAACAAGGATTTGAAAGACGACATCAATTACTTATTGAAGAACCTGATCCAAAAGGAACTTTCAGTTTTAGAGTTCCATTAAAACATATTTTCAGTTTTGCAGAAGATTACAGGAAAATAATTTATGGATTTAAACATCAACTAACTTTAAACAGAAAATCGGATGATGATGCCATATTTAAAGATGCTAATGTTGCAGATGGAAAAATCATTTTAGATAAATTATCATGGTTTGTCCCTCATGTTGAACCATCTTTCGAACAAAAGAATAAACTGTACAAGATGATTGAAAATAAGATTGCAATTAATGTTGGCTATAGATTTAGACAGTGTGATTCTATTTATGTTACAGAAGCAACACATTTCTCATGGAGATTATCTGTTAAAAGTTCTTCAGAAAGAACTAGATGGATTATAATAGGTTTTCAAACAAATAAAAAATCAGATCAAGATAAAAATGCATCGGTGTTTGATCATATAGATTTAAAAAATATCTATGTAACATTAAATTCTAGAAGATATCCAGAAGTAGATTATAATTTAAATTTTTCAAAGCAAAGGTTTTCTAGAGCGTATGGAGATGCTGCTGATTTTAAATCTAAATTTCACGGAATT
This sequence comes from Cepaea nemoralis, assembly GCA_014155875.1. Classification (NCBI taxonomy): domain Eukaryota; kingdom Metazoa; phylum Mollusca; class Gastropoda; order Stylommatophora; family Helicidae; genus Cepaea; species Cepaea nemoralis. Next base: position 245,965 of record JACEFZ010003557.1, read on the forward strand.
GATATAGATTGTTATCCCTTTATTAATGCTATCAGTTATAAATCGCTGTATCCCTTATTCGTTTTTGATGTAAGTAAACAAAGTGAAAGATTAAAATATAGTACCACAGATATTCAAGTAAAAGCTACATTTAATACTAATGTTCCTGCTGGGACGGAAGCTTATGCTGTTGTTATCTCTGAAAAAATCTTAAAATTTCAATCTGATGGAAACAAAATTGCTGTTGTGGTTGGTTAATTTTTTAAACCATGTGGTAATGTTCTTATTCCATCAGCTAAAATATATCTTTTATCATCAAAAGCTGATAATGACTTTTTATTTAATTCTTTTATAAACATTTCATGTTTATCTGAATTTAAAGCATGCATTTTATGAGATCTTTCTTTTCCTGAAAATAAACAATTTTTATAACCTTCAAATGTAATTTCTTTTGTAATAGTCACCATACTGATTCCCTTTAATTTTTTCTTATCTTTTACATTTAAAGTTTTAAAACTATAAGCTTTACTTCTTAAACAAACTATCTCAGTTTTAATCTTTCCATTTAATTCATCTTTAAATTTTCCTATTACTTTTTTTATTTTTAACCGAATATAGAAAATGCTCTTTTGGATAATCATTCGTATCTAATTCATCTTGAATAACTTCTAATCTATATATATAAAATGTTTGTGTGTGTATGTATGTATGTATGTATGTATGTATGTATGTATGTATGTATGTATGTATGTATGTATGTATGTATGTATGTATGTATGTATGTATGTATGTATGTATGTATGTATGTATGTATGTATGTATGTATGTATGTATGTATGTATGTATGTATGTATGTATGTATGTATGTATGTATGTATGTATGTATGTATGTATGTAGATAGATAGATAGATAGATCGGGAATGGGAGCTTATATGACTACTTATATGAATTAAATGAGATGCTCCCCACCATGGCCTGGGCGAAGTCGGGCCGGGTCGGACAGACGGACAGACAGACAGACAGATAGTCGGGAACGGGAGCTTATATGACTACTTATATGAATTAAATGATTTGCTCCCCATCAGGGTCTGGGCGAAGCCGGGCCAGGTCAGACAGACAGATAGACAGACAGACAAACAGACAGATAGATAGTCGGGAACGGGAGCTTATATGACTACTTATATGAATTAAATGAGATGCTCCCCACCAGGAGCTGGGGGAAGCCAGGCCGGGTCAGACAGACAGACAGACAGACACATAGATAGACACATAGATAGATAGATAGATAGATAGATAGATAGATAGATAGATAGATAGATAGATAGATAGATAGATAGATAGATAGATAGATAGATAGATAGATAGATAGATAGATCCCCGCCAGATCCCCGATTAAAATCGATATAAGGTTTTAGCCAAGCTTCTTCTTTAAAAGAAATAGTTCTATAGACTTTAGTAACTTTCATTCCAAGAGATAAGTAAAAATTTTAATATTTTATGGTGATTGACATATTTTTCTTTATCTTTTAAATTTAAGACTAATTTAGGAACTTCTCCTAATTTATTATCCCCCAATAAATTTAATTGATATGGACTTAAATCTTCTTTTTTAATAACTAAACTTTCAGGAGCTAATGGATATTTAAATGTTTTCAGTTGTGCTTCTTCAGTATATTCTAAATTACATTCTATAATACATCCCCTTCCTTCTGGTGGAGAGTCTCCCATATACTTTTTATAATAGTCTGGATCCTCTTCCCATTTAAAATCTCCAACTGGAAGAGGTTGAGACATTGACCATCCATATAAATTATTTGCATCTAAGTATAAAAGATAACTTAGTCTCAGAAATTTATTAATATCTAATTTTTCTCCTTTTTCCTTTTGTTTCTTTAAGAGTTTTAATATTTCTTCTGATTCTTTATTATTAAGAATTTTATTTCCATCTACATGATAATTTGGTGTTTGTTTATTAAATGCTTTAGCATATCTACTTCCTAAAACCCCAGAAAATCCTCCTCTTATTCCTTTTTCAAACATAAGTAACATATAATAGTCGGTTAATAATTCTAATTCTACTCCAGTATATTTTAATCCACATTCCCAAGTTAATCCTGGTGCAGAAAAACAATAACATGGATCAATTTCATGATGTTTTAAAAAGAATTCTCTAAACTTGTCAAAGGTATCTGCCAATATTAATACATCTGTTTTTAAATAAATATCATGATAATCTTGAAGTGTTTTACAATTAAATGTATTCCAAATTTCTTGTGCATGTTTATATTCTTTTTGTGTAATTCCTTCTTGTTTTAAAGTTGAATAGAATTTTTCAATAGGAGGTAAACTAGTTTCTTTAAATCTTTCTAAAGAATCCATGTATTTCTAAGGATAAACACCTTTGAATGTTCTTTCATCTTTATTCTTCTCTTCATTAAAAGTGTAAAATTTTAATGCTTTAAATTCCTTTTTATCAAAATAATGTTGAAAACATTTAAAATCTTTATCTAATAATCCTTTTGAAACATTATCAAGAGAGGCAGATAAGAATCAATAACTATCTAAAAATCTAAGTTTTCTATAACAACTACCAAATTCAACTGAAATGTAATCTTCTGAATTTGTGGCCAATACTGAGACTTTATTATATTTTGTTTCATATTTCATTAGTTCAGTAATTATGAAATGAAAATCATATTTACTACCATTATGGAAAAATACTGGAATAATTTTAGAATCCTTTACTTCTTTTGTATTACAAGATTGACAAGATTTAACAACTACCAAATTCAACTGAAATGTAATCTTCTGAATTTGTGGCCAATACTGAGACTTTATTATATTTTGTTTCATATTTCATTAGTTCAGTAATTATGAAATGAAAATCATATTTACTACCATTATGGAAAAATACTGGAATAATTTTAGAATCCTTTCCTTCTTTTGTATTACAAGATTGACAAGCGGCTCCTCCATATTTTCCATTAAAATGATTGTGTTCTTTTACTTTATGATCTTCATCAGTAAATTCTTTTTTACACATATAGCAATTAGATGAATTAGTGACATCTATTTCTTCTTGGCAAGTAAGCTTATGTTGTGATTTCTTATAATAATTTATTTTTTTATCTATATGATAAAATTCCTTGATAATGTCTTGCACAAATCTTTCTTTTGCATCTAATCCTGTATAACTATAATAAGGACAAGAACATAAATCAGGATAGTCAGATACTGCATATAACCCAAATGAACATACATCTTGTTTAAATTTTTTCTCTGTATAAGATTCATTAGGATTTGGTTGACAAGAAGACATTGGAATATTTAATGATTCAAAATCTGCATAGCAAGCAATAGGTAATCCAGATTTAAAATGATGATTTTTAAACTTTAATTTAGTTCCCTTTTCTGGTAAAATCGGTTTTGCTAATGGTTGGTTTCCACAATCTATTGATGGTTGAATAATGCTTGAGAAGAGGAATAGAATTGTAAAGATCTTCTACATAAATATTTTTTATGGTGGTTGGTAGATAAAATTGCTTCAAGATTTTTAATTAAACAATAATGAGTTATTCCTTCATTTTCAACATATAATAAATATGATCTCTATCTGAATAGTTTGTAATATATATTGGATATAAGGATTTTAAATTATTTTGGTCTTGAAGAGCATAAACATATATACTTATATTATTATTATTTTCAAACTTAGAAATATCTTTTATTTTAACAGGGTATTCAATTTTGTCCATATTAATATATTCTTCATATTCTTTATAATGTGATACTCTTTCTGGGTGAGATTTAGTTTTTAGAACATCAGCTATAATACACCATAGAAAACATTTATCATCCTTGTTTTGAATATTTAGAATGCTATTATTTATAAAAGGAAGTTTAAAATAAGATGATCCTGTTAATGGTTTTACTTTTACAACAGTTAATTCTGTTAGATTAATGTGATCAAAAATATATCCACTTCCTTTTTGTTGAAAACTATCTACCCAAGCAATAAATTTGTGTTCTATTGTTGTAAATATTTCATCAAATTGATTCATTGAATTTAAATTATCATAACCTGAATTAAAATATACTGTTATGTTATTATACTTTATTGGATGAGTGAAAATACAATCAATAGTGAGCTTAAATTTAATTGAAATATAATTGTCAAGAATGCTCTCTACACGACTATATATTTTATTAAAATAAGTATTTATATTTCTTCCTCCTTTTTGAATTACATAAGTTATTAAGACATCTTTGAAATTCTTTTTTGGTTTTTGGTTTTGAATTTTTTTCTTTTTGTGTGTTTTAGTTTTCTCATGTTGTGTTAGTTCTTTTATAGTATCAAATGTTTTATTACAAATTGTACAATATAATTTTGCATTTTTACTTGCCATTTTTTAAGAAAACTTTTTAAATATACTTATTTTCTTCAAAATATTTTTTATGATAATCAGGATTTGTAATTATAAATTTATCATAGCTTCTTTATATTTTTCTTTATTTTCTTGATAGTGATTTTGTTTTCTAGTTTTATCACCTTCCTTACATCTTCCTCTATGACCATCTGGACATGTTTTCTCTTTAGCAAAGAAATGAAGAGGTTTATTAATAAAACATATATTACAGGATTTACTCATTTTAAATATGAACAATTTTTATATACTTTAATTCCACTTATTTATTGATAACAATATATGCTGTAGTAATAGTATTAACAAATGGGGGATCAAGCAATATACTTTTTAAAAATATTTTTTATATATATTGATAACAATAAAAATTGTTAAAAATTGATAACAATAAAATCATGACTATCATTTAGTAGTTATATCAATTAGGGGGTCAAGCAATATACTTTTTTAAAATATTTTTATTTTAAAACCGAAGGGTGCTGAGGTTTTTAAAAAAAAAATATTTTAAAAAAGTATATGGCTTGATCCCCCCAATTGATATAACTACTCTTCTCCTCTTGCTGAGTATTTTCCCACCTAAGGCAATTTTCTTCATCCCACCCCTTCTGTTGACTGGCCCCATAAAAGTCATGTCTTTTTCTGATGGCTTTGATGAATGATCTAGCAACATCCTCAGCTGTCGATATTTAAGCATTTGTTTTCTTCTGTGTCCACAACGGTAATGATGTACTTTGCATTACTACTCACAGGATGATGAAAATCGAAAAAAACAAAAACAAGTCTTTATACAGAAAAGGTAGACAGCATTCAAAAGTCACGCTTTACATCACATACAACTCTTTTGCTGTATATCCATCTTGTGGCAACAGACAGGTTTCCTGTTCCAACAACCCCAAGAGCTATGCAGACGGTAGTGCAGCTGCTGGTAGGGTCTCCCATGTCGGACAGGTCAAAGGGTAGAGACCAGATGAAGTGATACACAAACCTGCTACCTTGTAGGTAGACTGGACAGTCAAAGGCTAAGGAAAGGAAAACCGAACAAATACTTGTGTAAGACAAATATACTGAGCCACAGGCTTGACAAAACAGTGTAATACAATTCACTGTATGATGTCACAAATTATGTCACACCACTGACCTAGATGGATGCACCATGACATGCTGGCATAAAGGGCAATGAAATGCATGGGCCAGATGGCAAATAATGCACCAACACATGTAGGAAGAAGCCTGGACAAGGTCAATATCATCATGCAGTGTGGATTCAGCTGGTGGATATTGATGAGTCTCTGATGCGAACCTGACTGCATGACCTAGGAGTGAGGCTTTGCCATCTTGGAGAGTGAGAGAGGAGATATTGCAAGACACTCGTCATGGCAACAGTGAGAGAGGTACTCTATGATGGATGCTGTATCTCTAGCACTAAGCACACATGGGAATGCTCAATATCCATTAATGCTGATTGGCATATCAAAACCTAACATAACATAATGATGCATGTCTACTGCAGGACGTGGCATAACAAACCTAATATAACATAATGATGCATGTCTACTGCAGGATGTCGCAATCAACCCGTCTGATTTTCTCGACAATGTTACATTCAGTAGTTTGTCACAGCTTCCTGAACAAGAAGTCAACATTTAAATCCAACTGACTGGTGTGTGGATTGAACCCACTACCCGGCCATCAGTCCACAGGAAATGTAAATGTGAGGACAATCAACTCCTCAGGCATACTGACCTACAACACAATATAACATTATGTAATTTCTTTTTGTGAGAGCTATTCCCATAGAGGGCAGCTGGGCTGACCTACCGTGCCTATAATGGCACCCTCTGCCCAGCACAGCTACAGCCATAATCAGTCCTGAGAAGGGTAAACATGACCAGAATCAACATCTTACCCGTGGAAGTCTGAAGTCTGAGCTGTCTGTTTTTGATTCTTCAGGGCCAGGACTAGATAAACCAGATGCAGAAGCAAGGAAAATATTAACTGGAAAACAGATAAGTAGCCAAGGATCTGAAATGGTCGCACAGAACTGTGGCTCCGTTCTCTAGACATGTACTGAATCTGCGGAGGAAGGACATACAGTGATGAAAAAGACTTGACAACACGATGTGAAGGCAATCATCACAGACACAAATCTCCAGCCTGACTTCTTACTACAATTCACAATGCTGAATATAGTAAAAATCATCTATAGTAGAGGTTCTATAACTAGTTTTCTTCTTGCTTACAACTCTCTTTTAAGCCCCAATATGCCCTGTGGCTATATAACATAGTTGGTGTTTCATCACCGTCATGTGCCCTGTCAATTGGCGAAGGGATTCATACATCTCCACAGATCTGTCCCTGGTGTTCTGAATCAACTCTGCTGATGATATTCCTCCATCTCTCTGTAAGTCCCTGCCACTTCTGGAACTGGTCTTCCCATCTGTCACAATTGTATCCAATGCCTCTTTTCATTTCATGCCTAAAGAACGCTGTTTGTCTCTTTATTATTGTTGTATATGATGTTCTACTTGTATTAGCCTCTTCCAGACAATCCTTGTTAGTTACTCTGTCAGACCAAGGTATTTACAACATATTGTTCAGAAATCACATATTCTGTGCCACCAAGTTCTCCCTAATCATCTCATCATGTTCCTCTTGTACCTTGCGGTGTCGAGGTGAAGTATAAACATCGTGAGAGTGCCCGATTATGGGCTTCATATATCGATATTCCCAGGACTCTGCTATTCCCTCCGTCTCCACATTTACGTGGTCGGCCTCTTCCTCTGTTTCCATCTGGTCTGTACATCATTACTTGTTGTGGTATACTGTTAGTTGGTAACCTACTTGCATGGCCAAACCATTTAACTTGCTGCTTTCTAATAAAATCTAGTGCTGCTATAACCCCCACTTTAGTCCTGATTTCTTCATTTCTGATCTTATCTCTTCTTGAAATGTTGAGTATTCTTCTCAGGAATCTCATTTCTGTTGTTGTGGTTTTTCTTTTCTCTTTTTCTGTCATTGTCCAGGTTTGGCATTGGTAGCATAGAGTTGGTAGGAAGATTGTGTTGTAAAGATTGTGTTGCCCCTAATCAAAGGAAATAAAAACAGTAAAGTACATGTAACTCCTGCGAAAAATTGAGATATACTAAACCCAGTCACAATGTGCATACCTTACAATGAACTCCACTAAGGCAAATGTAAATCACAGGGGGGGGGGGGGGGGGGGGGGGGGGGGAAATCAATGATGATATATATATTTTAAAAAAATAATAAAATTAAACTAACATACTACAACATAATGAATCAATGTTTCGATGATAATAATCTTCCTTAGTAACAACATAAACAGATGTAAAGAAAAACATAAAATTAGAAAATGTAATAAATGAAAAACAGATTAAATATAACTAGGCCAGTACACATCCTTCGTTGCTAGGAAGGCAGCGCAGAAATTCAGTTGTGAAAGGTACCAAATAAGACAATGTGGAGCTGAGGGTGTGCAAACACTTAGATGTATACAATGAAGGATGAGTAATGGTCTAGCATTTATTAAATGTTATAATATGTTTTTCTTTAGATCTGTTTGTGTTGTGCCAGAGGAAGATTATTATAATCAAAATGTTGATATATTGTGTCATGGTATACTTATTTTCATTTTATTATTTTTTTATATCATTGATCCCTGCATGCACGTAGAAGTAAATCTCACACAAATGTATGTAGAAGCTGGATGCATGTCCCTCAGAGGTGCGTCAGTAGGTGTGACACTTTCCCCCCCCCTCCCCACCATTCTCTCTCTCTGTCTCTCTCTCTCCCCCCCCCCCCCCCCCCAAATGAAGAATGAGGAAGAAGGAAAAATGTCTTCAACTGTGTGCACATATTTGTATGCGTAAATGCAGCAAAACAGGACATGTTGTAATTAATTATAAATGAACTTACATAATGTATTCCTGCTATTCGCTTGGATAAATGGTAGAAGATGCTGTCCATGTAGAACACCATCAGATGAATCCTGTGTATCCATGTCACTGATTGACGGATCAACGGAATGAGGCGAAGTATGGTCTCTTTCGTGGCAGGTCGCAGTGAGGGACGACCTGAACTCTGCACGTGACGTTCTAATTTATCTAATGTGGCTTGTAGAATGTGTGGAGCACAGACTTGCAGGATAACCATTAGTGCTCGTCTCTAATGTAAACAAACCAACATAAAGAAAACAATTTTTTTAAACACATAAACAATAAATGTGAATATATTATTACATAAAAGGATACTAGAGGGGTATAAACACTGGGATTGTGATCCACGTAGCCCTTTCTGTATGCAGTCAAATGCTCCTGCACTGGATGCAAAACATGACACTTGAAGAGAAGCTGGTCCATGGTTTCATAAGGGCAGAAATAATATTTACGAAAGGATGGAAGGTGGGGAATGATGTGGAATAGATGGCTACTGATTCTAGAATGTCCTGTTTGAAACTGGAAAATGAGACTCTTGTATGTTTGCCTTTTCCTACTAAATTCATTGATAATTTTATTGGTTTGTGGTTAGCACATTTAATTGAAAAGAGTTCTTCTTCTTCTTCTTCTTCTTCTTCGTTCATCCGGAGTTTTTTTCGGACGTGATTGCGTTGTGCCTGTCTACAGCAGAGCTGCGTTCTTGCGCCGTTAGGCCGACACATCCTGACTTCTAGTAGGCATTTATTGACTGGGTTAACCTTCCCGATGAAAAGAGTTTGATTGCTCTTTGCTTTCATGTGAAGTAATTTTCTGTCTCCAAGATGGTCATTGAAAACAACTGCATAACATGGCTTTTGTTCCATGAGGTTTGAACTGTTGCTGTGACGGTTTAGATTGCAACAGTCTCTGCTTCTTTAATAGAGCAGTTTTCAATTATAGGAATCACAACAGTCAAGGAAGGTTTAAGTAAGAGAGAGAGAGAGAGAGAGAGAGAGAGAGAGAGAGAGAGAGAGAGAGAGAGAGAGAGAGAGAGAGAGAGAGAGTGGGGGGGGGGGGTAGGTGGGTAGGTGCGTGCATACGTGCACGTTCGCTCACTTGGAACTCAAGTATAGTCCATACATGTGCGACAGATTTTTGCATGTGGATTAGCTTTCTCTGTTACTGGTATCCCTCTCCATCAGGCGAACCCACTCCACCTTTAGAATTATCTCATGTCAAGGGTCAAAGGTGAGAAGGTCAGGGTAGCCCCATTGTAAAACAAAATGCTCATCTCCATGAATTCATTATCTCATGTCAAGGGTCAAGGGTGAGAAGATCAAGGTAGCCCCATTGTAAAACAAAATGCTCATCTCTATGAATTCATTATCTCATGTCAAGGGTCAAGGGTGAGAAGATCAAGGTAGCCCCATTGTAAAACAAAATGCTCATCTCTATGAATTCATTATCTCATGTCAAGGGTGAGAAGATCAAGGTAGCCCCATACTGCCAGTAAGATGTGAAGTGTCAGGCCTTCATATAATCATGATAAATTAGGTGGAATTAAATTAAATTGAATTAGGGGATTAAACCCAGACCACTGTCCTGGAAGGCAAGCACACATCAAGTATCTCAGCCCTGGTTATGAAGTTTCCTGATCATTCCATTTCATAGCTGTCTGTCTTGTCCATGCTTATTTGATCAATGTTGCCCCAAAGTCAATCCCTTCCTATTGCCACCTGCACTGTGTCTCTAGTACTCTCTCTGGTGTTTCTTCACGACTTAGGGTGTATCTAAGCCATGAGTCCTGACTTTTTGATTGTTTTAAGGGGTCTTCTTGCTCTGGTCAATTCTGCTGGTTCTTGCCACTGTTCCGCAACAACACATCTCAAATGCCTCTTACTTTACTATTTTATTTCTATTATTATTAGTTTATTACTTGCCCATTTTTCATAACCACTTAATGTGACATAACCACATAATGTGACATAACCATATAATGTGACATAATCACATAATGTGACATAACCACATAATGTGACATAATCACACAATGTGACATAACCACATAATGTGACATTACCATATAATGTGACAAGCCACATAATGTGATATTACCACATAATGTGACATAACCATAATGTGACATAACCATACAATGTGACAGAGGATTCTGTTAAACTTACTTAAGTAGTCCAATTTGTACTATGTGAAATACAGCTGAAGCACACAATTGCTGCAACACTAACTTTTTAGACAAGACTGACGTCCCTGAATTTTAAACCATCAAGTTTTCTGAACAACAAACACAAAACACCTAAAAAATGAACATAATCCTGTCACATCTACAGTTGACCAACTTGCCTGGTTGGTTATGAGCAACCAAACTTTAAAAACACTACAAAGACTATCCAGTAATGAGAACACTAAAATGAACAGACTATATTAACAAGTCACAGAAGGCAGCATATATCAATTAAACATTTCCATGTACTTACCCATCGTGACGGCAATGCTTTAAGTGACTTATCAGTCTGTATAATGTTCACATACTCCTCCCCAACGGTCTGAAGTTCTGAAACAATATCAGACTTTGTACTGCAACATCTGAGGTCAATAATAAGAATATACACACAGGCAAATGAAAAACTTCGCTTGCTGCAGGAATGGTCTTGGGTTCAATTCGTATCAGGGCGGTTTTGAATTTTAAAAATTGACCTGGGATCCCAAGTTGACCCAGTCTAAAATGGGTACACGTAAATATCACAGGAAGTAAAGGCGGTTGGAGTGATACTGACCACATTGCCCACTGAGTGATGTCTGGTCTATACAAATATGGGTCTTGTTCCAGATGCCCAGTGTGCTTTAGGTATGTTAAAGAGACCTAGAATGAGAGACTCGGGAGTCAGAATTGGCACAGCCAGACATGAGACGCACATCGGGAGAATGAGGGGCCTCGTCAACCAACACAGAACTGGCACTATTAGCATGTGTTGGGGGTAGGATCTGAGCACCTTATGGAAATGTCCGGAGTGCAAGAATGAACGAACAATCTTTATTTTCAAAGGGTTAAGAATTGGGCACGCAGGCCCGACTGACATTCTGCCCTTCTTTTTTCTTTTCTCTCATACATTCTTTCATTCAACATCACTTATGAAGCAAATCTTTGTCAACAAAGAACAATAAGCATTAAAAAGCATGAAAATTAATCAATAATACATGACTCACTGAGGCAATGTTTAACATGGGCATTATAAACACCCAAGGAATGTGTAACGTGCCATACATATGGGAATGTTTTTTGGCTAGTTGTCGTTTGAGATAATTTACTCTTATTATTGTCTTTTTTGATGTATTTTGTTTGTTTATGGGGGAATATAGTCTGTACTGAGGTAGTGTTCAACCAGGTTGCGAATGTATGTATAATGATTGGTGGTGTCTTTGATTTCTTGTGGAAGATTGTTCCACAACTGAGTGGCAGAGTATGCTAAACTTGCTTTATATGTCTATCCTAGGTTTAGGGACATGGAGTATATGTAGTCGTTCGCTATGTCTTTACCACTAAACTTTCAAACAGTTTTATTTCTTATAAATGTACAGTGTTTTTACTTTCATATTATGATATCCTAACAGATAACTAACTAACTAAAAATTAATTTATTTTAAAAATGACAAACAGCCTCATATATTTATGTCTGATCACAAAGAGGATGACTTCTCAAACTTTGATAGTAACAGATTAAATTATCTAATAGTGTATATTATGAAAGTAAAAACACTGTACATTTATAAGAAATAAAACTGTTTAAAGGTTTAGTGGTAAATACAGAAATGATGTCATAAAACTCTAGACAAACTTAAAGATGATTTGTCTGAAATACTAATTGTTTCAGTAACATACTGGTTGTAAACATGATAATGAAGTAATGAAAAATATTACTGGGAGGCTCAACAACTGAAAGATACACACGGGTGCAAGCACACGTTTTAACCAGTTTCTATCAAAAAATAAATGGAAACATAAGAATAATTATCAATAGACCTGAATTATCACAATCACAATTAAGTGATGTGTGCCTACAAAGTGAAATAACACTAAAATTTCTAACTTCATTCAAAAATTTGATTTACTTGTGAATGTGACGTTACCATAGTACATTATGTAAGTTAGACATAGTGACTGCCCTTGAACATAGTTAAAAAGTTAGTTGCATATCATTTACAGGACATAGCCGTCAGCCCCAGCATTTTTGGCTGTTCGTGATCCTTGGGCAAGTTTACGTTCAGGAGTTAGCTATTGCTTTCTCAACGACCAGCACCAATACCATTTCATAAAAAACCAACACAAGGCAGTCTGCTGCCATATCACCCACACCTGTGTTTCGAACGCGGTATGCGAGATTATGAACTGCATCTGTAACCCCTTTGCCACTGTACATAGTATAGTCTGTAAATTAGACACAATGACTGCATTGTAATTTGTGTACCAACCTCATCAAAAACGCCACAGCGACCCCAACCACCTTCATCTGAAAACTTGGGTTAAGCACTACTTCCAATATGCTGCACAGTAATTTCTTTTCCCTTGACCCATGCTGAAAACTTGGGTTAAGCACTACTTCCAATATGCTGCACAGTAATTTCTTTTCCCTTGACCCATGCTGAAAACTTGGGTTAAGCACTACATGCAATACGTGCACAGTAATTTCTTTACCTCTGACCCATGCTGAAAACCCTAAACAGATTTTTATTAATAACACATATGACCACCAGAGTGCATGATTGTGACTTACAATCAATCAATCAGGTGTCATCTCCACAATGAAGGTTGGGTGCAATAGATCTGTCTCTCATCTTGATTGTACATTAAGTCAGATTGCTTTTTGTCCATCTCTTGATGTTATCTTTCCACTTGTATCGTTGTCTACCTCTTGCTCACTTGCCTTCAACTTTACCCTTCAATATGACTTTTATAAGAGTGTTTTAACATTTAAATTTTACTTACCTTTTTTAAAAATATTTCTTTCATGGTCACTCTTTTGATTCCCAGTTTTTCTAGAACCTCTATAGTTGACTGTTTTGTTACCACGAAAAATGACATTCTTCTATATACCTTGATCTCTAGGGCCTCTATACAACTTTCTTGTTGCATGTTCATTGTCCAGGCTTCTGTGCCATGTTGTAGAGTCCTTAACACTGCAATTTTCTTTTTCCAGCTGTTGGACACCTAATTCTGCCAGCCCGTTACACCACTCTCCCTGCTCAATGTGACAACAACTCAGTGGAAGCTGCTGTTGTTTCTGCCAACGTTAATCCATTTTTCTTGTGTTTTTGTCTAACCAAAGAGTAATGTTTGCCTTTTGTATATAATTATAAGAAAGAGACAAACCAGCATTCTTTGCTCGTGTGATGAGCACATTGTGACAATTGTAAAGATTAGTGGGAAAAGAGGCAGAGGCAAAACAACAGAAATGATGCTGGATGGTCTACAACGACAGCATAGACGAATATCATCTCATCTCATCAGGTTCCTCTTGTACCTTGCGGCGTCAAGGTGAAGTATAAACAGCGGGAGAGTGCCCGCTTATGGGCTTTATGTATCGATATTCCCATGGACTCTGCTATTCCCTCCGTCCATCATTTACATGGTCGGCCTCTTCCTCTGCTTCCATCTGATGAAGAATATCATCACTAGAATTAATCCAGAACACCAAGGACCAAGATCTGTGGACAGACATGAATGCTTCTGCCAGCTGACAGGCCTCATGATGCTTTGTTTAGCTGTGGTAACTTGCCTGATTTTTTCCCCCGCATATCCTTTACAGAACATTGCAGTCAATACCAGCATTTTTCAGCTGCTGTTGTCTTGGCAAGATTTACATTCAGTAGTGGGACGCAGAGGTGTTTCCAAGGCACCAGGGCTGGGTTCTATACTGGCCAAGACCTATTGATGCGTCCTCGCCGAGCGTCATGGGCAACAGGTCCCTTCGGGGTCCTGGCTGAAGTCAGTAGGATCGTTGATTCCTCCGAAGTCTGAGAGTGTCTGCCTGCACGGCGAGGAACCACCAGTCTGCACACCAATAAGCCAGACATGGAACAACGGATACTCATGCAAACCTCAGGTCCTGTATGACATCACACTGATGTTGGATAACAGGATGTCTTCATCCGGCATACAGGACTTCACGCTGGAATTCACAGCCAGCGAACACAAGCAAGCAAGCAAACATTCAGTAGTTTGCCATTGCTTTCTGAACTACCGGCTCACATACCCGCTGTAAGTAACCAACACGATGTGATCCGCTGCCGATTCTCATGCAGCTGTGTCTGACAAGAGTATGCAGGATTACAAACAGCGTCATTAACACCTTCGCCAGGGAGACTGGCAACTTGCCTGATAGTATGCAGAAACCAGGGATGCCTTACCCTTGACATCACACATACAATAAATCTCTCTCTCTCTCTCACACACACACACTCTCTCTCTCTCTCTTATAAACAGCCCTCACACAGTACCTGATAAAGTTGTCAGACAAAAATAGGCCAGCTCTGCTATAATATCTACATGTCTCCTCCATTGAATCCAAACTCTGGGTCCTACGAGACAAACAAAACCTGTGTTCATTTACTGTACAGTCTCAACAACAGGATTTACAATGTCAGTACCCTACCTTCCAAGCCTCAACAGCCTGTGGCGAACAGAGAAGCACACAACAAGGAACACAATAAAACTGTGATAGATCATGATTACAAGAAATTTTTACAACTATCATTACAAAAACCAAGTAAAAAGTAGTATAAATGCTATGATGGAGCGAGAACAACAAGAGACTTCTGATCACCATCTTAAAATGTTTTAGGGGAGTTACTCAATAAAAACAAGAGGTTCTTTCAGGGAAGATTTGATTATTTCACTGCCTCACGTTTAACTATATTTGATAGTTTCAAATAGGCTGACTTGTATAAGCTAATCATGCTAAACGCAGTCCATTTGAACAGCTTTGTAGTCTTATAGTCTTATATCATACATGGTGTATGTTACAGACAACGTTTCAACAGTTTTGAATTGTCATTTCACCCCACTTCAAATCTTACAGTGACATGATGACTTCAATTAGCTGGGTTCGGTAAAGGCTAAATTTAATTGCATATCTTTTACAGCAGGGGTGGCCAACCTTTTCAGCAGGCGGGCCAAATTTCAGAAATAATATTTTCTGCCGGGCCATGCACCTAATTTTTTAATTATATGTTTTACTTAAAGTAAACAAGCAAGCGTACTACAGCTTCGGTCACATCGTCGCTTCCCACTCCGCGGGCCGCAACATGACTCCCGGCGGCCCGCGGGCCTAGTATTGGCCACCCCTGCTTTACAGGATGTCATAGTCAACCCCAGCATTTTTTGGCAAGTTTACATTCAGTAGTTTGCCATTGCTTTCTGAACAACCGGCACCCATACCATTTAATAAAATACCAATGCAAGACGGTCTGCTGCTAAATCACCCACAGCTGTGTTTCAAACACATATGCAGGATTATGAACTGTGCCCTTTGTCATGAAGCCGGCGTAAAGGTAACAAAAATATAAAACAAAATAAAATCTTTAATAGTAACCACTTTGATGCTAGCACGTTACTTTAATCAAGTAAGAGGCCTTTTGTAGAACATCACTCTCATCATGACTCATGGACACATTCTTGATCCTTTGGCAGATCTTGTCTCAAACACATTATGCCTAAGATGTCTGCAATGAGTTTTACTTCTCCAAACATTTCCAGGTACTTACTTTACCCTGTGTCGACCTGGCAACCCAGGTACATTTTTTAAATCTGTCTGGATGCAGATTTTAACCCTTGACCCCTAGCCAGACAAACAAGCAACTAGCCACATCGCCCATATATTTATATAATTATATACAATAATAATTCATATATGTTTATAAAAATGAAAGTAATAACTTAAATTGTAAATGTAATAGAGAGTACAAATATTTAAAAAACTAAATATCAAGAAAACAGAAACAATATATATCAAAGAATAAGATAAGACCAAAATGTGATATGTAGAAGGGAAAATGCTTAACAAAGTGGATAAATTTGAATGTCGAGAGAGACAGCCATAGCATCAGACAGAAGACGTGAAACATATATTAAGAGCAGGACAGCTCAAGCAGAGGCATAGAACATGTTTGACTGTATGGCAGTGAATCATGGAAAGTGGAACATGAATGAACAAATTAGGAAGAGCTTGGAAGAAAATGATATGTGGTCGGAGACGAATGTTACAAATTCAAATACCTTGGACCCCCGGGAAGGTTAACCCGGTCAACAAATGCCCGCAGAAGTCGGATGTGTCGGCCTAACGGCGCAAGAACGCAGCTCTGCTGTAAACAGGCACAACCAGTCACATCCGAAAAAAAAATCCGGATGAACGAAGAAGAAGAAGAAAAAGAAATACCTTGGACTGCCAGAGTAACTAAAGGACTGTCTGGAAGAATTTTAAGAAATTATAATATTATATATAACTATAAGGATGAGAAAAGCGCGCAGGCATTCTTTGGTCATGTAAAAAGGCATTGGAAAGTATCGTAATGAATGGGAAGATCATTGGAAAAAGGGAGCCACTATTCACAAAATTTTGTGAATAGTATGAGCCCCTATACACACAAATTTGTGGCTGGTCACATGATTAGTTAGTTAGTTAGTCTTTCCTCTTGAGCCTAAGGCGGCGCATAGGGCAGAAGTCCTGTCTCTCCATGCCTGGCGGTTCGCTGCTACCTGTTGTAGATTTTGGATATTTACTTGGCCGTTGAATGAGCCTTCTTTAATGACGGTTCTACGCAGGGTCTCTCTTGGTCTTCCCCGCTTTCTTTTCCCTACCGGTGACCATAGGGGAGTCTTGTCTTGTCCATTCTGAGTACATGGCCGATTTAGTTCCAACGGCGTCTTCTTATGAAATTTGATACTGTATCTTGCTTAGTCTCTTGTCTTATTTGCGAATTGGTTCTGAAGTCTGTCCAGTGGATGTTTAGAAGTCTTCTAAGACATTTGTTCTCAAAATTGTCTAATTTTTTATCTAAAGCTACCGTTGATTTCCAACTTTCACATCCATACGTTAACACTGGAATCACACAAGAGTTGAAGATTTTAAGTTTTGTGTTTTATGCTGAGTGTCTTTGACTTCCAGATGTTTGACAGTTTATTGAAGGCACTAGATGCCAGTGCGATTCTAGATATTTCTGGTGTTGAGTCCCCTGTAGATGACATTTTGCTTCCTAGGTATGTGAAGCTGTTGACTTTTTCAAGAACGTAGCTGTTCAATTTAGGTGTCATCTGAACTGTTGGTAAGATCAATAGTCTTTGTTTTTGTGGTGTTAATTTGGAGACCAATTTGCCCTGAAACATTTTGGAGGTGGTTTATTTTCTCTTGGGCATCCGGGTGTGTTGAACTCAAAAGCACTATGTCGTCGGCAAAGTCCAGGTCTTCTAGAATTTTATCAACCCAATGGATACCCATATTTGTGTTGTTTGGGTGCCACATGATTATTCGGCACAAAATTTTGTGAATAGTACGAGCCCCTATTCACAAACATTTGAAGAAGACTATTATTCTCTCTTCTCGTCTGTCTTTTTTTTTTTGCAAGTTCTTTTTCTTCAAACCTCATAACGACAATATTTGTTGTGTACAGTGCTCTGCGTACAGTGAAATATTTCGGCCATGTTATTGTTAAAGGACATGATAGTCTTATAAAAACCATACTGGAGGGCAAGGTTGAGGGTAAGCAAGCAAGAGGTAGACAACGATACAAGTGAGAAGATAACATCAAGAGATGGATGAACATCAGCCTGACAGAATGTACAGTCAAGGCGAGAGACAGACAGTGTTGGAGATTCATTGTATCCAACCTTCATTGTGGAGACGGCACCTGATTGATTACAAATTTTAAAAATTTAAATTTTAAAAAAAATTGCTGGCGGAGAGTCGAACCCCAGTCTCCCACGTGACAGGCGGAGATACTAACAACTACACTACCGAGAACACAATGATAGTTCCACAAACATTAATAATGTAGTCAAAAGGAAGTAGATATCACGTGACCAGCCGAATAATCACGTCACCAGCCGAATAATCACGTCACCAGCCACAGATTTTTTTGTATAGCGGCTCGTACTATTCATAAAATTTTGTGTATAGTCACTCGGTTGGAAAAAAAAAGAAGCAGACCGAGAGAAATGATGCTGGGACAGAGACGGTAGCATGGAGGAATCGGAATATCATCTTCATCTTTATAGTTGGTCCAAAACATCAAGGGCAGAAATATATATGAAGAGACATGGAGTCCAACTGGAAGGGAATATGATGAATTTAGTTAGTTAGTTAGTAAATAATTCATTCATTAGTTGCATACAGGAGGTCAAATGTAGAAGCAGCTTGTTTCGATTGTGTTGTGGACAAATTCACCTATCTTGGCAGCTCCGTGTCACAAGCTGCCACAATCGATGACGAAGTGAATGCAAGAATCTCCAAGGCCAGTGCAGCCTTTGGCAGACTGTACAAGAATGTATGGGACAGAACTGGAATAAGCCTGCAAACAAAGCTAAAAGTCTACAAAGCAGTTGTATTATCCACACTGCTATATGCTTGTGAAACCTGGACTGTTTATCAGCGACACGCTAGGAAATTAAACCACTTCCACACAGTCTGCCTAAGGAAGCTACTGAAGATTAAATGGCAAGACAAGATTCCAGACACTGAAGTCCTAGAAAGAGCATCCAATTCCATGCCCAGTATCCACACTCTACTGATGAAGAATCAGATTCGCTGGGCTGGTCACTTGACTCGCATGCCAGATCACAGGCTCCCTAAACGAATTTTTTACAGCGAACTGCGTTGTGGTAAACGCTCCCAAGGTGGCCAGAGGAAACGTTTTAAAGACACTGAAAATTTCACTGAATGCTTTTGAAATTCATCATGACACCTGGGAGGCTGCAGCCAGAGACCGAAATTCGTGGCGTGCATCATTGCGCAAAGGTGCAGTCATATGTGAGGCAACCAGGACTGCAAGAGCTGTGAAGAAAAGGCAGGACAGAAAAACCACTGCAGGAAATCCTCCCCCAGAGACGTCAAGCATTCTTTGCCCACATTGTCAAAGAACATTTCGAGCCAAAATAGGTCTTACCGTCTTATCAGCCATCTTAGAACCCACGGCTCCACACCTTCAACCCCACTGGATGAAATGAATGGTCATCATCATTCTTGATGGACAAACAACAACACAGGAGGTCACAGTCATTGTCACAACACCAGTCATTTTTGTCTGTTGTGATTGATCTCTAGGCAAGTTTGCCATAGCTTTCTGAAATCGCGCGCAGCTTGTTTCGAACGCGGAATCACGAACCACGTCCGTAACGCCTACGCCACGGAGCCTTCTTGATGATGATGATGATGTAAATAAATATTTTATTTAGTTTCCTGGACAAACCTGCGATTCTTTGAATCAAATCTGCAGACGCCGATCTAAGAGCGTTTAAAAAGTTATCATCCTTCTGATGGGAACGAATGATTTCAGCTGTTCCTGCAGGTTGAAACATTGTCCTGTCCGTATACTGACTGCCGTACACCATGTACTACTGTAATTATAAATCCATGAGGATCAAAGTGCACACATCATACCACACCAATAACTTATTAATAAAACTGATACTTAGTGATGATGCCTTGTTCGCTTATTGTTCCTTTGAAAACGAAAACGGAAGTATCTCATTTTATTGTTTTCCTCGTTGACAA
Organism: Cepaea nemoralis; assembly: GCA_014155875.1. Lineage (NCBI taxonomy): Eukaryota > Metazoa > Mollusca > Gastropoda > Stylommatophora > Helicidae > Cepaea > Cepaea nemoralis. Next base: position 266,084 of record JACEFZ010003557.1, read on the forward strand.
GATTCAACAATCTCGGAACAGTCTGTTGGGCGGTGCCTTGAAGAGATTAGAACAAGAATATACATGGCGAAGGTAGCCTTTTGCGAAGATGAAAAACATACTGACCAATAAAAAGATATCAACTGAAACGAGAAAAAGAGTGTTGAGGTGCTACTTAGAACCTGTACTTTTGTATTAGATGTGAAGCGTGGACAATGAGCAGACAAGCTGAAAACCATCTGATGGCTGTGGAAATGTGGTTTCTGAGGAAAATGCAATGAATACCATGGACAGACAGAAAAGTCAATAACCAACGAGCAAGTCCTACAAGAAACAAATGGAAACTGTAAACTAACGGGGTGTATGAAAGAGTTTAGATGTCCACTATTGCATATGGTTTGTGAAGATATGTGCTGTGCTATCGTTCAGCTCAAGCCAAGGAAACCTCCTGCGTGGCGCTATTTACACAGATACAAGAGTTCAGTGATGTCATGTCATGATATTATGAAAAAAAGAGGAAGGTTGGGGGGGGGGGTGTTACAGAGGAAAAGCCCAAAACACCCCTAGAACCATGGACAAGCTGCTTAGATCTGTCAAGTACAATAATGAAAGTCCCCAAAATATTCTCCAACAAATGAATATCCATCCATTGGCACCTTGCCGTCTTGACAGACGATAGTTTGTGCTTTAAAAAGGCATAATAACTTTTAACTATGGCGGTAGCGAGTGTGACTGATAAGGCCAATTTGCGCTGTAAATGTCCGTTCACAGTGGGTGCATGTGAACACGTGGTCATTTCCACCATCATGCAACATCTTACGTCTCAAACGCTTGGTGTGTGACTTTTCTGCAATAATTTTCTCCTTTGACTTTATTCCATTTCTGATATTTGCCCTCCATGCAACACGTTCAGCGGCGACTTGCTCCCAATGTGCATTATCAATGCCTGTATCAATCATGTCCCGCTTACACACATCTTTGTATCGTAGTAGAGGCCGACCCTGAGATCTCTTACCCATCTGTAATTCACCAAAAAAGATATCCTTTGGTATTCTACCATCATCCATCCTCCTAAGATGTCCTATCCATCTAAGTCTACGAAGACTGAGCATGGAATAAACTGTCACACAACCTGATCTTTCCAATACTTCAGTATTTGTGATTTTGTCTTGCCACTTAATACCAAGAATTCTTCGCAGACACCGCATATGAAAGCTGTTTAAATTGTTCTCTTGGTGTGAGTAAGTTGTCCAGGTTTCACTGCCATAGAGAAGAGTACTAAGGGACACAGGCTTGATAGACAAGGACTTTTGTTTTGGCAGTAAGCTTCCTGTTCTCCCAGACTCTTTTTCTTAACCTGTTCATTGTTGTTGCTGCCTTACCAATCCGGATGTTGATTTCCTGATCTAGGGATAATTTGCTATTTACCACTGAGCCTAGATATGTAAAATGGTCTACTATCTCTAGTTCGGCGTCGTCAATAAAGATTGATGGTACCTCATGTGCACCTTGTGACATAATCTGTGTCTTCTTTTTGCTAATTGTTAAACCAAATTCAGAACAAGCATTGCAGAATGCAGATAGTAGACATTGCAATTCTTCCTCAGAGTGGGTCGTAACTGCAGCATCATCTGCAAAAAGCAACTCTCTGATCAGTACCCTCCTAATTTTGGTCTTAGCCTTCAATCTCTGAGCATTGTAGAGGCCGCCATCTGAGCGTGAGTGAATGTATATACCACCATCCTGATCACGAAATGCATATTTCAGTAGAAGTGAAAAGTATATTCCAAAGAGGGTGGGAGCTAGTACACAACCTTGCTTAACTCCACTCTTGATTTCAAATTCTTCAGAAGTTGCACCATCAAACTTGATTATACCCTTCATGCCTGTGTGGAACGATTCCACAATGGACAGAAGAGTTGGTGGGCAGCCAATCTTCTTTAGTGCCTTGAACAGACCCTCACGACTGACCAAATCAAATGCCTTTGTGAGGTCGATGAAGGCAATAAACAGTGGTTGATTCTGTTCACGGCATTTTTCTTGCATTTGTCGCAATGAGAATATCATATCAGTGGTAGACCGGTTCTGTCGAAAGCCACACTGTGATTCGGGGTAGACTTGATCTCCTAGGACTTGAAGTCTGCGCAGAACAATTCTGGCAAATACTTTTCCAACAATACACAGAAGTGAGATACCCCTATAGTTGTTGCAGTCGCTCCGATCGCCCTTGTTCTTGTACAGTCTCTCCATAGCACAACGCCTGGGCTAAAATATAGAGATCATGTGTTGCCCATGCAGCATGAAAAAAACAAATGAATATACTGAAGCAGAATAAGTAGCTCTTTTTGTTCACATGCTGAGGGAACAGTTCAAACACCTGGGCACGGGTGTTTATGGATAGTTCTGCTAAAGTGGCTACAAAAGAGGGAGGCGGTGAAATATACATAATATATCTTATCGGGAACTCTGAGATGTATTCCAAAGCGGCAGGATAAATCTGCACTGACTTCAAAGCTGAAGCAACAGCCCTTCTCACGGTTGTACAGACCCTAAACATTCGAGCAGAATTAACGCAAGAAACCATTGTCTTAGGGTTTTCTTGAGTGCTCCACATTTTCAAGAGGCCGAGTCAATAGGACCCAATCATTAGAGCCTACAAGCTCTTTCTGCCATCTTGCCGTCTTTACAGACGATAGTTTGTTACATTGTGCTTTAAAAAAGGCTACCAGTAATGGAGTTACACCTCTGCATAGCACAAAGATTGGGCTGAAGTGTAGAGACCATGTGTTCCCTTTGCAGAATGATCCCTCTCTCGGCCTGCCTAGTATACTCCCGAGGAAAGTAACACCAATACATCTGGAACATGATCAGCTGCAGAAGCTGCCGGATCAGCAAAACAATGCTCTAACTGTCCGTTTGTCAGAGTTTCGGTCCTAGACCAGTTGCCGACCAAGTCTTACGCCTGGTCTAACCTGCCGTGACATTTACTCTTTACGCTGTATTTCCTCGCGCTAGGATACTGCTTGTGCCCTCCCATTTGTGCTCCTCTGCCCGAAGCCGTTGGCACAATATGGGGGAGCTAAGTTTGGTGAGCGCCGCCCAACATTCGGCGCTGCAAGCTTTTACACAATGGAATAAAATAATCTCATCGCCACCTGCACGTAGCCGTTCTTTTACAAAAGGTCCATCAAAAATGTCCCTCGATCCTTTGTCAGTTCTGCCTCCTGCACTTTCATGCCCAAAGTGCCTCCAATGTCATGTCTCCATCTTTGTTCTGGTAGGCCCCGCCTCTTTTTTTTTTTAATGAACCACGTCCTCCATCAATGTTCTTTCCAAGGTTCTGTGATGTCTCTTCCTCAACTTCTTTGCACAGATTCAAACGCCAAGATGAATGTATTTTTAAACAAATCAACTTGTAAGTAAGTAAATGACCCTTTACACGGCCCAAGACGCTTTGGGCATGTGGTGCTAAGCTCATATTTGTATAGACAATCGGCAGGTTCTGTGGCCAGTATCACATATTTGTATAGACAATCGGCAGGTTCTGTGGCCGGTATCACATATTTGTATAGACAATCGGCAGGTTCTGTGGCCGGTATCACATATTTGTATAGACAATCGGCAAGTTATGTGGCCGGTATCACATATTTGTATAGACAACCGGCAGGTTCTGTGGCCAGTATCACATCGTCCCCTTTTATACCCAAAGACACTGCCTGGTAGCCATTTTAGACTGGGTCAATCTGGGAGCCAAAATTAATTGTTTGAAAATTTGAATCCGACCTCGATGTGGATGAACCCATGACCCCTGGGTCGTCAAGCAAGCTTCTAGCCATTACGCTACCGCGGCTCCCAGCTCACCCCTTGCCCTCCCTGTATTATTAACCATTGTAACTATTTCTCTTCTTCTTGTGTTTATAGACAACTTTCTGTCTCTGCCTGCCTGCCTACCTGCCTGCCCGTCTGTCTGTCTGTTCCCCCCCTTCCCCCCCCCCCCCCCCCCGGGTTCCAATGAAATCACTTCTAGATATACTTGTCTCAGATTTTCTTACTGTGTATCATACCCAGTGCCAACATCCTTTCCTCACCACTCGATTCGCTGAAATCTGTCAACTGTTCTCCATTAGGCCTGCATTCGTGATTATATCAACCAACTGCCCGTTTATTCAATGGGGTTATTCAAAGATCACAACAAGAAACTACACATCATATCTTTTTCTTATTGTCCATGCGTGTGGCGTTGGTGATCATGCCCAGGGGCGTCACTAGGGGGGTGCGGGGGGTGCGGGCCGCACCGGGTGACACCATCAAGGGGTGACACCAAAATAAAAAAATTGCAAATTTGACAAAGCAGACATAGCAAAATAACAAAAATTTAACTTTGTCCGAGTTTGTCGAAGTTCTTTATTTATGTTTTACCTGAAGTATTGAAGTTATATTGTTCAATTTGTTTTCTTTCTTATGTCCTTATTAACTTTTTGACTTATTTTACAAACATTACTATATGCGATTATATATGGTACAGGAACACTCGGAAGAAGACCATGGTGAAAGTCTAGAGGGGTGACACCAAGAGTTTACCGCACTGGGTGACACCAACCCCAGTGACGCCACTGATCATGCCCACAACATTCTGTCTATTGTGCTGCTGATCATGTCTGATATCGATGTTCCTCAAAGCTATGATGTCAAACTGTCTAGCGTCTTCTCTCTTGTCCTCCTCCAGTCTCTCCTCCACTCCAACTTTCCCGTTGTGACAACATACTCCAGTTATCCTCTTCTCATAACGTGCTCTGAGAATCGGGGCTGTCTTTTTCTGATGCCAGTTACCAGTTCTCTTTGTGAGTTAACTTCTTTCAAGTTATATTCATTGCTTTTTCTATCCGTCTACAGTAATCTCATTAATCCTCCATTACACCACAGCTCCACAGCTTCCTCACGTGTTTGCTAATTGTCCACAATTCGTTGCCGTAAATTACGATTGACTCAGTATATCTTTTAAGAACTCTTTTATTTTTTTTTCTGACAACGATAAATAGCATAGAATATTCTTTATTATTATTATTATTATTAATATTATTAACTGCTGCTTTTTCCTGGGTTCTTCTACATTTAACGCCCCGAACACATCTTCCATCTACTGTTATTAAAGTAACCAAATACTTAAGCTCATCGACTTGTTTCAGATTTATTATATTCACTTTAATGTTGCATTTGGGCATACGATCTTTGTTTGGCACCGTGTAATAACAGAAGATGGCAGAATAGACAGAGAAATCTAAATAAGATATTTAAAAAAAACAAGTGTGCTTATATATATACCAACTATCATCCACACTGAAACATCCAAATATACCCATGTCCTCAGAACGACAGATAATAAATAGGATATTTACACCAATTTTATGTTACAAATGTGAAACGTGTACATTATGCAAATCACACATAAACAAAATCAACACCTTGGAGATTAGATGTTTGAGGAGAGCTGCCAACTTTACTGTCCGAGACCGAATAAAAATTATGGTATCAGAGATACAGTAGGGTCAACACCTTGTACCACATATATTGAAAGGCAAAAGATCAAACAGTTTGGCCACCACGTTAAGATGCAACACAATCAACCACCAGCACTGGCGTTACATGAAATAGCATCTGTTACGAGAGCAAGAGGACGCCCGAGAAGAAAATGGATTGACAACATCAAAGACATTGTACAAACACAAGGAAGAGCACTACCCAGTGCCACCCATCGGGCGCTGGAACGTCAACAATACCTCCCCACAACGCTTGACGGCAAAGAAGATGATGGTGATCACTGTTTTTCTACACTTGATAAGAACTACACACAGTCCATTCATTCTTTATTCATTCAATGATTCAAGAAGTCTAGGCAGCTTGATTGATTCTTTATTCCAATGTCTTTTTATTGTTTTCCTGAATTTGCAAAGTTATAAACAAAAACAATTCAAAACATAATTTAAGAAAATACAATTCGTTATCACCTATTCAATGTACACATGCAATGCATTTTTAATTGTAGAAAAACAAACTACGCTTGATAAACAAAAACATTTGATCTTATAAATTACTGGAAAGAAAGAAATGGGTTGTTTCATCTAATAAAAGAATATCTTTTTTTTTAAAGATCATAAGTCCTATCAGTGTTAAACTCATCATAAGTAATTGCTTCTTCTTCTTCTTCTTCTTCTTCTTCTTCTTCTCATCCACCCCTTTCTACCCTAAAACCCAATTTCTGGCTTGCCAAAGTGCCACGATGGATAAGTTTGCGAGTCACACTTAAAACGTTTCAGTTTCCCACTACTTCCAGTTTCAACAAAACATAAAATTAGTGGGCATGCGATTAAGCTGTGTAAATTTAGGAAGAATTGAGCAATTCGTCGAGCACACTCTCACGCCTGAGTCCATCTGAATCCAATGGCAAGACAAGTCAAGACGACTAGAGACAAATACAGGTGTAATGGATGACCACGGCGCTCTACGTGCCTGCCGTGCTCATTACGTTCCTCGACGCTTTGCTGGTAAACGCCGTCTTGCCCATTGGACCATCAATGATGTCTTCTAAGCTTGTTCTCTAGTAAGTCAAACATAAAAGGTCAAGGTAGGGCAATGGCCGAAACTGTCGAGAGTGTGCAGTTTTAGGACAAGCCGTACTGATATTTTAACGCTCTGTCTTCCCTTTGCTCTTTTCCCATCAATTTTGCCAGGGGTCACTAAGTTTTCTAGTTTATTCCCCATGTTTCCCCACAAAAAATGTTGACTGTCTACGTGTAATTTCTGTTTTCATATGTTTTTTTTTAAAGGGAATTTATCGTTGATGTTTCTGTCCGTCCATAGTGTTAGTTGCATTCCCCATCAGAAGCAGGATTAATGCAGTTTTAAAATGTTGCATGTCCTAACAGGACGTTGCGATCAACCCCAGGTTGAATTTCTTGGTAATGTTACTTTCAGTAGTTTGCCATTACTTTCTGAACAAGAAGCCAACGTTTAAGTTCAACTGAACGCCGGTGTGGAGACTGAACCCCCTACTCCGCCATTAGAGCACAGCAAGTTTAACAGCCAGCGCCGTTACCCTTTCGGCCGGTCGACTTCTTCTTCTTCCTCCATTTAACTCAGTGAAGTGTTGGAGGGAGATGTAAAAATAGTTTACACACTCTTTCTAATGCAATGTAAGTTGGACGACTACTTATTAAGAGTTAAAAGAACATGTAATTTCATTGTTGCGTATCCCTTTCGGGACGTTGCAGTCAACACCAGCATTTTCAGCTGCTGTTGATGTACTAGGCAAGTGTTACGTTCAGTAGTTTGCCATTGCTTTCTGAACGACCGGCCCCTATACCTTTTTCGAAAAACCAGCACCGCTGTGTTTCGAACCCGGGTATACGGGCTCACAAACTGCGTTCGCAAGCCCTTAGCCACAGAGACCGGACCGGAATTTCATTGTAAGATCAACCACATGACACACACCGCAAACTACTTCTGCAGCAAACACAACCACTTCGTTGCAGTCTGCATTACAGATGCATCGCATCAAATTCATATTTTCAACGAGGAACATTGCGAGATTATGGACATAAAAACCATACATTAGTCTGGCCCTTCAAAACTGTCAATAAAATAACATAAATGACAACTTCAATAATTTACATATGATTGATCTTACAAATGTAATTGCATTGGGGCAACATCTCCGCCCAGGACGGGGGGAGCTGGAGAATTACCCGGGGAAATTATGCGTCTGATATCATTTAGTAAATATGATACTTTCCCGAAGTGTCAGTGAGACAACAGAAGTGACAACGAAAATACCATAATGACGATTGATGTATAACAATGTAAATGCTTTGGCGCAATTTTCCGACTCTTCAAACAATTGGTCTGGACTCCTGGGTCACCCCAGCCTAAAACTAGTGTTGGGTAATCTTCTGGAAAGTAATGGCGACCAGCATTATGCTGACTAAATCACCCTTCGAAGTCCAAGTGGTCTATTAAAATATGGGCAAGCACCATATACCAGATCTAACCACCCATCGAGTGCCGAGTGGTCTATTAAAAAATGGGCGAGCACAATACACCCGATTTAACCACCCATCGAGTGCCGAGTGGTATATTAAAATATGGGCGAGCACAATACACCCGATTTAACCACCCATCGAGTGCCGAGTGGTCTATTAAAATATGGAGCGAGCAGCATATGTCTCAGGACGTGCAAAAGTGTCTTTTACTATTCAGTGACCACCTACCCAATGGGCCATAGGCATGGAAAGAGGTCTTTACTTATAAGTTAGCTTCTTGTGCATGTAATCAAAGCCCTGTATTTATATGTTCATCTGTATGGAGTAACTGTGCTCTGTGAGCAACATTAGAGACGAGTTTAAGTGAGCACTGAGAGAAACTTTAGAGGGACAAGACTCTATGGGCAACGTTAGGGACAAGACTCGTTGGGCAGCGTTAAGGACAAGACTCTGTGGGCAACGTTAGGGACAAGACTCTGTGGGCAACGTTAGGGACAAGACTCTGTGGGCAACGTTAGGGACAAGACTCTGTGGGCAACGTTAGGGACAAGACTATGGGCAACGTTAGGGACAATACTATGGGCAACGTTAGGGACAAGACTATGGGCAACGTTAGGGACAAGACTATGGGCAACGTTAGGGACAAGACTCTGTGGGCAACGTTAGGGACAAAACTATGGGCAACGTTAGGGACAAGACTATGGGCAACGTTAGGGACAAGACTATGGGCAACGTTAGGGACAAGACTATGGGCAACGTTAGGGACAAGACTCTCTAGGCAACGTTAGGGACAAGACTATGGGCAACGTTAGGGACAAGACTATGGGCAACGTTAGGGACAAGACTATGGGCTACGTTAGGGACAAGACTCTGTGGGCAACGTTAGGGACAAGACTCTGTGGGCAACGTTAGGGACAAGACTCTGTGGGCAACGTTAGGGACAAGACTATGGGCAACGTTAGGGACAAGACTCTGTGGGCAACGTTAGGGACAAGACTATGGGCAAGGTTAGGGACAAGACTCTGTGGGCAACGTTAGGGACAAGACTATGGGCAACGTTAGGGACAAGACTATGGGCTACGTTAGGGACAAGACTATGGGCAACGTTAGGGACAAGACTATGGGCAACGTTAGGGACAAGACTCTCTAGGCAACGTTAGGGACAAGACTATGGGCAACGTTAGGGACAAGACTCTGTGGGCAACGTTAGGGACAAGACTCTGTGGGCAACGTTAGGGACAAGACTATGGGCAACGTTAGGGACAAGACTCTGTGGGCAACGTTAGGGACAAAACTATGGGCAACGTTAGGGACAAGACTATGGGCAACGTTAGGGACAAGACTATGGGCAACGTTAGGGACAAGACTCTGTGGGCAACGTTAGGGACAAAACTATGGGCAACGTTAGGGACAAGACTATGGGCAACGTTAGGGACAAGACTATGGGCAACGTTAGGGACAAGACTATGGGCAACGTTAGGGACAAGACTCTGTGGGCAACGTTAGGGACAAGACTATGGGCAACGTTAGGGACAAGACTCTGTGGGCAACGTTAAGGACAAGACTATGGGCAAGGTTAGGGACAAGACTATGGGCAACGTTAGGGACAAGACTCTGTGGGCAACGTTAGGGACAAGACTCTGTGGGCAACGTTAGGGACAAGACTCTGTGGGCAACGTTACGGACAAGACTCTGTGGGCAACGTTAGGGACAAGACTCTGTGGGCAACTTTAGGGACAAGACTCTGTGGGCAACTTTAGGGACAAGACTCTGTGGGCAACGTTAGGGACAAGACTCTGTGGGCAACGTTAGGGACAAGACTCTGTGGGCAACGTTAGGGACAAGACTCTGTGGGCAACGTTAGGGACAAGATTATGTTCAACGTTAGGGACAAGACTATGGGCAACGTTAGGGACAAGACTATGGGCAACGTTAGGGACAAGACTATGGGCAACGTTAGGGACAAGGCAACGTTAGGGACAAAACTCTAAAGGCAACGTTATTGGAGCAATATTAGAGAGACAGGGCTGGTGGAGCAATGTTAGAGAGACAGGGCTGTTGGGGCGATGTTAGAGAGACATCGCTGTTGGAGCAACGTTAGAGAGATATCACTGTTGGAGCAATGTTAGAGAGATATCACTGTTGGAGCAATGTTACAGAGATATCACTGTTGGAGCAATGGTAGAGAGATATCACTGTTGGAGCAATGGTAGAGAGATATCACTGTTGGAGCAATGTTAGAGAGATATCACTGTTGGAGCAATGTTAGAGAGATATCACTGTTGGAGCATTGTTAGAGAGACAGAGCTGTTGGAGCAATGTTAGAGAGATATCACTGTTGGAGCAATGTTAGAGAGACAGGGATGTTGGAGCAATGTTAGAGAGATATCACTGTTGGAGCAATGTTAGAGAGATATCACTGTTGGAGCAATGTTAGAGAGATATCACTGTTGGAGCAATGTTAGAGAGATATCACTATTGGAGCAATGTTAGAGAGATATCACTGTTGGAGCAATGTTAGAGAGATATCACTGTTGGAGCAATGTTAGAGAGATATCACTGTTGGAGCAATGTTAGAGAGATATCACTGTTGGAGCAATGTTAGAGAGATATCACCGTTGGAGAAATGTTAGAGAGATATCACTGTTAGAGCAGTGTTAGAGAGATATCACTGTTGGAACAATGTTAGAGAGATATCACTGTTGGAGCAATGTTAGAGAGATATCACTGTTGGAGCAATCTTAGAGAGACACGGCTGTTGGAGCAATGTTAGAGAGACACGGCTGTTGGAGCAATGTTAGAGAGATATCACTGTTGGAGCAATGTTAGAGAGATATCACTGTTGGAGCAATGTTAGAGAGATATCACTGTTGGAGCAATGTTAGAGAGATATCACTGTTTGAGCAATGTTAGAGAGATATCACTGTTGGGGGAATGTTAGAGAGATATCACTGTTGGAACAATGTTCGAGAGACACGGCTGTTGGAGCAATGTTAGAGAGACAGGGCTGTTGGAGGAATGTTAGAGAGATATCACTGATGGAGCAATGTTAGAGAGATATCACTGTTGGAGCAATGTTAGAGAGATATCACTGTTGTAGCGATGTTAGAGAGATATCACTGTTAGAGCAATGATAGAGAGATATCACTGTTGGAGCAATGTTAGAGAGATATCACTGTTGGAGCAATGTTAGAGAGATATCACTGTTGGAGCAATGTTAGAGAGATATCACTGTTGGAACAATGTTCGAGAGACACGGCTGTTGGAGCAATGTTAGAGAGACACGGCTGTTGGAGCAATGTTAGAGAGATATCACTGTTGGAGCAATGTTAGAGAGACACGGCTGTTGGAGCAATGTTAGAGAGATATCACTGTTGGAGCAATGTTAGAGAGACAGGCCTGTTGGAGCAATGTTAGAGAGATATCACTGTTGGAGCAAAGTTAGAGAGATATCACTCTTGGAGCAATGTTAGAGAGAGATCACTGTTGGAGCAATGTTAGAGAGATATCACTGTTGGAGCAATGTTAGAGAGATACCACTGTTGGAGCAATGTTAGAGAGATATCACTGTTGGAGCAATGTTAGAGAGACAGGACTGTTGGAGCAATGTTAGAGAGACACGGCTGTTGGAGCAATGTTAGAGAGATATCACTGTTGGAGCAATGTTAGAGAGACACGGCTGTTGGAGCAATGTTAGAGAGATATCACTGTTGGAGCAATGTTAGAGAGACAGGCCTGTTGGAGCAATGTTAGAGAGATATCACTGTTGGAGCAATGTTAGAGAGATATCACTGTTGGAGCAATGTTAGAGAGATATCACTGTTGGAGCAATGTTAGAGAGATATCACTGTTGGAACAATGTTCGAGAGACACGGCTGTTGGAGCAATGTTAGAGAGACACGGCTGTTGGAGCAATGTTAGAGAGATATCACTGTTGGAGCAATGTTAGAGAGACACGGCTGTTGGAGCAATGTTAGAGAGATATCACTGTTGGAACAATGTTAGAGAGATATCACTGCTGGAGCAATGTTAGAGAGATATCACTGTTGGAGCAATGTTAGAGAGATATCACTGTTGGAGCAATGTTAGAGAGATATCACCGTTGGAGCAATGTTAGAGAGATATTACTGTTGGAGCAATGATAGATAGATATCACCATTGGAGCAATGTTAGAGAGATATCACTGTTGGAGCAATGTTAGAGAGATATCACTGTTGGAGCAATGTTAGAGAGATATCACTGTTGGAGTAATGTTAGAGAGATATCACTGTTGGAGCAATGTTAGAGAGATATCACTGTTGGAGCAATGTTAGAAAGATATCACTGTTGGAGCAATGTTAGAGAGATATCACCGTTGGAGCAATGGTAGAGAGATATCACTGTTGGAGCAATGTTAGAGAGACACGGCTGTTGGAACAATGTTAGAGAGACACGGCTGTTGGAACAATGTTAAAGAGATATCACTGTTGGAGCAATGTTAGAGAGATATCACTGTTGGAGCAATGGTAGAGAGATATCACTGTTTGAGCAATGTTAGAGAGATATCACTGTTGAAGCAATTTTAGAGAGACAGGTCTGTTGGAGCAATGTTAGAGAGATATCACTGTTGAAGCAATGTTAGAGAGATATCAGTGTTGGAGCAATGTTAGAGAGATATCACTGTTAGAGCAATGATAGAGAGATATCACTGTTGGAGCAATGTTAGAGAGATATCACTGTTGGAGCAATGTTAGAGAGATATCACTGTTGGAGCAATGTTAGAGAGATATCACTGATGGAGCAATGTTAGAGAGATATCACTGTTGGAGCAATGTTAGAGAGATATCACTGTTGTAGCGATGTTAGAGAGATATCACTGTTAGAGCAATGATAGAGAGATATCACTGTTGGAGCAATGTTAGAGAGATATCACTGTTGGAGCAATGTTAGAGAGATATCACTGTTGGAGCAATGTTAGAGAGATATCACTGTTGGAACAATGTTCGAGAGACACGGCTGTTGGAGCAATGTTAGAGAGACACGGCTGTTGGAGCAATGTTAGAGAGATATCACTGTTGGAGCAATGTTAGAGAGACACGGCTGTTGGAGCAATGTTAGAGAGATATCACTGTTGGAGCAATATTAGAGAGACAGGCCTGTTGGAGCAATGTTAGAGAGATATCACTGTTGGAGCAAAGTTAGAGAGATATCACTCTTGGAGCAATGTTAGAGAGAGATCACTGTTGGAGCAATGTTAGAGAGATATTACTGTTGGAGCAATGTTAGAGAGACAGGGATGTTTTAGCAATGTTAGAGAGATATCACCGTTGGAGCAATGTTAGAAAGATATCACTGTTGGAGCAATGTTAGAGAGATACCACTGTTGGAGCAATGTTAGAGAGATATCACTGTTGGAGCAATGTTAGAGAGACAGGACTGTTGGAGCAATGTTAGAGAGATATCACTGTTGGAGCAATGTTAGAGAGATATCACTGTTGGAGCAATGTTAGAGAGATATCACTGTTGGAGCAATGTTAGAGAGATATCACTGCTGGAGCAATGTTAGAGAGATATCACTGTTGGAGCAATGTTAGAGAGATATCACTGTTGGAGCAATGTTAGAGAGATATCACCGTTGGAGCAATGTTAGAGAGATATCACTGTTGGAGCAATGATAGAGAGATATCACCATTGGAGCAATGTTAGAGAGATATCACTGTTGGAGCAATGTTAGAGAGATATCACTGTTGGAGCAATGTTAGAGAGATATCACTGTTGGAGTAATGTTAGAGAGATATCACTGTTGGAGAAATGTTAGAGAGATATCACTGTTGGAGCAATGTTAGAAAGATATCACTGTTGGAGCAATGTTAGAGAGATATCACCGTTGGAGCAATGGTAGAGAGATATCACTGTTGGAGCAATGTTAGAGAGACACGGCTGTTGGAACAATGTTAGAGAGACACGGCTGTTGGAACAATGTTAAAGAGATATCACTGTTGGAGCAATGTTAGAGAGATATCACTGTTGGAGCAATGGTAGAGAGATATCACTGTTTGAGCAATGTTAGAGAGATATCACTGTTGAAGCAATTTTAGAGAGACAGGTCTGTTGGAGCAATGTTAGAGAGATATCACTGTTGGAGCAACGTTAGAGAGATATCAGTGTTGGAGCAATGTTAGAGAGATATCACTGTTGGAGCAATTTTAGAGAGACACGGCTGTTGGAGCAATGTTAGAGAGACACGGCTGTTGGAGCAATGTTAGAGAGATATCACTGTTGTAGCAATGTTAGAGAGATATCACTGTTAGAGCAATGTTAGAGAGATATCAGTGTTGGAGCAATGTTAGAGAGATATCACTGTTGGAGCAATGTTAGAGAGTTATCACTGTTGGAGCAATGTTAGAGAGATATCACTGTTGGAGCAATGTTAGAGAGACACGGCTGTTGGAACAATGTTAGAGAGATATCACTGTTGGAGCAATGTTAGAGAGACACGGCTGTTGGAACAATGTTAGAGAGATATCACTGTTGGAGCAATGTTAGAGAGATATCACTGTTGGAGCATTGTTAGAGAGATATCACCGTTGGAGCAATGTTAGAGAGATATCACTGTTGGAGCAATGTTAGAGAGATATCACTGTTAGAGCAATGTTAGAGAGATATCACTGTTGAAGCAATGTTAGAGAGATATCACCGTTGGAGCAATGTTAGAGAGATATCACTGTTGGAGCAATGTTAGAGAGATATCACTGTTGGAGCAATGTTAGAGAGATATCACTGTTGGAGCAATGTTAGAGAGATATCACTGTTGGAGCAATGTTAGAGAGATATCACTGTTGGAGCAATGTTAGAGAGATATCACTGTTGGAGCAATGTTAGAGAGATATCACTGTTGGAGCAATGTTAGAGATATATCATTGTTGGAGCAATGTTAGAGAGATATCACTGTTGGAGCAATGTTAGAGAGATATCACTGTTGGAGCAATGTTAGAGAGATATCACTGTTGGAGCAATGTTAGAGAGACAACGATGTCGGAGATATCACTGTGGGGACAGTATATACAGATATGACATAAGAATGGAAGCAATTACAAGATTACTTTCTGTATAAAAATTACTGGGAAGAGAGGAAGAGGATGGTCGAAAAGAAGCTGTGTGCAGAATGTAGCGGATGATCTCCAGGTGGGTGTATCAGACGCTTGACATCTTGCCTATGATCGAGAGGTTTTCCGGAAGGTTGTTATGGGAGCGAGGTTCTGTAAAGGACATGCTACTGAATGAATGAATGAATGAATGAATGAATGAATGAATGAATGAAACATACTAACCTGTTCATATGCCGTATGGTGTTGTCAGTTGGACAAAGAACTTGATGAACTCCCACCCCCATATAAAAGTACATGAACTTTTCACCCGCATTGGGGCCTACTGAATATAAGGTGCTAGACCCCGTTACTATAGACCAGTCGGCATTATATGGGTGCTGTGGTTAACACCAGGACGGCTGCCTTTACTTCCCAGCACGCTTGCCTGACGCCTGGTAGTCATGGCATCCAGCTGGATTTTTAAAAATTAACTTGGGCTGCCTGGATGACCCAGCCTAACTTCGGTACCAGGAATAATCTTAGGTAGGAATAATGACTAAATTACTCCTCGAATGCTGATTGGTCCTTAAATGTGGATAACACGAGTGATCTATGCGTCACATGGCGAGTAAAAGAGTGTTTTTTTTTTTTTTTTAAATCAGCCTTATAAAATGTATACTTGATAGTTTTGGCAGCTGTAGGAATTGTTTGTGAAGTAAACGTAAAGGCAGTTAGGAAGGGGACTGGACATCTAGCTTCATTATCCGTGACCTAAAATATATGAAGAGTTGCCACTTGACGTACGCTGACTGCCTATAGTTGCCAATGTCTTCAGTTCGGAAGTTCGAATCAGCAACATGCATGCTCCAACTAAGTGTTAACATATATGGCATTAATGGGGTAATCTTCAAGCACATACGAGCATAAGGACAACGACATCTCAGAGAACAGCCTAGGATTACAAAATGATAGTAATAGTAACAATAATATTTCTAAGACAACGATTAAATTCATATACACAAATTCTTACTCCCGGCGTCTCTGTGTACACTGGGAATCAGCGTTTTTGTGGGAGTTATGTGGACATACATGAGTAGACCTGCTCCTATACAGTCGTGCAGTGTACACAACTCTATATACCCGTTCATTCATGAATCTATCTTTCTGACTCTCACACACAGGCACGCAAACAAACATACACGCGCACAAACACACAGTTGCTATATCTCAACCCGTCTCTCGTCGCTTTGTTATTTAAAAAAAAAAAAACACAAATATCACCATCTTATTTACCCCGTTTTAGACAATCGTAATCAAAGTTACCACGGCGACAACACACACAACCAAAGTCAGCGGCTTGGACCGACTGGACTGGTTACAATAGTCGCCAGTGCATTCACACGTGTACTGTTTGTACCGTTTCCCATTGGTTCCGAACACGCTGTTGCAGTCGATGTTTCGTCTGCTTTTGGAACACTGCCGCACAATGCGATCTTCAACCGTACCAGTGCCATCCGGGTCCACTGCGCAAAAGACCAAAGAACAGCGTAAATGAAATGATGGAGTGTCTGTTATAACATGCAATGAAATGATGGAGTGTCTGTTATAACATGCAATGAAATGATGGAGTATCTGTTATAACATGCAATGAAATGATGGAGTGTCTGTTATAACATGCAATGAAATGATGGAGTGTCTGTTATAACATGCAATGAAATGATGGAGTGTCTGTTATAACATGCAATGAAATGATGGAGTGTCTGTTATAACATGCAATGAAATGATGGAGTGTCTGTTATAACATGCAATGAAATGATGGAGTGTCTGTTATAACATGCAATGAAATGATGGAGTGTCTGTTATAACATGCAATGAAATGAAAAATGCTCGTCCCCATAAAGGGTGTTGGATACATATAACACGGACTGGTTATGTAGATGATACTAGACATGTGTCAAAGAAGGAGAAGAAGAATAAGATGGAGGAGGAAAAAAAAAGAGACAGAGGAGGAGGGGTAGAACAGAAAAAGAGAAGGAGATGGAGGAGGAGTAGAAGAAGGAAAAGAGGTTGGGGAAGAAGAGTAGAAAAGAAGAAGAAGAAAAGAAAAGATGAAGACGTTGAAGATATATCTTCATACATGTATAACCCAGATTACTCTCTTCTTCTTCTATCTCCACCTCCTTCTTCTATTTTCTCCTCCTCTTTCTTCTTCCTACACCATCAAACGTTAAAATGAATATATTCAAAGAAAGCAGCAGTGACCCTGAACTTTGATGCCATCTCCGTGGAATGTGACCTCAAAAGGAGCGGCTGTAGGTCCACATAATATTCACTATTATCGGTTTGTTCTACACTCTTGCTGCAAATGTACAACCTTCATTTTACCAATTGAACAGTGACAATCATCAGTATCGCATACCTTTAATTGATTAAACAAGCATGTAGTGGACTGTGTGGAGTCTGAGATTATTAGTTGGGTTTAGATACGCCCCTCCGCAGATGTGACGTTCCAGTACTGGTCCTGCACACTCAGTTGGTTTAATAGCTCGGAAAGGGGTTGGAGAGTTGTTACACACTATAACCGTGTACATGGTCCTGGGAACTGGGTCAGTAGAAATGTCTCTGTGTCGGGAGAATTCCCAAAGACAAAACACTTTTTATCATGGGGAATACAGACAGTAGCAATAGCAGCAGAAGAGGAAGTGGAGGGGGAGAGGTAGTCGAGGAGGAAGCAGAGAAAGAAGAAGAAGATGAAGAAGAAGAGGAAGAAGACGACGACGAAAAAGAAGAAGAAGAAGATGAACAGGAGGAAGAGAAGGAGGAGAAAGAGGAAAAGGAAAAAGAAGACGACGAAGAAGAAGAAGAAGAAGGAGAAGGAGGAGAAGAAGAAGAAGAAGAAGAAGAAGAAGAAGAAGAAGAAGAAGAAGAAGAAGAAGAAGAAGAAGAAGAAGAAGAAGAAGATGGCCTAGCTTCGCAAACATGCAGCAGTTAAGATTAGGCCCAGGGTAGTAATGAGTCCTCCATTAGTTTTATATATTTTGTTGCCAATCGACCGCAGAGCAATGCCTAGAGGGAACACAGACGGGCAAAAAGAAAATAGTTCTTTCATTTGGACAGAATTGGCTTAGCGAATATAAACGCCATGGCACTGATGCTACACATTGTAACTTACGTTTGTATTGGATCTTCCTGCACCCAACTGTGCGTGGTGGACACGGGGCCTTGAACTTGCTCAGACCATTACCTAAACAGTCAGCGTTTGTGTAAGAATTACACTGATAACAGGAGACAGCTCTCACCACTGCGCGGTGATCTGTGGGGAAGAAATCAACAACAGAAACACACAACTATGCTATACAATACCCAAGTTGTTGAAAGTATTATACAGTTTCCACCCCTCCCCTCCCCCCCCCCCCCCACACACACAGAGAGAGAGAGAGAGAGAGAGAGAAAGTGAGAGAGAGAAACAGAGACAGCGCTAGAGTGAGAGAGAGGGAGAGAGAGAAAGAGAAAGAGAGAGAGAGAGAGAGAGAGAGAGAGAGAGAGAGAGAGAGAGAGAGAGAGAGAGAGAGAGAGGAGGAGAGAGTTGGTAAATGACTGTTTTTGTGCTATCACGACATGCAAGAGATGTCACACTAAACACACACACATTTCCCCCTTAAACGGCATTAGATGTTTGGGGTCAGTATCGTGAATGCCGGGTAATGTTCCAGACTATTGTCTAATTACCAGTGTGTGTGTGTGTGTGTGTGTGTGTGTGTGTGGTTCGGGGGGGGGGGGGGCTTGGTAGGCTTGGGATCGCTGTTGGTTTTAAAACGGATTTGAACTTTGGGCTACCGGCTCGACAACCAATGACGCTAGCGATTGAGCATCATGCCTGCTCATATACCTAAATGTCTACCTACCTACCCACATATCCACTCTCTTCCTCTTCTTCTTCGTCATTCTTAATAATATCAAGAAGACCAAAAGAAAAAGAAAAAAAACTTCATTGCCCTTACTCATTAACACGAATTCTTGCAGCCACTATGCATTTTTGAACATGACAAACTCAGACATAGCTCCATCTTTTTGATGCAATGTATTGTTAACTTAGTAGTTTCTTCTCATTTTTAACCTTGTTCTTTTACTTCTTCCTTTTTGTCTGCTTCTTTTCCATTCATTACTTTTTTCGAGGGAAGAGCGTCACATGCAGTTATCAATCAACCAAATGCCGTCTGCACAATGAGGTTTTGCTGTAGTGAACCTTCAACACTGTATGTATATCATTCTATTTGTGGATGCTGATACACTGCTGATCATCTATCGCTTGATGTATTCTTCCTCTTGTGGTCACATATTTGATTATTACACCGTCAGGCGAGTGATGAACTCGATGATTTCGTTTTGTGTTAGTTTCTCGTTAATTCCAAACTGTACCAGGTCTTAGATATGAATGAACTACCGTATAACAGCAGACGGTACTACTTGCTATCTGTAAGCGTTCGAATGCTGAGCGGCTGTCACCAAACCCGACACCCCTCATTGTGTCAACGGCTTCGGGCGGAAGAGGCAATTGGGGAGGGTACAAGCCTTATCCTGGGACTATCCGAGACGGCTAGGTATTTGATCCAGCTACCCAAGAGATCAGGGAGGCATGTGATGTCATAATAAACTAATGGCTTCTTGGGGGGGGGGGGGGGGGGATGTTCAGTCCCATGCAGAAAATTCCCAGCCACGGCGCCCTTAAATTGGTGTCTTCTGTGGAAAGGGTAATGCAGCGAATCACTCCATCCGTTTTCCTCCCTCTACTACATGGAATGTGATTAAAAATGTGAAACCATTACAATGTCATCGTTACCGCGCTATGATAATACATGTGTAAATATAAAGGGCGTTTAGACACGCCTCAGGCACAGATGGTGCTGGATCCAAATTTGTATGGACCAATCAGCTGTCGGTGGGCGTGGTCAGTATTATGCCCACTGCCTTTACTTGCCAAGACTATGATAACCATCATCATCATGTGCCATGCCGATAAGCGTGGGCGGTCATGTTTCGCCGTCTCACACGATCACCAGAGTTGTGGATCAGCTCTGTGTTCTTGTCTCGACGAAACCACGTGGCCAAGCCATCCAGGTATTTACTTCTCTGCCTTCCCCTTGTTCTTTTCCTCTCAATCTTGTCCGTTGTCACCACGTTCTCCTATTTATTTCTTCTCATAACGTGTCCAAAAATTGTGAATGTCAACGTCTAATTTCTATAATAAGTTTACGGTTTTCATTTGTTTCTTGTAGGACTTGGTCATTTGTTTTTCTGTCTGCCCATGGTAGTCTTTGCATTTCCCCCAGAAACAACATTTCCACAGACATTAGATGTTTTTAAGTGTGTCTGCTCACTGTCCACGCTTCACATCCATACACAAGTGCAGGTTCAATGTAACATGTCAACACTCTTGTTTTCGTTTCAGTTGACATCTTTTTATTGGTCAGTATATTTTCCATCTTGCAAAAGGCTACCTTCACCATAGCGATTCTTGTTCTAATCTCCTCACGGCATCTCCATCAGATGTTATGACTGTTCCGAAATAATTTTACCGATTCACTTGTTTAAGAATATTCCAATTTACTTATATATTATTATTACATTGTGGTATTTCCTTCTTCCTGGTGACGACCATAATCTATGTCTTCTTACTATGATAATAATGTAATGCTATTATTACCTGTTGCGATGTGGAGTTTAACATGCACTATTACAATGCCTAAACAAATGTTACCGCTTCATATGTTCTTACATGAAAGCAGAAACAGAAGTAGAAGCGCGAGCAATTTCCACACATCTAAATGCAAGTTCATGGCGGCAAGTCATAGGTCGACGAGAAAGAGACAATATTCAATGTCAACTTGTCACAGACAATGGATTCCTGGCTAGACTGAGTGGTAAACTTTTGCTTCAAACTTGGTGAATGCGTTCAAAATGCTTCACACTTTCAGCACATATTAACTAGCCGGTAACAATACCGTGCCTGCATTGTTCTGCTGCACCCGCTTCACGGATACCTCTGTCTAAATCAACCTTTTGCTGTTTGGATCAAACATCTTTGGTCACGTCTACAATGTCCTCCATTGTTTAACATCCACGATGCCTATATATAGAAGCGATACTATTGGTCTACAGTTTGTTATAAGTAGGTAGGGCGAATCACGCTATTCCGACAGGAAGCTGTTGCGCGTAATGAGTCCAATGTATTCTTGTTTTTTCATCTAATTACATGTTGACTATGGTTTTGTGAAACAATTAATGACATTTATTTATACACACGCAGCTTTCTTCTTATATTTCATGCCGTGTGGTGTTTGGGATCATGTCTGTCAATAGCCTTCCGTCTCTAGGGCTGCCAATCATCTCTGATTGATGATGTTTCTCAGTCCTATGTCATGATATCAGACTGTCCAGTATCTTCTCTCTTGGTTTCCCTTCTCTCCTCCACTCCAAATTTTCCATTGTCACGACATACTTCAGTTGTCCTCTTCTCATGACATACCCAAAGAACGTGCGCTGTCTACTTCTGATACTAGTTCTGCTTCAACGGCCAAGTAAACATCCAAGATCTACAACAGTAGCAGCGAACCGCCAGGCATGGAGAGCCAGGACTTCTGCACTGTCCGCCGCCTTGGGCTCCAGAGGAAAGACTAACTAACTAACTAAGATATCTTTCTCCAATTAACGGGTCATGGTTATCTCATCATCTTCGATAAAGCTATATTTCTGCAGCTTCCACATAATTCCCCACCAGTCTGCTAATTGTCCATGATTCACTTCCATACATTAAAACTGACTCGATATAATTCTTAAGAACTCTTTTTCTCACATTGATTGACAATGGTGTATTGGAGATACTATTTATTTTGTGAAATGCTGCTTTCGCTTGTGCTATTCTCCATTGAACTTCCATGTTCCAGTAGTACAATGCAATACTTCGTGTTTTGCTTATAGTAGCAGGAAGCATGCCCGGTAGCGCCTGTAGCAGGTGCTGTCCCCTGTAGGGCCAGAGAGTCATTGATTCACACTTGGCGTCAGGTCACGTTGAATGAAATATTGTGTTCTGAGAAGATTAGTTATTATAGTCATGGTTTGTATTCGTACTGGTGACAACTGTACTCTGAGACAGTCTGATCTACATTAGAAGCTAATATACCGTCTCATCTCTGTCAATGCTTTCATGTCGACCAGTTGACCTTAGAGTCTCAAACCCATGTTCAATTTGCTAATGAAGACTGATTCGGAAACAGGATCATTGGCTTATGTTATCAAGGGAGTACCTCTAACGGCAATTCCTGTCGCGCATTTCCATGTTACGATCAATGGTCTTGTTTGAGACTCATTTAGGGAGAGATGTTCTCCCAAAGTCGTCACAAAAGGATAATTTTAGTTCAACTCATCTGGTCGAACATGCATTTACACATTCAGATTAACTTATCGCCTCTGCTTTTAGGTATCAGTAAGTATATAGACTCAAATGTGTTCAACTTAGAGGTTCTTATGTCCCCTTGTACGTATATATATATATATATATATATAATATATATATATATATATATATATATATATATATATATATATATATATATATTGGCACCTTGCCGTCTTGTATAATAACTTTTACCTATGGCGGTAGCGAATGTGACTGATAAAGCCAATTCGGGCTGTAAATGTCCGTTCACAGTGGATGCATGTGAACACGTGGTCATTTCCACCATCATGGACCATCTTACGTCTCACACGCTCGGTGTGTGACTTATCTGCAATAATTTTCTCCTTTGTCTTTATTCCATTTCTGATGTTTGCCCTCCATGCAACATGTTCAGCGGCGACTTGCTCCCAATGTGCATTATCAATGCCTGTATCAATCATGTCCCGCTTACACACATCTTTGTATCGTAGTAGAGGCCGACCCTGAGATCTCTTACCCATCTGTAATTCACCAAAAAAGATGTCCTTTAGTATTCTACCATCATCCATCCTCCTAAGATGTCCTATCCATCTAAGTCTACGAAGACGGAGCATGGAATAAACCGTCACACAACCTGATCTTTCCAATACTTCAGTATTTGTGATTTTGTCTTGCCACTTAATACCAAGAATTATTCGCAGACACCGCATATGAAAGCTGTTTAAACGTTTCTCTTGGTGTGAGTAAGTTGTCCAGGTTTCACTGCCATAAAGAAGAGTACTAAGGACACAGGCTTGATAGACAAGGACTTTTGTTTTGGCAGTAAGCTTCCTGTTCTCCCAGACTCTTTTTCTTAACCTGTTCATTGTTGTTGCTGCCTTACCAATCCGGATGTTGATTTCCTGATCTAGGGATAATTTGCTATTTACCACTGATCCTAGATATGTAAAATGGTCTACCATCTCTAGTTCGGCGTCGTCAATAAAGATTGATGGTACCCCATGTGCACCTTGTGACATAATCTGTGTCTTCTTTTTGCTAATTGTTAAACCAAATTCAGAACAAGCATTGGAGAATGCAGATAGTAGACATTGCAATTCTTCCTCAGGGTGGGTCGTAACTGCAGCATCATCTGCAAAAAGCAACTCTCTGATCAGTACCCTCCTAATTTTGGTCTTGGCCTTCAATCTCTGAGCATTGCAGAGGCCGCCATCTGAGCGTGAGTGAATGTATATACCGCCATCCTGATCACGAAAGGCATATTTCAGTAGAAGTGAAAAGTATATCCCAAAGAGGGTGGGAGCTAGTACACAACCTTGCTTAACTCCACTCTTGATTTCAAACTCTTCAGAAGTTGCACCATCAAACTTGATTATACCCTTCATGCCTGTGTGGAACGATTCCACAATGGACAGAAGAGTTGGTGGGCAGCCAATCTTCTTTAGTGCCTTGAACAGACCCTCACGACTGACCAAATCAAATGCCTTTGTGAGGTCGATGAAGGCAATAAACAGTGGTTGATTCTGTTCACGGCATTTTTCTTGCATTTGTCGCAATGAGAATATCATATCAATGGTAGACCGGTTCTGTCGAAAGCCACACTGTGATTCGGGGTAGACTTGATCTCCTAGGACTTGAAGTCTGCGCAGAACAATTCTGGCAAATACTTTTCCAACAATACACAGAAGTGAGATACCCCTATAGTTGTTGCAGTCGCTCCGATCGCCCTTGTTCTTGTACAGTGTTATGATGCTTGAATCTTTGAAATCCTGTGGGACTTGTCCTTCTCGCCAGCATAGCTCTATTAGCTGGTGGATCTGTAGAGTGAGTGTGTCTTGCCCACTCCTGATAACCTCTATTGGAATCCCATCCTTACCTGGAGCCTTGCCAGATGCAAGTTCATTTATAGCACACTTAACTTCTGTTATGGTGGGAAGTTTGTCCAGGTGGTCAAGAGTTGGTAGAGCCTCTATGGCGTTAAGGGCATCATCCGCTAGTTTAGTCTCACTTGAGTAAAGCTCCAAATAGTGCTCTACCCATCTGTCCATCTGCTGTTTCTTATCAGTTATGATTTCTCCAGTCAAGGTTTTCAATGGTGCACTTCTTTTGATCACTGGACCACAGGCTTTCTTTATTCCTTCATACATGCTTCTTATGTTTCCCTTATCACTTGCGATTTGAATGGACTCACATAACTTGATCCAATAATCATTTGCAGCCTGCCCGTCAGCCTTTTGGACATCCTTCCTAGCTTGCTTTAGCTCACTCAGAGTGTTACGCGGTGGTCTTTCCTTGTTTCTTAAGAGAGCTATCTTCGTCTTATCAATAAAGGACTGCAGAGTCTCGCTGTTTGCCGCAAACCAGTCCTGCCTCTTATGGTTCACAGTGCCGTAAACACCTACGGCAGTTTTATGAAGAGTTTCTTAAGTTAACCCCCCTTTCCATTTACTGTACAATTTTCTGGTGTATCAGTGAAAGCGTCTTCAAGTTGCTGTTGAAACTGAAAGCACTTTTCAGGATCGTGAGTGTTAATAATATTAATCCTGGGGCTATATTTGTGTTTAGCTGTGTAGATTCTCTTTGGTCTCAGTCTAACCCTTGCAACAACCAAAGAATGATCCGTATCACAGTCAGCACTGTGGTAACTTCGAATCAATGATATATGGTTCAGATGTTGTCTCCGTGTGATGATGCAGTCCAGCTGGTGCGAATGGCCGGATCTTGGATGTTTCCATGTGACCTTATGCAGCTCTTTTGTTTTAAAAAAGGAGTTTGTAATACATATGTCATTTCTGGTGCAATGCTCCAGTAGCCTTTGCCCATTTTCATTCATGCGACCGATGTTGTATTTTCCAAGGCACACTGGCCATGAACTCGAGTCCTTGCCCACACGAGCATTGAAATCACCGAGCATATAAATGTAGTCAGATTTTGGAACTGCCTTGATCACGGAGTCTAACTCCTCATAGAACGAATCCTTCACATCATCAGAGGAATCGAGTGTCGGTGCATATGCAGTAATAATGGTGGCAAAATCATAAGAGGTTGCCAAGCGCAGGGATAATAGTCTTTCATTTCCTCCTGCTGGAATTTCGATCATTCCCAGTAGTGAATTCTTCACTGCAAAGCCCACACCGTGTTGCCTTTTTTCTGCCTGCCCTCTACCCTTCCCAAAAAAAGGTGTAATTGTTTTCCCTGAATGACCCTTCCTCAGCGAGGCGAGTCTCCTGCAGGCCAGCAATATTAATGTTAAGACGATTGGGTTCGGCATCAATCACAGCCGTTTTTCTCACATCGTCAATATTGGTCAAGTCAGTGGAAAATCCTGGACACATGGTTCTCACGTTTCAGGTTGCAAGCCGTAGCTTGAAGTTTCTATTTTCTTTTTATTTGTACCTGATGCATTGGTTTTACAGCCTGCGATTCAGATTTTGTCCTAGTCCCAAGCACCGATTGAAGCAGGCAGGCTGTGGCGGATCAGCACCCAATTGGCCGGGGGCTGCCCAACTTGAGGCGGGCGGTAGCTGATCAGTGACACCTGTAGGTGTCTCCCTGTCATGGTCTTACTCTGATCTAAATAATGGTTCGGGTTCATACAGGCAACAATACACTGTTCGCTAGGATATAGAACATTTATTGTATGAAGTGTACAGTTGGCGCAGTGGGTAAACAGACCCGCGCTCTCTTATCTTACATATCACAGATAGTTAAACATCAAACATATAGTTGTCATACAACAATCTAGCACACTATCTAGCCCTAGTATATCTATCACTATCCATGAGTCCCTCTCAGGCAGGCCCTGTTGTCTCTCTCCAGTCCGTTTGTCCTCTGCCGGTCTCCGCGTGTCCTAACTCGACACGGGCGGTAACTCTGTCCGAGTTCCTCGTGGACCCCGCATTAGGCGGGCCACATCAGTGTCCACGGAATCATGGACTTGGTGACCATCTCTTTCGAGAAGGTTCTAGATTACTCGGGTCCTGCTCGACTCAATGGTTTCCCTTGGGCTGGAATTGCAGCCCTTTATTATATGTGCAAGTGAGGCGGTGACAGGATCCCTCCTCCCCCGTGACATGATTTGTTGTTGGGAATTAGATCCGTTCTAATTCTGTCACCGAATCACATAAAGTTGGTGTTTGTAGTTTGGTGGATAGTAACCTGGTAACCTACCTATTAGCACTAAAACTCATGTATTCTACCATACAACACTTGTCTGATTTGGTGCAGAGATCTCTGTCTCTCGTGTGCTTAAATATGCTTATCAGACCGAAGTTACGTGGCATTTTAGTAGTTGTATTTACAACTTGCCCTTCTCATAGTACCCGAAATGGTACCCAGACAAATAACCCCTATATAATAGAGGGTTAACAAGACCGAAGTCTTGGCTAAATAAGTACACCTTCAAATCTTGATCTGTGTGTGTATTTCTATACACTTTTACTCCCGTATGTTATATAATGCTAAATATGTAGTTACCTTGTTCTTTTATCCCCCTCAGACTACATGTGTACTTGTTGGCTTGTTAGTGTGTTAACTAATAAGTTGATGTATCTAATAAAGTGACTGTATTTTAAATTGATAGTGTTGAGTTTTGAGGTTTGTGTAACGTGCGTGCTGAATGTGTGGTGTAATTCCAAGCGTCACGAGTTGGGATAACCTCAATCATGTAATACTGCACTGTGTGCAATACCTGACTAGGTATTCCAAGTAGTGGTGCTTAGATGTATCCTAACTGCTAATCTAAGTATATTAACATAACTACTAAATTAACTCCCTACTAAACTAAGTTCTACACATGTATTGACAAATTAGACAAGTCATGCACTTTTACATGGAAGACGCAGACAAATTACAATGAATACGTTTTGCGTACAATTTGTCCGCCAAGTGTATCGTTCTCTCATTTAATCCTTTCACGCAGTCATTCACTCATCTGTCATTCAAAATAGTAATTGGCTAAAATATATATTTAAAGTTGAGGTAAGCGTTATTGCCCTTAGAAAAAATGGGCTAGGCGATATTTGCCCTTTAAGAAAATACGTACTTTTTGTACGATAAATGAAAAATAGGTTATAATTTAACTAGAGACACTTGTATAGGACGGTTATTTAGCATATGAATGGTACCGTCTGTAATATTAAAGTAGAATATGTACAAGTTACTAGGTTAACACAATTTATATACATCATTAATGGAAATATAATACATATTTAATAGTAAACTAATTAATTAAATAACTCCAACGATGATGTGCGCGTTGACGTCCTTCGTTCGTGTGTTATGCCATGAATGTTAAAGTTAGTATGGCTGTCTCTTGAGTGTTGTCGTCGATGTTGTTCTGTTTCGGCTGTTTGCAAAGTTTTGTAGCAACAGCAAGTATGGATTGCTCTCACTGTCCCGTATGAAATATAACATTGTTCAGAGATAGTTCACTGGTTGATATAATTGGTTGAAATAAACACAGTTACTGTTTCTTGCTGGAATCGTTCTAGAGCTTAGGCATTTGATGGTATAGTTCTTACAATATAGCTCTTAACGTATGTTTAAGGGTGACGTAATTAACCTAATCACTGAGAGTACTCTAGCAGGTGTAGAGTCACACTGTTATATGTAACGGAATAAAAGTATCACAGTTTATAGTGTGGCTACTGGCCAATGTGATTAGAGTCATTCTACTGGCGCATTTGTCTGCCGTGATAAAAGGTCAGCCACTATGTTCTCGGTGCCCTTAATATGGCGAATTTCGAAGTCAAAGTCTTGAAGTAGAAGACACCATCTTTGTAACCTGTTGTTTTTGGGCGACCCATGATTCAGTACTAATAATGGCGAACTGTCTGTGAGGACCACAAAATGGCTTCCCAAGAGGAACTTAGATAGTCTCAATATACAGAACAAAAGGCTCAAACACTCCAATTCAACTGTGGCATAACGAGTCTCAGCCTTCTTCAGTTTGCGGCTTACGTAGAGGATCGGGTGTCGAACGCCATCCACTTCCTGCATTAAACATCCTCCTATTGCGATAGCGCTCGCATCTGTGGTCAAAATAAAGGGTAAATTTATGTTGGGTAATCGCAAGACTGGTGGATTAGAAAAAATATGTTTCAACCTACACATTGCATCATCTAAGCTGGTACTTTTACAAATTTTTGATGGATGATCTTTAGTTAACATATCAGAAAAGACTGAGGTGAGTTCTGCCCAATGTGGAATAAATTTAGAATAATAGTTAATCAGACCTAGTAAACTTCTAACCTGCTTCTTTGTGGTAGGTACTTCTAGATTAAGGATCTTGGAAACAATTTTATCATCAGTCAACAATTTTCCTTCAGAAATTCTATGACCAAGGAAGTCTATTTGTGTATAGCCTATTTCAACCTTGGAAGGTTTGATAGTAAGTCCAAAAAGAGAGATTTGGTGGAAGACTTGTTTAAGGGTGAGTAAGTGAGAAGTCATATCAGAAGAATGGACGCATATATCATCAATATAAGCAACTACGTCATTAATTCCGTGTAATAACAATCTTGTTAGTCTCACAAATGTGGCCGGTGCGTTCTTCAGGCCAAAAGGAAGATATAGCCATTCGTATAACCCTAGAGGCGTTGCGAATGCTGTTATATGTCTACAAGAAGGGTGTAGAGGAACTTGCCAATATCCTTTCGCTAAATCTGTCTTAGAAAATAAGGATGATTGAGCCATATCTAAAATAAGATCTTCACAACTGTTCATAGGCTCTGCATCCGTTGTTGTTCTGGTATTCAATATTCTATAGTCGATGCACAAGCGGATTGTCTGGTCTTTCTTTTTCACCAAGACAATCGGTGAAGAATATTGAGACATAGATTTTTGAATAATGCCATTCTTCTCTAAATCTAAAATTTCTTTATCTAAATTAGATCTGTAATGGAGAGGAATAGAATATGGTCTACATTTGACCGGTCTCAGATCTGTTAACACAATTGAATGTGTTATTCTATCAGTGCGTCCAGGTTTGTTGGAAAAGATCGTCTTATAGTCGTCTAGGAGCGTTCAAAATGTCCTGTCGCTGTTGTTGTGTCAAAGTGTCAGAGATATGTATGTCCTTTATACTTCCGTCATCAGTCATAATTGGCACAGGGATTTCAGTGTTGTCCATGTCTGTCTGATTTATCACAGATGCTACAGTTTGTAAATTGTCTTCAATGTCATTGTCGTCGTCGTCGAGATCGATCGTCAATATGTCGTCAAATTTGTCGTCATTGTCAATATCACAGATTGTCGGTAATGTCCATCTGTCTTCGTCATTGTCGTCGTCGTAAGCGTGTGTCGTTAACGATGCTTCGTTTGTCGAGGTGTTATTCCGTTGGGAAATTGTCGTTTCGTCTCCGTCAACAGTTTGTTGCGTCTGTTCATTTGTCTCATTGTCCTGTCTAGCATAGTATGGTTTCAACATATTTACATGTAATAATTTCAATTTTCCATTTAAAGAGATTTCGTAATCTACTTCTGAAATTCTTCGAATGATCTTAAAAGGTCCCTGCCAGGAGGTTGACAGTAAATCTCTTTTGTCAGGTAGTAAGAGTAAAATATCCTGACCTGGATGTAGGACAATGGTTTTTGCACTTCTATTGGCGTACTGCCTGTATTTAAAACCTTTCTCCTGTAGTGATGTTCTGGCCAATATACAAGAACGTATGATTTTGTCTCTGGTATCAGTGACCAAATCATAGGTGGAAATGGGAAGTTGGCTATCTACAGGTTGTGAGATGATCTCTTTATAAATGGTGAGAGGTCCTCTTGGGTTCGCTCCATACATCAATTCGAAGGGAGAGAACCCTGTACTTGATTGAGGGACTTCTCTGTATGCGAACAGCACCGTTGGGAGAAGTATGTCCCAATCGGCTGGATTTTCAGCTGTCACTTTAGATAGCATATGTTTCAGGTCCCCATTAAGCTTTTCGCAGATACCATTTGCGGCCGGTCGATAGGGACTGGTGAAACACTGCTTGATGCCTAGTAACTTAGTTACTGATTGGGTGGCATTAGATATGAACTGGGTACCTCTATCTGAAATGATTTTCTCCGGGAAGCCAAAACGGGAGAAAATATTTAGTAATATGTCCATCACATCCTTAGAGGAGATAGATCTTAATGGCAGCATTTCGGGCCACCTTGTACATAAATCCACGAGAGTAAAAATGTACCTATTCCCCTTATTCGATATGTGATTCAACGGACCTACTAGGTCAACTGCCACGATTTGGAAAGGCCTCGAGGCAGTTGTCGTTGATTGGACTTCTGCTGTAGGGTTTTTTCCCTTTTTCCCCAGTCTTTGACATACATCACAAGATCTACAGAAAGTTTTTATATGTTGGCAAAACTTTGGCCAATAAAATTGGGTGAGGACTCTAGCCCTGGTCTTTTCATACCCCATGTGACCTCCAAAAGGGGAGTCATGGGCTAATTTTAGCACTTTGTCTCGATGTGCTTGTGGTAACACTACTTGCTGTGTCGTGGTCTGGTTTGTTGTGTAAAATCTCGTTAAGATGTTATTCTGTAGCCTAAATGTCCACGATGCGTTCTTAGTGACTTTTGGTTTAAGTCCTACTAATTTAAAGTATGGTGCAAGTGTTGTATCTGCTTTCTGTTCATTACCAAAAGTGATGTTAGTTGAGTTTGGCGCTACTATTTCTAATGATTCCTGCAGTTGGTCGGTGTTGGTTTTGTGGGTTGTCTGTCGTGTTATTGCGTTTGTGTGTTGTGTGTTTTGTTGCACATTTACAGGTTCGGTACTTGGTAGTTTGGTAGCATCCTCAATTCGAGGTTTTAATTCGGTCGTATCGTTTCTTGATTCGACCGCCCCTGCATTGTACACCTCGGTAAATTCTTCCTGAATTACCTCAGTGGTTGTCTCCCTTGGTATTTTGGCAGTTTGAGACAAGCAAGAATGGTGTTTCTCTTTTGTGTCGCTATTTCTGTGGTGGATACCGTGTTTTTGCTCCCACCTTTTGATCTCTGTTTCAGAGCATGGATGTATGTTGGGTAAATTACCAAGTATAATGTCCGCGACGGGATTTTCAAGGATAGCACACAATACTCGCCCCGATATGAACGGTGTTTGAATTTCGACCAAAGCAAGGGGGTATTTCTCTATCGTACCTGAAAATGTGCGACACTGTCACATGTTTGTCTGTGTAGTCTTTAGCGTCTATTAATGTTTTCCTCACCCCACAGAGCGTTGCGCCGGAATCACGAATTAACGTGCACTTTTTGTTGTTAACAAACCCTGTATAAAAAACTAGCTTGCCTGTAGATGATAAGGCAGCGTTAGCTGTTTCATTTGCAATTGGGATTATGTGACCACAATGTAGTGGTGTGTCAAGTTGGAACTTCGTACAGGTGTTGCACTTACTGTCTGTTATGGTGTTGATGACGTGTACAGCATTCCCAAGCTCGCTTTCATTGTCGTGTTGATTGTCACATTCATTTAGTGACTCAAGCTCTTCGTCAGACGACGTTTCTACTAATGCCGCATTGGCCTGTTTCAATAACTTTCGGCCTTCACAATCCTTATTATAGTGACCCCAGCTATTGCAGAAATAACATTTAATTGCTCTGTGGTAAGCCATGCGTTTAGCTGTTTGCTTCTCCACCATCTTTTTGAGGTGTTCAGGGTAGGTGGGTGATTTGTCACACATCCCGTAACTGTCGTGATGAAAATTGCAATATTGGCATCTTACTACTTTACCGACATTGGATCGTGGTTTAAATCTACTCTGTGATTGTTTGGAGTATTTGGTGTTCACTACTGCAGCTGCTGTATCATTGTGACTTATGTTATGTTGAAAAATATCCCTATTTGCTGTGATAAATGCATTCCCCTTCGCCTCGATTTCCTGAATGCTCTTACAGACCATTTGTTTTAAGAACTTGGCAAAAGGTGTGGGGATGGTGCTAACTATTTTATCTATTATAATCAGTTCCTTAAGTTTATCATGGCTATTGTTGGTTTTAGCCGAGTTAATCCATTTTGTGCATATGTCTTGGACTGTACTGACAGTAATCTATAAAGGTTTGGTTTGGTTGTGGAGATAATTTGGCAAATTGTTGTTGGTAACCTGCAGTGTCTAAAGAAACATGTTGGAGAATGCGTTGTTTTAGGTACTCATAGTCTTTTCGCATTTCCTGTGGTATTGTCTCTATTACTTTCAGTGGTTCAAGAGCCAAATTTCTCATTAGAATAAATGCCCAATCTGATTTACTGATTTTATGATGAGACATGAGACACTCAAAATTTTCTAAGTAGGCGGAGGTGGAATCTCCCGAACAGAAAGCCTTCACGAGACCTTTATATTTATTATATTTTTGTTCTTCTTCTTTGCTCCTTAACTTATTTATTGATATTTCTGCGTTGGCCTCCATTTCCATCTGTTTCAGTTTAATCTGTGTCTCGGCATTTAATTGGGCCTGTTTGGCGGCGGCCTCAAGCTCCATCTGTTTCTCCTGAGCCTGCAATTGCATTTTTTCTCTTCTGCTTCAATCTGC
Source organism: Cepaea nemoralis (assembly GCA_014155875.1). Classification (NCBI taxonomy): domain Eukaryota; kingdom Metazoa; phylum Mollusca; class Gastropoda; order Stylommatophora; family Helicidae; genus Cepaea; species Cepaea nemoralis. Next base: position 299,122 of record JACEFZ010003557.1, read on the forward strand.
AATTTGCATTTTCTTTTCTTCTGCTGCATTGCAATTTCTTTTCCTCGGCCTCCATTTGCAGTCTCCTTTCTTCTGCTTGCATTTGCAATTTCTTTTCTTCGGCCTCCATTTGCAGTTTCTTTTCTTCGGCCTCCATTTGCATTTGCAATTTCTTTTCTTCTCGTTCTATCGCTCTTTCTTCACGGGCAATGTTTTCTGCGTGTGTTTTCTGTGCCCATTCTGACAGTTTCTCTTCTTTATAACCTAACTTTATTCCTTGCTCAATGCATTGATCTAAAGTAGACATTTTGTGTTTTACTTGTTTGTTAAGTTTATAGAGTTAAATCCCTTAGAAAAAATATGTTATGTGGTCGAAAATTTGGTTTACTCCCCTAATTATTAATGTGTAAATCAAAATGCAAGGTTATGTTGGTGACAAGCTTATGAATATGCAAAGAAATCAATATGATACAAAATAATACATTGATGAAACATGAGAAGTACAGCTTAGAAGTACAATGAGTATGAGGTGAAACTTAGCTCTGAATTTTGAAGCTCCTCGATGTTGTCTTGTACTCTCGTTACTGTTGGAAAGGTTTCATCGGTTGGACGCGGCACTTGTTGCGGAACAATCTGCTCGTGGAGCGAGAAAACATTAGTCACTGTCACACAAAAAAAATGTCAAAATAGTAACATGTCGGAAAAAAAAAATTGTTTACAGAATCAAAATAAAGAGGCGCTACGGAGGCAATGGTGAGACATTGCCGAGGGACTCAGATTATTTCTATTTTATTGCTAGATAGCTACTAGTTTTATGTAAACTTGTAACGGTAATAATTTCTTTGATTTAAACAAATCAATGTGTTATCAAAAATCAATGTGATATGCTTAAATAATTAATTTTACATGGCATTTAACAGGTTTTTAAGAAAACATTCTATGCCAAAACCGGAAAACTAGCCCCCAAAAAGCCTGTCATGGTCTTACTCTGATCTAAATAATGGTTCGGGTTCATACAGGCAACAATACACTGTTCGCTAGGATATAGAACATTTATTGTATGAAGTGTACAGTTGGCGCAGTGGGTAAACAGACCCGCGCTCTCTTATCTTACATATCACAGATAGTTAAACATCAAACATATAGTTGTCATACAACAATCTAGCACACTATCTAGCCCTAGTATATCTATCACTATCTATGAGTCCCTCTCAGGCAGGCCCTGTTGTCTCTCTCCAGTCCGTTTGTCCTCTGCCCGTCGCCGCGTGTCCTAACTCGACACGGGCGGTAACTCTGTCCGAGTTCCTCGTGGACCCCGCATTAGGCGGGCCACATCAGTGTCCACGGAATCATGGACTTGGTGACCATCTCTTTCGAGAAGGTTTTAGATTACTCGGGTCCTGCTCGACTCAATGGTTTCCCTTGGGCTGGAATTGCAGCCCTTTATTATCTGTGCAAGTGAGGCGGTGACACTCCCACCGTCAGAGGCAACGCGTGGCGCCCCATGTCGACGCCAATTGACAGGGACTTATAACCCGTAACAGTTGCCTCTCGCTTTGATTCCGAGATCAGTTAAGACAAGGGATGGAGTTATTGCCTCTCCATAGCACAAAGCCTGGGCTAAAATATAGAGATCACGTGTTGCCCATGCAGCATGATCCCTCTCTCGGCCTGCCTAGTTCACTCCAGAGGAAAGGTAACACCTCTACATCTGGAACAAGACAAACTGCAAAAGCTGCCGGATCAGTAAAGCAATGCTCTAACTGCTGGTCTTGTACCCTCCCAATTGCGCTCTTCCGCCCGAAGCCGTTGGCACAATGTGGGGTGTCGGGTTTGGTAAGCGCCGCCCAACGTTCGGCGCTAACATAAAGCAGGTAGTACCGTCTACTGTTATACGGTAGCTCAGTCATATCGGACTCACACCTGACAGACATGTTTGTGTATATGTTTGTTTTGCTATGTTTGCTAACTAGTAACGTATGTGTGTGTCTATAATGTATGTGGAACTATTCTCTATGTGTCATTTGCTAGATTTTCTCAGGTCATGAATGATGTAATATTCATAATTCATGATATAAATTCCCGAACATTGATGTATAGATTTATATATGGCATTGTAACATTCATCCAATGAAATATATAGTTCAGATAATTGGAGTAACATATAAAGATGTGTTCATACACACTTCAGTTTGGCAGTCCAAAACATAGGTTCTGGGACAGCCAAAATACAAACATCAGATAGGTCGAACATTTTAAAAACAAATCGGGATAGCCAGGGTAGAATCAGCAAAACACAGATAAGTAACACCTCACACACATATACCATTGTCAACATACATGCACCACCAAATTACACCTACCAGCCACAATTTTATGAAGAACTAGACACACTACTCACACATACATACAAAGGACAGAACATCATACTCTGTGGAGATTTCAACTGCGTCTTACAGGCATTGGATATAATAGGCGGAGAAATGAAGACGAAGGTGAGGAGAATGGAAGGAGAAAGCACAACACAGTTAGAAACACTGAAAAACATTTTAGACACACACAATTTAACAGACACATTCAGACACAAACATCCAAATAAGCGTGAAACAACCCACACAAATAAAACACACCACACAGCAAGAAGATTAGATAGGATATATATACCTGCAACACACCACATAGTAAACACTCGGCATCTACAAGAGACATTACAGTACACAGACCACAAAGCCATATTAGCACACATCAGTACAAGCAACATAAACACACAGATAAACAAACGTTCACCACATTGGAAATTTAACACACTTCTAAAGAATGCAGAATATGAAAAATACATAGCACAACTTTTACACACATATACCGACCACATACCGACTGATAACATCGGACAATACTGGGACCTACTGAAAAATACAATACGAAGCAGAACAGCACCTAGCATCCATCATACACAAAGACAGATTAAGACAGGAAGAAATTATACAAACAGCCATAGAACTGACATAACAGATGGACCACAAAGCACCACATTTAAACACACTAGAAGAACAATTAGAGCAGCACCAACAACACAGATATCTAAGCGCCCTCCTTAGAACAAAACTCACCACAATCACGCATGAGTCCCCCAGTAAACGATACTTAGCAATTGAACAGAACGTACAACACAACAGACACATAGGAAAAATAATAGACATGCAAGGCAACACACAAACAGAACCAGCACAGAAAACAGAAACATTCAATCAATACTACACACACCTATTTACAGCAGAGACAGTAGACACACGGACACAAGACAATTTTCTAAAATACAGTAAACAGCTGTCAGATGCAGACAAAGACACACTAGACGCAGAACTAACACTAGCAGACATAACACACGCACTCAGCAAAATGAACAAAGACAAGACACCAGGACCGGACGGCTTGAGTGTAGAATTCTACCAATATTTCTTTCCTATCTTAGGTGGCCGTCTTCTTAAAGTATATCAAGACGCCTTTGACAAAGAACAACTGCCAGACAGTTGCAACATGTCATACATAACACTTATACCTAAAAACAACACAGACAAGACACAGATGAAGAATTACAGACCCATATCTCTACTCAATACAGACTATAAAATACTGAACTAAAGCACTGACCCACAAACTGAGACCCTTTATGTCAACACTCATACACCCAGACCAACAATGCGGTGTACCACATAGAAACATTCACCAGCATACACATTTTATTAGAGACATCATCACATACACACAGGAGAAAGACTGTCAGGCCTCTCTTTTGTCCCTAGACCAGGAGAAGGCCTTTGACAGAATTTCCACTCCTATCTACACAAGACATTAACACAATGCAATTTAGGCCAGTACTTTGGGAGGTGGATAGCGATCTTGTACCGGAATCCTGAGAGTAAGGTGTTGGTTAACCACACACTCACTGCGGGCTTCCGGCTCACAAGATCGGTGAGACAAGGATGTCCTCTGTCGCCCCTCCTATATGTGCTGGTTTTAGAACCACTACTAGAAGCAATTAGGCAAGACACCAACATCACAGGCACATTCATACCAGGCGGAGGAGAGCGGAAGTTGCTTGCATACGCAGACGACACCGCTTTCTTCCCAGTCAACAACACACCCGTTACAAATATACTTCACACTTTTACACAGTTTGGGAAGGGGAGTGGAGCAAAATTAAACATACAAATATCACACATAATGGGTCTCGGTAAGTGGCGAAACAAAGCAGACTTTCCTCCCGACTTAACAGCCACAGACAACATCAAACTATATGGGATAACATTTCCTAACAACTCCAGACAGATACACGCACAGACATGGAAAAACCTCACGCAACAAATTATAGACACGCTACACAGATACAAATATAAGACATCCACAATATTTGGTAGGAGCATCATAGTTAACACATTCATCATTCCCAAAATCATATATTTAGTCACAGTGCTAGATCCTCCTAAACAGACAATCACAGACATCAAAAAACACATCAGACATTTCATCTTCGGCAGCACAATTCATTGTATACAACAAAAGACACTCATACAGGACAAGAAACAAGGAGGGGTAGCACTGTAAGACACACACACACACACAAATATAAGCACTTTGAATTCAACACATAGGACACATACTCAGTCAACCAGAACAGCACCCACTAGCACTCTATTACATAGAACTCAGACTGCAATACCTTAGGAGAATACAACTCAATACACCACACCACTTTGGAACACCACCCGCATTCTACAAAACATGCATACAAGCACTTCAAGGAAAAGAACAATTAATAGATCAAATAACACACCAGGTTTACAAATACCTGATTAAACAACAAGCACCTCCACTACAACTCAGAATAAAATGGGGACAACAATATTACATACAGGAATACACACGCACTTTCACTAAACTTCACAATTCACACATAAAACCCAAAGCCAGAGAAATTATGTACCAATTGATTTTTAGTATGACGCCCACGTCGGAACGACAAGCACACAGGTCAAAAAAAATATAAAAAAGCACAATGTCAACTCTGCAGACGGAACATACAGGAAACCGAAGATCACATTTATTATACATGTCCAACAGTCCAAGCCGCACTAGACACACTAAGACAACTCATTGAAACATTCACTAAAAAGAAAACAGATATGTACAAAGCAAGGTTTTTAAACACTATTCCTAAAACTACAAAAGACAACCACACGAGTTTGTTGACTGCACTGGCAGAATATAGGTATCTGGTTTGGTCCTTTAGAAATGCAGCAATGTACAATTTTAAAACTTTTAGCTCACGTATAATACTGCACGCGTTTCAAAATAAAATCACACAAATATTCACAAAAACATTGACATAACGAAATAAAACTAGCTTATCAATTTACTCAATTGAATACTCATAATATGTATGATTGTGGACATGAACACATATATGTGTATGCTTGTATGGTAAAATGTAAAATATAGAATATGAATATACAGGTTTATCTTAGATATTGATCATATAATACTGACACCCGATCGTCTTGACAGACGATAGTTGGTTTCTGCTGCAAGGCATAAAATCTATCACCTATAGTAGTTTTCACGGGAGTGTCCCAGACCAATCCCTGCTGTGGAAATTTTAGAACGTGAGTGCCCCTCACGACGCTGGAAATTATGAGAGAGAGAGATACAGCACACAAAAATAAAGACTTCATCAATTACCGCAGACTAAGGAATAAAGTTAAATATGAAATTCGTAGGATAAAAAAAGACCATTTAAAAAATTTGACTGTAGATAATTCAAACAGTACAAATATATGGAAGGCTATTAACTTGCTAACCAATAAGAAACGCCCTACAGAATCAGCAATACCAAATTCTATAACATGCGAGGAATTCAGTTGGTTCTTTCAATCAGAAATAGAGAATCTAAAGTCTTCAATACCAGACTCATCGTGTAATTTAAGTTCACTGGCATCATTCTGTGAGGAGAAGTGCACCAGAAATATTCCCGCTGAGATTCCTTTAATGTCTGTTGCAGACGTTTATAAATATCTCTTAAACCTCAAATCAACAAACTCACACGGCCTAGATGGTATCAGTAATAGAATTCTTCGTTGTGCTGCACCAGTCATTAGTGAGTCCTTAACGTTCATATATAACCAGTGCCTGGCCAAAAACTACTTTCCATCTGCATTTAAAATTGCTAAAGTGTTTCCGCTAATTAAAAATGGCTCAATCGATAATAGCGTTTTGGGTAATTATAGACCTATTTCCTTACTATCGTCGCTATCAAAACCACTAGAAAAACACATTAATAAAATAACGTTACACCATTTACTTAACAACGATCTAATAATTAACAGTCAATCTGGGTTTCGACCTAAATATTCTTGCCATAGTGCTCTAACAAAAATGACCGATAACTGGCACTTAAACATCAACAACGGTAGAATTTGTGGAGCGGTGTTTGTAGACTTTAAAAAAGCCTTTTGATATGGTAGATCACGATATTTTAATTAGAAAACTAAAACAAATGAAGACTAAGCACCAACATGGTGAACATGAATTACGTCATTTCTATCCGACAGACAACAAGTCGTGTCCTTCAACAACTGTCTAGTCAAGACCCACACAGCTTTATATTGGTGTGCCTCAGGGCTCAATACTAGGTCCGCTGCTTTTTGCAGTTTATATTAATGATCTTCCTTTATATATCAATACAACTTGTGATCTATTTGCAGACGACTGTACTATATATACTAGTCAAGAAAACCGTAGTGAATTAGAGAATTCTTTACAAAAGGAACTTGATAATCTTACTAGATGGAGCAATGAAAACCGTATGCAAATTAACATCGACAAAACCAAATCCATGCTAATAACGACCAGACAAAAACTACAGACACTAGCCATAACTGATCACCGCTCGAACTCCGCATGGCACGTTACCTATAGTTAATGTGAATGAACACAAAACACTAGGTCTTTTAAGTGACAGCAATTTGAGCTGGAGCTCTCATGTTCAAGTTCTTACCAAGAAAATAGCACAAAAAGTTTACCAACTTGCTAAAATTCAGCACTTCCTGGACGAAAGCACACGAAAAATATTCTATACATGCTATATCCAATCACATCTCGATTACTGTTCCACAGTTTGGGATGGTTGCCCTAAATCTAATTTAAAACGACTATGTTCTCTACAAAACCGCGCTATTCGTCTGGTTTCTGGCATAAAGCACGTTGAAAGTAATAATTTGTACAGTCATCTAAGACTTCTACCACTTCAAAAGCGCTTCCTTTTCAACAAAGCCAAATTAGTGAACAAAATTATATCTCAAAATACCCCAGAGTATCTTCTGCCGCTGATTCAATCTAATGCAATGAACAGCAAGCGCCTAAATTTGTTACATGTCTCAAAGCCTAGATTGGACCTATACAAAACATGTTTCGCCTATTCTGGTGCGCACTTATGGAATGATCTGCCTCCAGATCTGAAAACTCCAATGAGTCCCTACACATTTAACCGAAAACTCTTTCAATACTTAATCCTTACCGACTATATGCCACCATAATTCATTTACTGGTATAATTGTTCATTATAATCGTTCATTATAATTGTTTAACTATAATTGTTCACTATATATGTGTGTGCGTGTGGGAGCGAGAGAGAGAGAGAGAGAGAGAGAGAGAGAGAGAGAGAGAGAGAGAGAGAGAGAGAGAGAGAGAGAGAGAGAGAGAGAAAGTGGGTGTCAGAGAGAGTGAGAGAGTGAATGTGTGTGTGTGTGTGTGCGCACGTGCGTGCGAGTGTGTGGAGAGAGTGATTGAGCGAGAAATGGTAGGGGAATGTGTCAGTGCATGCATTCGTACGTGTATGTGTGAGAGTGAGTGAGGGAGTGTGTGCGTGCATGCATGCGTTCATGCGTATGTAATGTGTGAGAGAGTGTGATTGAGAGAGTGAGTGTGTGTGTGAAGGATTGTGTGTGAGAGAGTGAGACAGTTCGAGAGTTGATGTGTTAGTGTGTGTCTGTGTGAGCGCGCGCATGCGTGTGAGTGTGTGTATATGAAAGAATACAGAGAGAGAGAGAGAGAGATAGATAGAGAGAGAGAGAGAGAGAGAGAGAGAGAGAGAGAGAGAGCTGAGCAGATGCATGTCATGTAACACGCATGTTATGTAACACGCGAATCCATATGTTTGTGTATTCTCATCTGTCATATTATCAGTTAAATACCATTTGATTTTATCATGTATAATATGAAACTTATGTACATTACTGTAGTTTGAGTGAGAGAGTCAGTGAGTGTGAATGAGAGACAGAATGAGTGAGCTTGAGAGTGAGTGTGTGTGTGTGTGTGTGTGTGTGTTTGTGTGTGTGCCTTCTCTGTGTGTATCTCTGTGTGTGGGAGCATCACTATTTTTACGTCACACACTGTTTATGTACACATTTTTCTCCATGTTTAACATTTTTATGAGAATGCTCAGACAATTGTCAGTGTATGTGTGTGAGTAAAGTGTGGGAGTTTGTTCATACTAGTTTCAATGCTCACGTGAGACATTTTGTATGTGTCTAGATGTGAGGAGGTGTGATTGTGTGTGGAGGATGTGTATGAGTGTGGGGATATATGTGGGTGGGGGATGTGTGGGTTGGGGTATGCGTTTGGATGGGTTGGGGTGTGTGGGTTTTTGTGGGTAGTGATATTTGTGGGTGTTGGTAGGATGTGTGGATGGATGTGTGGTGGTGAAAGAAGGGGTGTGGGAATGGGTGTGGGGGATGTGTGTATGGGTGGAGGATATGTGTATGGGACGGGAGTGGGGTGTGTGTTTTTATGTGGATGGTGATGTGAGGGTGGTTTGAGGAAGTATGTGTGGGTGGCGGGGTTGTGTGGGTAGGGGAGTTTGTTGGGTGGATTGGGGATGCAAGGGTGGATGGGGAGAAGTGTATGGTGTGTGGGTTTGAGATATGTGTGCGGTGTGTTGGTGGGGGATGTGTGCATGGTGTGTGGGTGGGGGTGTGGTGGTATGGGGATGTGTGTGATGGGTGCGGGGAATGTGTGTATGGGTGGGGTGGCTGGGGAAGTATGTGGGGTGTGTGGGTGGGAGATGTGTACGTGGATGGGGAATGTGTGGGTGGGGGTGTGTGAGTGGCTTAGGGATGTGTAGGTGGATGAGGGATATGTATGTGTCGGGGTAGGATTCGTGAGTGGGTGAAGGATGTGTGTGGGTAGGGGTAGTGTGATCGAGAGATGTTTGGTTGGGGGTGGGTGGGGTGTGTGGGTGCTTAGTGGAGGATGTGTGCGTGAGTGAATGTGTGTTGGTGGACGGGTAGGGAATGCGTGTGTGGGTGGGAAGAGGTGTGTGGTGTGTTGGTTAGGGTTTTTTGTGTGGGTGAGGTATGTGTGTGTGGATGAGGGATTTTTGTTGTGTGTGGGTGGGAGTATGTGGGGTGGATGGGTAAGGGTATCTGTGTGGGTGTGGGTGGGAATATTGTTCGGTATGTGGGTGGGGGATATGTGTGTGGTGTGTAGGTGGGGATGTGTGGTGGTATGTCGGTGTGGGATGTGTTGGTGAGGGATATGTGTGTGTGTGGTGCGTGGGTTGGGAATATTGCGTGGTAGGGATTATGTGATGTGCGGGTGGGGGATTGTGTAGTGGGCGATTGGGTTAAGGCATGTATGGGTGCGTGGAGGATGTATGTGTGGGTTGGTGGGGTGTGTGTGTGAGTGGATTGAGGATGTATGGGTGGTTAGAGAGATGTGTGTGTGTGGGGGGGGGGAGGGTAGGGAGATGTCAGTTGGTGGGGATGTGTGTGTATGGTTTGGGGATGTGTGAGTGGATGTGCGATGTGTGGGTTGGTGGGGATTGTGTGCGTGGGTGGTGAATATGTGGTCAATGAAGATGTGTCTGGAGGATGGGTGGTTTGAGGTGTGGATGGGGTGAGGATGTGTGGGTTAGGATGTATATGTGGGTGGGCGTGGGATGTGTGGGTTGGTGGGGGAATGTTTGTTGGTGGCGGATGTGTTTTGGTTGGGGGAACAGTGAGGGGAGAGTGTGTGGGTGGGGGATGTGCGGAAGGGGGATGGGTCGGTTGGTGGGGTATGTATGTGTCCCTTGGTCTGCGTGTGTGTGGGTAGGCGGGGGCGTGTGTGTGGGTGGGGTGATATATCGGTAGATGGGAGATGGGCCTCATAACATGGTAATTTGCCTTGTTTATGTTTACAACATTCATTTCACAATGTTTATTTTTCTTCCTATGTAAATGTATAATGCTCTTGATGAATGAAAGACGAATGATTGGAAGGGCCGAATGTAAGACGGACCTGCGCGCCCAATTTGTAACCCTAATAAAGTTGATGTGATTTGATTTATTTTGTAAATACTTGGGAACACTTCTCACTAGGTGGTAACAAGCATTGGAGAGCGCAGATAGTACACGCCGCAAATTCTTCCCCAGGGTGCTCTGTAATCACAGATCCACCCCTCTCCTCCCCCCAAACAACTTTAAAGAGAGATATATAGCTCCTCTGGCCTAGGAAAACAAAGGCTTTGAGAAAACTGGCTGCGTGTTCTTTGTAAGACCCGCTGACCGGGCCTGGTGTGCCTAGTGGCTGGTGGTCACTAGGCATTTTTGCGTTCAGCGGTTTGCCCTTTGCCTAAACACAATTTCCCAGCACAAATATAAACATAGTTGTAGAATACAAACGCCAACATGTATGGTAGTTGTATATGGGTAGCCAAGTATGGGTGAATTCGCGTAGGTATTTATGTAAATATACTTATGGCTTTGTGTTGATATACAGGTATTTATATGAATCTCTCTCCCCCCCCCCAAACAAAAAATAAAAATGGAAGCCACAATTTAAATAGAATGACAATGTAAAGGTTATTGCCCAGATCACCGCAATCAATGTACTACTGTCTCCAGAGAGCAAGAGATATATCAAGACAGAATGGTTGTGTATGTGTGTGTGTGTGAGAAGGAGAGAGAAGAGAGAGAGAGAGAGAGAGAGAGAGAGAGAGAGAGAGAGAGAGAGAGAGAGAGAGAGAGAGAGAGATGGACAGGTGTAACATGGATTCCACTTGTGGAAATGGAAACGACACGTGGAATGTGTGTTTACATGCACTATGCCATAAATGTCATATTATCATCACTGTATATGCATGTTTTTGTTTTATTAACGCATGTGACACATAACACTAACAAACGGCAACGCTCTGTAATATACACAAACAAAGAAACACGCATTACACCTTGTAAATATACATTGCTTAGTATGACATAAACGTTTAAAAAAAAAGATGTGTTGCGTTATTTTATGAATAAATTGTCCGGATCTGTTAGCCGCCAAGACATCGAAAGGCAAAAAAGCTTGCGCTAACGAAAGGCTTTTCATCACGGCTCAGAATGATAGTTATCAACATTCAAGTTTGCAGGTCCCCCCCCCCCCCCCCCCCCCCGTTTATTCCATATAGAGCATTGTATATTTACAAGGTGTAATGCATGTTTCTTTTGTTTGTCTCTTGTGTGATGGTGTTGATTTTGTTCTAATTAGTGCACCCGGGTATCTGTGCTGTTGGTGTTGTTCCAGTTGCACTTCTATTGCATGCAAGTATGGTGAGTTTCTGTCGGTTTGCTTTGTTCAATGTATTGCTGTTTGTATGATCTGTTCTTGTTATACTCTACGCTTGTGTATTATGGATGATAGTTGTTGGGTCCTGCTCAGTATTGTGTTCTTCAGTAAGTCCCAGTATTGTCTAATGTTATCAGTTAGTATTATATCAGTGTATATATGTATCAGGTCTGTCATATATTGTATATATTCTGTGTTTTGGAGTAATGTGTTGTTAAATTTTCAGTGTGGTGATCGTTTGAATGGCTGTGTGGTTGTGTTATTTATAGTGATGTGTGCTAGTATTGCTTCGTGGTCTGTATACTGGAGAGTTTCTTGTAGGTGTTTAGTGTGTGTTGTGTGTTGTGGATATGTATATTCTATCTAACCTAGATGATCTGTTATGTGCATGGTTTATGTGCGTTGTATCTTGACTGTTGGGGTGTTTGTGCCTGAATGCGTCTACTAGGTCATGTGTATCAATTATGTATTGCAATGTATCGAGTTGATTCATGTCGTCTCCGCCAGCTATTCTTAACTGCGTTTTAACTTCCCCGCCTATTATATCAGCCGAAGCTAAACAACAATTAAAGTCACCTGCTAAAACAACATTCCTCCCTCTGTATGTCTGTGCTAATATGTTTTCTAAGTGTTCGAAGAATTGTGGTTGGTAACTGTAATTTGCTGGAGCGTGTATGTTGACTAAAGCGTATGTGTGTGTGTATTGTTTCTAACCTGTATGGTGGTAATGTCTCTTTGGTCGTCCTTGTGTGTGTCAGTAATTTCCCATTTGTCTGAAGTCTGCAGTATGGCGGTTCCAGAACCTGTATGAGGTGTCGACAGGCTGAAGCATGAGTGTCTGAGCCCTAATTGTGTAGTGATTTGCTTTGCATGTGTGTATTCGCATAGTTTGTTTCTTGTAGGAGCATGAAGTCGGGTTTGTATTTGTGTATGAGGGTGACGATGTGTTTTTGTTTTGTGCGTAAACCTGAAATGTTCAGACTAATAATAATAATATCATTAGTCATTATAAATTAATCAAAATAAGCAAATGATATTGTTAACTAACAATAATAAGAAAACAGAGACAAACTAGCTTGTCTAGTTAGATAGTTATTTTTTTACTTGTTGTCCTGATGTAGACTGATCTTATTGCAGATGTTAAAACAATAGGCCATCTTCTTCAGTGTCAGTATCAGTGTCAGCAGTGTTCATAGATATCAATTATGATTCAGTTTTATTATCTAAGGTGTCTTTGTTGGTGGTTTCGTCAGGTATTTTCGGTTTGTCTTTCCTTCTGTTTTGGCATTGATTTGGTTGGATGGTTTCTTCTTCTTCTTCTTCTTCTTCTTCTTCTTCTTCTTCTTCTTCTTCTTCTTCTTCTTCTTCTTCTTCTCTTCTTCTTCTTCTTCTTCTTCTTCTTCTTCTTCTTCTTCGTCTTCTTCTTCTTCTTCCTTAGTACTGCTTGTTGAGTTTGGACTTAATCCTCGTAGTTGCCTTTTTCTGATTTTGGAGTGAAAAACAGTTGTAAAGGGTTCTTCTGTTTGCGTTTCCAGAATGTAGTTTTCTTGGTTGTCAGTTGGCATATCCGTTTGTTGCTTTTCCTTGTTGCTTGGGCTGTTGTTCAATTTGTTTTCCCGCGTTGTTCGTTTGTTGATGTTGTGCTGGTCCTTGCTTCTAAGAGGTGGAAAATTGATTAGATCCTCTTGTGACACAACCGGCTTGTTTGTATGTTTGGCTGGACATTTGTTGGACCAGTGGTCGTCTATACCACACACATGGCAAGCAGTTCTCCTGCTGGGCAAGGTTATCAGAATTTTGTGAGTGTTTTTGGTGACCCCTGTAATATTCAGATTTATGTAATGGGGGATTTCCTGGACGGGGTTACATAAGGCTCCCCATTTACCTCCATGAATTTTTAGTGGAAATACCTCCACATTCGGGTCCACAGTAGCATGTACGGCGATAGCCTTAACTCCCTCTATCTTCATTGTCGCCGGGATCAATGCAAAGTAAGTTTTTGCCTTTCTTTGTCTGCATGCTCCAGACAAATATTGATGTCCGAATTCGGTAGTTGTAACTGAACCCGGTGTAGCCTATCATACAGTTTGACATGTATGTCTTCTGTTAAAGTCACGAACCACCGTGGTTGTGACTCATACCTGTGTAGACTGGCTATCGCACCTAGCGGCACGCCGGCCAGTCCAGCGAGTGCGCTCGCTATGAACGCTGGCGTCGACTTGGCGGCGGCTCCAGGGCCGGGAGAGAACACAACAATCGTACCTGTGCGGTGGAGCAGGTTTCCGTTGAGCACATCTGACGTCAAGTGTAAGAGATGAACTTGTCATGTTCAGTATCTTTTAGTTAGAATAACACACTTCTTGCCTTGATAGCGGTTGTTGGTTCCTTTCTCCTTGAAATGTGTAGTAAAAGGCGACAGATGTATACGATGTGAAGAGAAAGAAGATGAAAAACATTCTGACCAATAAAAAGATGTCAATTGAAACGAGAAAAAGAGTGTTGAGGGGATACGTAGAGCCTGTTCTTTTGTATGGATGTGAAACTTGGACAGTGTGCAGTCAAGCTGAAAAACATCTGATGGCTGCATAAATGTTGTTTCTGAGGAAAATTCAAAGCATACCATGGACAGATAGAAAAAAACAATGACCAAGTACTACAGGAGGCAAATGAAAATCGTAAATTGATTAGAGAAATTAGAAGTAGACAGTCAACACTTTTTGGACATGTTATGAGAAGAAATGGATTGGAGAACTTAGTGACAACTGGCAAGATTGAAGGGAACAGACCCAGAGGAAGACCGAGAGGAAAATACCTGGGTGGCTTGGCCACATGGCATGGACGAGACAGGTACACTGAGCTAATCCACGACTCTGGTGATCGCGATGTTACATTCATTACCTAAGGCTGAGTCGGGGCAGTGTGTTGTGTTCGTTTGTAATATTATAATCTGATAACATGCGCTAGCCACTCGTTGCTGTATAGGTATGTTACCCGATAGCTGTTACGTACAGATACGTCTTCCTCGACTGGCATCGGTGATCACATCTCACATTTTTACCATTTGGTTGACACATTTTTCTACTTTTTATAAGGCTGGACTAGATATTTCTCTCTTTGGCTGATAATTTTATCATTTGATTGACAAATGTTCCTACTGTTTATAAGTCTTGACGCTATATTTCTTTCTTTGGCTGATATTTTTCCCCATTTGGCTAACATATTTTCCTACTTGGTCAATATTGTTTCCTATTTGGCTAACAAATATTCCCGGTTTTCGTAAGTGTGGGCGTGATATTTCTGTATTTGGCTGACGTTTTTCACATTTGGGTAACACATTTTCCTACTTGACCTTGGTTTTCCCCCTTTGGCCAACAAAGTTTTCTACTTTTCATATATTTGGGTGAGATATTTCTGTATTTGGTCTAACGTCTTCCTATTTGGCTGACAATTTTCCTACTTTTTATAAGTTTGGACGAGATATTTCTCTCTTTGAGTGATATTTTTCACATTTGGTTAACAAGGCTTCCTACTTTTCATAAGTTTGAACGATATATTTCGTTACTTGTTCAATATTATTCTTCTTTGACTAATACATTTTCCTAGTTGTTCAATATCTTTCCCGTTTGGTTAACAATTTTCCTACGTTTTATACGTTTGGTTGAGCTATTTCTGTATTTGGCCGACACTTTTCACATTTGGCTAACAGAATTTTCTTACTTGACCTAGGTTTTTTCACTTTGGCTAACAAAGTTTCCTACTTTTAATAAGCTTGGGTGAGATATTTCTGTATTTGGCCTAACTTTTTCCCATTTCGCCGACAATTTTCCTACTTTTTATACGTTGGGGCGAGATATTTCTCTCTTTGGGTGATATTTTTCACATTTGGTTAATAAAGTTTCTTACTTTTCATAAGTTTGAACGATATATTTCGTTACTTGTTCAATATTACTCCTCTTTGACTAATACATTTTCCTAGTTGGTCAAAATCTTTCCCCTTTGGTTAACAATTTTCCTACTGTTTATACGTTTGGATGAGGTATTTCTGTATTTGGCCGACATTTTTCACATTTGGATAACAGAATTTTCCTACTTTTGTAGCTTTTCCCACTTTGATTAACAAAGTATCCTACTTTTCATAAGTTTGGGTGAGATATTTCTGTATTTGGCCTAACTTTTGCCAAATTGGCTGACAATTTTCCTAATTTTCCTAAGTTTGGCAGATCTATTTTAAGTTTAGTTGAAATATTTCTCTCTCTGAACGATATTTTTTCACCTTTGGTTAACAATGTTTCCTACTTTTCATAAGTTTGGCCAAGATATTTATAAGTTTGACCACTATTTTTCCCCATGTTGGTTAACATATTTCCTTATTTGAATGTTGAAGAGGTACATTGAAGCTGTAGTTTTTGTCTGGCTGTGAAGTTTGAGAACAAATATTGATCTTGGAAATGGGTTTCTGGGGATTAGATGTTGATTTACCGATCTGAAATCGTATGATGTTAGTATTCGAGCACTTATCTAGCTACTCATCCAGCCATACCACTTCAACCAATAATACAGGTAATCTGTACTTTTAAAAGGTTTTAATTTGTACCCGTATGCTAATAGTGTATATACCACTCACCATCTACATATTACTAATAACCACTATCCACCCCTTGACAACGAATAACACTATGCCGTACCCACTACAACCACTAATACCGACCATCTTTACTTTTTAAGATTTTCATTTATAACCGTATGATAATACTGTATATACCAATACGACCCTCTCACTAGCACTAATAACCTCTACCCACTCTTTATCAACGAATGACACCAAGCCATACCCACAGCAACCAATATTACCGGCCATCTTTACATTTTAATGTTTCCATTTGTAACCGTATGATGATAATGTATAGGCCATTACATCCCTCTATAGATCACTAATAACTAGTATCCACCGCTTATCACCTAGTTTCACTAAGCCATACCCACAGCAATCGAGTTTCACTAAGCCATACCAACAGCAACTGATAATACCGACCATCATTACATTTTAAGGTTTTCATTTGTAACCGTATGATGATAGTGTATAGGCCAACACATCCCTATACAGATCAATAATAGTCGCTACCCACCCCTTACCAACGAATTTCACTAAGCCATACCCGAGACAATCAATAATATGGACCATCTTTACTTTTTAATGTTTTCATTTGTAACCCGTATGTTGACAGTGTGTTGGTCACTAAGATCCCTACGGATCACTACTAACCGCTACCCACCCCTTAACAATAAATTTCACTAAGCTATACCCGCTGCAATCAATATTATCGGCCATTTTTACTTTTTAAGGTTTTCATTTGTAACCCATATGATGAAAGTGTATAGGCCGCTACGACACTCTACAAAGCACTAATAGCCGCTACCCACCCCTCACCAACGAATTTCACTAAGCTATACCCGCTAAAATCAATAATATCGACCATCTTTACATTTTAAGGTTTTCCTTTGTAACCCTGTGATGATAGTGTTTAAACCCGAACCGCCTAGCCTCACCCCACGCGCCCACCCCCTAGCTACCACCCCGCACCCCGTCGTTATTTATTTTTATTTTTATTTTATTTTATTGTTTAATAATTAATTAAAATTTTTATACACCCACTCAATAGTTATCAGACCTTAGAAACATAAAATCTTAGAATTATCGCCCTTAGATATGACCTAGATATCACCCCTACATACCCACCCAACTAAATGACCGAGGGGGAGTGAAAATCAGCCGAGGTCAAGGTCAATTGCCGGAGGCTTCGGCAAATGAGAACCGAAACGTGCAAACCTAACTACTCACGTGGTGAAAACTATGGAAATCACTTCCACAAAATTAATATCTCTGATATATTTGAATAATCCGAGAAAGAGAAAATCTTTAATCCAAATCTACACGTTGTCCATATGGGGTAATGCGCTAGTCGCCCTTACAATCATCAAAATGCAGTCTATTAATGCTGCCTTACACTATCTGGAACTATATGGGATTTCACGTGTAAACAATTTCCAATTCCAATTCCAATTTTCAAAAACAAAAATTACAAATTCGGCCAAGTCTAACCTTCTTCATCAGCTGTGGTTATTGTTGAGGTCCGTGGTTTTTGTGGGTTTATTCACCCTAATTCTTGTCTTGTGAGTCCTATCTCGGACTGGTTATGTATCGTTTGTGAATGTGACGTCAGTGGTGGGATCGTTCGGCGGCTATCCTTTGTGCTCGTCTGTTCTTGTGGTTTTCTTTGTTGGTGTAGGCTCCTGGCTCGTCTAGGTTGACTGGCTGCAGTCCTTATAAGGACTTTTCCCACTCCATGCATCGTAAGCTGGGGGATCGGTCGGCGGCTGTCCTTTGTGCATGTTTCCTCTTGCTGTTTTCTTTGTTGGCGCAGGCTCCTGGCTTGACTGGTTGCAGTCCTTAAAAGGACTTTTTATTTGGTTTTTTTTTTTGTCTTCTCAATTGTGAAGTAACTGTAGAAGCCTTTCGATGTGATATGCTTCCTTGCGCTTTCTTTCAGTCCGCTTCCCACGTTTGAGTTCTTGCTGTCTTTTGCTCGCTTCCTCCGAGCTCAGCCATGGGATGATTTCTCCGTCTTCCATGTAGTATTCCCATGCGTATTCTGCTGGGCGTTTTATTTCTGGAAGAATTATTGTGTCTTTGTAGCAGGGCACTGGTTCCCCGTAGAGTTTCTTGTACTTCTCCTTTTTTTTCTTCCATGCGCTTTCTGTATTCCTCGCACGTGAGTTCGAAGTGCCTCTTGCTCTGGGGAAACATTATTTTTTACTTCTGGCTTCGGGACGTCCTCTATGCCGACGTCAGGGTGCTCATCTCGATTTTCTTCTGATGTCTGGTGGGATATTGGCTTCCCTTTGAGTGATTCGGGTGACGTGTTTGGGCTGCTGGCTTTCGCTTGTGATTCCGGCTCGGTTTCTTGGTTTTCATCCTGCGATTTCTCTGTAGTTTCTTGTTCGGCTTCTGTGGTTTTGTTTCGGAGTATTTCCATTTCAGCTTTCTGTAGTTCTCGCTCTGATTTAATGGTTTGTAGGATCTCTTCATTCTCCTTCTTAATCAGTGCCATATGTTCTACTTCTTGCTTGATGTTTTGCTGTATCTCCTTCATTTCCGCCAGTAGTTTTTCGTTGTCGTTATTCGGGGTCGGCGTTAGCAGTGCCTTGACTTGTCTCTTCAACTCGTCTATCTGTTTTTGAAGTTGATCTCTTTCGGCTTGTGCTATACCCGTGGCTGTCTCGCCCCTCTGCATTGCTTCCTTGAATGGAGTCTTTGTGATGATGGCGATCTTTAAGACGTCTCTGTGTCTCTGCAGGTACGGACAGCCCAAGTATCTTGCTCCATGCTTGCCCTGGCAGTTGGCGCACTTTCTTTTGTTGTTAGGGGCTCTGAAGTCCGTGTCCAGCTTGGCCAGCTGGACACTCCTTGAAGGCGTGGTGATCGGCGCAGTATCGACAGATTTCCGTCTTACTGCGACATGTTGCTCTGCTGTGGCCGGCCCTCTGGCATCTTGAACATTGATTGACTCTTGGGATGAATCTCTCTGGCTGTTGAGTTTTCTTGCTGATTGATACTGTGATCGGCATTTCGCTGCCCTCCGACGTCACTACTGCCAAGGTTGTAGGTATCTTGGAGTAGGTGAGAAGCCGCTCTCCGCCTTCAAGAATCGGATGTGAAGATTCTCTTCACGTAGCTGCTTCAGGATTTCTTCATCTGTCAGCTCCACAGGAATTCGCTTGACAACCCATCGGACTGTTTTTGAGTCGGTGTTTCCGACTCTGGTGTCTTTCTCCTCCATCTCTGCTGTCTTGGTTCTTGACTGTGTTGGGCTGTCAATCTTCTCCCTCGTGGCAGCTTCAGTAATAGGTGTAGTATCAGGCTCTTTGATGCAGCTAGCAGGTGGGCTCTCAACGTTCTTCTTCTTGTTGTCGGCTCCCACGCTGCACATCTTAGCAACAGCGTGTTTCTTGTTGTTGGACTTTCAACGTGACATTTTCCCGCGTATCAGGCTTCTTGACAGAATAATGCGACTTGTTAGCGCTCGCAGTGCGAAATCCACAATCAATTAATCAATCATGTGCCATGCCGGAAAGCGTGGGCGGTCATGACTCGCCATTTCACTCGATCACCAGTGTTCCTGTCTCGTCCATGCCATGTGGCCAAGCCATCCAGGTATTTTCCTCTCGGTCTTCCTCTTGGTCTGTTCCCCTCGATTTTGCCAGTTGTCACTAAGTTCTCCAATCCATTTCTTCTCATAACATGTCCAAAAAATGTTGACTGTATACGTCTAATTTCTCTAATTAGTTTACGATGTTCATTTGTCTCCTGTAGTACTTGGTCATTGGTTTTTCTGTCTGTTCATAGTATTCTTTGCACTTTCCTCAGAAACCACATTTCTGCAGCCATCAGATGCTTTTCAGCTTGACTGCTCATTGTCCAAGTTTCACATTGTTCCGGTACAATGGCGACAAGATGAAGCGTTACTTTTCGGAGGGACGCTATTTAGTGTTTTTCATTGGATTTCGTGTGATTTCCTTTGGATTTCCTGTGAATAGTGTTTCCCTGTGGATTATGTGATGTTATATTGTGTTCCTTTTATTGGAAGTTTTCAAAAGAAGCCACGGAAGGCAGGTGGTGGATGTAATTTTGAGGTCTGCCGACAGATATTTATTATTTGTGGGTCATGGCATCGAGTTACACGACGGCAGGCAGAGGAACTCGTCTTGAGTCAATGGCTGCGGTCTTCGACCAGTAAGGTCACTGCCATAGAGGAAAGCAACGGCAAACTACCTCTTTAAAAGTGTCTAGTATATCATGATTCGCTTAAAGACCGATCATCGCAAGACAAGGACAGAGACGTCAAAATTAGCAACTTGGAACGTTAGGACGTTAAACAACGACGGAAAATTAGAGAACATAAAACAAGAACTGAAAAGACAGAAGAGGAAAAAACAAAAGGAAAGATTTATACGTTGTGAAGAGAAACCAAAGTAACAATGTTAGGACTGTCCAATGGGGGACAGTCGTTAACATCGTGCACGGAGCTTGCAGTGTTGAAACATTGTATATATTGCATTATCAAGTACAATTTATTCATTTTTAGCAGTGAAAGTATTTCAAACTTTAGGATGATTATTGTGTTAACTGTGGATAGTTAGTGTCATTATATTAAACATTTAACAATTAATGTAACTAATTGCTTCTTTAGAAAAAACGTTCGCGAGTTATGTCCCTTGCAAACAATAAAATTAATATTTGCTGTATTTGTCTCAGGTTGTGAGAGAGTTAATGAGCATTGGGATGTCAGTGACACTGTCAAGACTTTGTGTGTGGATACAAATTTCAGTGGTCTACAAAATCTTCACCATGCGGAAATAAATGCCAGGTGTAAAAAGCTTAGTGATACTCAAGATGACAGCATTTCATTGTGTTCAAGATCTGCTCTGGAAGATTACCCCAAGCCTAGTTCCGCAAAGTACCCTGTGGATTCCATGAAAAATACCCCATTAAAGTGAAAATAAAGAAATGCATAATAATTCAAGTTTAATTTACTCTGATATAAAGAATAAGGAGAAAAAGCCAAAAAGGGGGGAGAGGTTGAATGATTGTTTTTACAATGTTTTACCAATGTCCACTTTCTGTTATGCTGGCACTGTAGGAAAGGGTAGGAAAGGGGTCATGAATGTTCGCCGCAACGTCCTGTATGTCTCTGAACTCTGTTATGTAAAGTTGCACTACTTTATGTCATCTTATATTGTTTACACTTTCACAGCTTTACCGCAGTTCCACCAAATTTTATTCATAGATTAAAATGGCACGACGTAAAGTCATCGGAAGTCAAGATGGTTGGTGTGAAGTTAACATCACCCATCGAGTGCCAAATTTTGTTTGTGTGTGTGTGTGTGTGTGTGTGTGTGTGTGTGTGTGTGTGCATATCCTTTACAGGACGTCGCTGTCAACACCAGCATTTTACTGCTGTTGTGATCTCCTGGCAAGTTTAGGCTCAGTAATTTGCCATTGCTTTATGAACAACCGGCTGCCATACCAATTTGTTAAAACCCAGCTTAGCGCGGTATGCTGCCAAATCATGCACATCTGTGTTTCGAACGCACGTAAGCAGAATTACGAACCGCATCCGTAACGCCTTTTCTGCGGAGACTGATTGACCTAGAAAAATAAGGCGCTACCATCATATGCCAAATACCCTCATAGCATGTAATAAGGTCCTTAATACCCTCATAACATGTAATAAGGTCTTTAACACCCTCATAGCATGTAATAAGGTCCTTAATACCCTCATAACATGTAATAAGGTCTTTAACACCCTCATAACATGTAATAAGGTCCTTAATACCCTCATAGCATGTAATAAGGTCTTTAATACCCTCATAACATATAATAAGGTCCTTAATACCCTCATAGCATGTAACAAGGTCCTTAACACCATCATAACATATAATAAGGTCCTTAACACCATCATAACGTGTAATAAGGTCCTTAATACCCTCATAGCATGTAATAAGGTCCTTTATTAAGCTTTTCTAAATCATTTATAGTAGGTTTCTCATTTGTAAAGAAGCACCATCATTGCACATAGATACCACCTAAAGTACCCCAGTCTCCTTCCATTGATGACACAAAGAGAATCTTAGTGTATTAAATAAATTCTGCAGCATCAATTAAGTATTCCACTTGGTGTACACCATAACAGCATATGCTGAAAATATTCTCCTGAAGGTTGGTTTTATAGTTTTGAAACTGAGCTTGGGTGGCAATCTCTTTGGCCTGCTCTTTACAATTTACACCTTCTGAAGAGTTTCCTATTTTATTTCTTTGGCCCAAAAGGATAGGTATTTCATCTGCTGTCCAAGAAGCATGGGGGTGTGTATGATTTGCTCAGTTTTCTTATTTTGAAATAGTGATTGTTCAAAATTCGACTCATGACCAGTAGTTCGCAAGCTAGAGACATATTACAGTACCTGTAAGTCACTCTGCTCCCTATATACAAAGGGTTCCACTTTTAACATGTTTCTCCCCGTGGCACTTTGCTTTACACTGCTCAGGCCGTCTTCCAATAAATGTGTCATTGTTAAAACTGCATACTCTCCAGGAGGTTCAATATGGGTATTTCTGTCATTGGTGGCTGAAACATAAATAGATGTGACACCTAAAGCTAAAGTAGATCTACTGCCTTGGCCATGCCAGTTTTAGTGGAAATGAAAGGGCTAATTGGCTGGCCTCCAGGGGCAACACTGAGGTTGAGCAAGGGAGACAAGATATTGTGTATAACTGTAATCCATTAGGCAAGGAAACGCATATCACTGACAACATGTGACTTTGATAGGTGGAATCAGGAATCCAACTTGACACTGGTGGGGAGGATCATGGCAGAGGACAAAAGTGTGTGTGCCAACTGATTTCTGGAACTCTTAAGCATCTACACTTCTCGTCTTATGAGGGAAACGGTGCACACATGGGCATGTCCGGAGTATGGTGGCATCAATGTTGGGTGACAGATTCTGACTATATGCGTCTGCACTCATCAGTGACCAGAAGCATAGAGTGAGAATATTCTAAGCGTGCATGTTTCTACAGTATCGATAGGTTATTTTACTCTTCTATCACTCTGTAGTTACATAAATGATAGTTTTAACATGTTCTTTTTTTAACATTTATATGCACTGACAAATAAAAACGAATGTTCTTTGTTTTTAATGCAATTTTGGGAGTGGGATGGGTGGAGAAGGTGAAGAGATCAGCGGTGGTTTGTATCAATGTTGTATATTTCAATGGGTTAATGTTACATTGCCATATATAAATCTATACATGATAGCAGTTTGAACAGGAGTGTCCCAGACCAGTCCCTGCTGTGGAAATTTTGGAACGTGAGTGCGCCTCGCGACGCGAGCCCTGTGTGTGGCTTATTTTGTAAATACTTGGGAACACTTCTCACTAGGTGGTAACGAGCATTGGAGAGCGCAGATAGTACACGCCGCAAATTCTTCCCCAGGGTGCTTTGTAATCACAGATCCACCCCTATCCTCCCCCAAACAACTTTAAAGAGAGATATATAGCTCCTCTGGCCTAGAAAAACAATGGCTTTGTGAAAACTGGCTGCGTGTCCTTTGTAAAACCCGGCGACCGGCCCTAGTGTGTCTAGTGGCTGGTGGTCACTAGGCATTTTTGTGTTCAGCGGTTTGCCCTTTGCCTAAATTCAACACGATTTCCCAGCACGAATATAAATATAGTTGTAGAATACAAAAAGCCAACATATATGGTAGTTGTATATAAGAAACCAAGCATGGGTGAATTCGTGTAGGTATTTATGTAAATATACTTATGGCTTTGTGTTG
This sequence comes from Cepaea nemoralis, assembly GCA_014155875.1. Lineage (NCBI taxonomy): Eukaryota > Metazoa > Mollusca > Gastropoda > Stylommatophora > Helicidae > Cepaea > Cepaea nemoralis. The sequence continues at coordinate 323,140 of JACEFZ010003557.1, forward strand.
ATATACAGGTATTTATATGAATATAGTGCATATGGAAATCCCCCCCCCCCAACACACACACAAATAAATAAAAATTTGGAAGCCACAATTTAAATGGAATGACAATGTAAAGGTTATTGCCCAAGATCACGGCAATCAATGTACTATTATCTCCAAAAAGCAAGAGATAGATCAAGACAGAATGTGTGTCGATTTGTGTGTGTGTGTGTGTGTGTGTGTGTGTGAGAGAGAGAGAGAGAGAGAGAGAGAGAGAGAGAGAGAGAGAGAGAGAGAGAGAGAGAGACAGGTGTAACATGCATTCCACTTATGGAGATGGAATGGAAATTAAACGAGGAATGTGTGTTTACATGCACTACGCCATAAATGTCATATTATCATAACTGTATATGCATGTATTTGTTTTATTAACGCATGTGACACATAACACAAACAAACGGCAACGCTCTGTAATATACACAAACAAAGAAACACGCATTACACCTTGTGAATATACATTGCTTTGTATGACATAAACGTTGAAAAAACAAAAACTTCCAAACTTGTTGTTGAAATAGCGGATGATATCTCTGAATGTTGTCTAGTTTAACATGTTGTCCGGCCAAACATACAAACAAGCCGGTTGTGGCACAAGAAAATCTAATAAATTGTCCACCTCTGAGAAGGCAAGGACCAGCACAACATCAAGAAAAAGAACAATGCGGAAAACAAGTTGAATAACATCCCAAACAACAAACGGATACGCCAACAGACAAAGAAAGGCAAAAACTTACTTTGCATTGGATCCCGGCGGCAATGAAGATAGAGGGAGTTAAGGTTATCGCCGTACATGCTACTGGGGACCCGAATGTGGAGGTATTTCCACTAAAATATTCTGGAGGTAAATGGGGAGCCTTATGTAACCCCGTCCAGGAACTTCCTCCATTACATAAATCTTAATATTACACAAAAAACGCTTAGAAAATTCTGGTAACTTTGCCCAGCAGGAAACCTGCTTGCCATTTGTGTGGTATGGACGACCACTGGTCCAACAAATGTCCAGCCAAACATACAAACAAGCCGGTTGTGGCACAAGAAGATCTAACTAAATTGTCAACCTCTGAGAAGGCAAGGACCAGCACAACATCAAGAAAACGAACAACGCGGAAAACAAGTTGAACAACAGCCCAAACAACAAGAAAAGCAACAAACGGATACGACAACAGACAACCAAGAAAACTACATTCTGAACACGCAAACAGAAGAACACTTTACAACTGTTTTTCATTCCAAAACCAGAAAAAGACAACTACGAGGATTAAGTCCAAATTCAACAAGCAGTACTAAGGAAGAAGAAGAAGCAAACTCACCAACCAAATCAACGCCAAAAAAGAAGAAAAGACAAACCGAAAATACTGACGAAACCACCAAAAAAGACACCTTAGATAATAAAACTGAATCAGAAACGAGATGCAGAGAAATTTGCCAGGCACTACTGACACTGATACTGACACCGAGGAAGATGGCCTATTGTTTTAACATCTACAATAAGATCAGTCTACATCAGGACTCAGAAAAAAATAACTATCTCAACTAGACAACCTCGTTTGTCTCTGTTTTCTTATTATTGTTAGTCAACAATATCATTTGCTTGTTTTGATTAATTTATGATGACCAATGAAATTATTATTATTATTATTAGTCTGAACATTTCAGGTTTACGCACAAAACAAAAACACATCGTCACACTCATACACAAATACAAACCCGACTTCATTCTCCTACAAGAAACAAACATATGCGAATACACACATACAAAGCAAATCACTACACAATTAGGACTCAGACACTCATGCTTCAGCCTGTCGACACATCGTACAGGTTCTGGAACCGCCATACTGCAGACTTCAGACAAATGGAAAATTACTGACACACAAAGGACGACCAAAGAGACATTACCACCATACAGGTTAGAAATAATACACACATACGCATTAGTCAACATACATGCCCCAGCAAATTACAGTTACCAACCACAATTCTTCGAACACTTAGAAAACCTATTAGCACAGACATACAGAGGGGGGAATGTTGTTTTAGCAGGTGATTTTAATTGTTGTTTAGCTTCGGCTGACATAATAAGCGGGGAAGTCAAAGCGCAGTAAAGAAGAGCTGGCAGAGACGGTATGAATCAACTCGATACACTGCAATACATAATCGACACACATGACCTAGTAGACGCATTCAGGCAGAAACACCCCGACAGTCAAGATACAACGCACAGAAACCATGCACATAACAGATCATCTAGGTTAGATAGAATATACATACCCACAACACACCTCATAACACAGACTAAACACCTACAAGAAACTCTCCAGTACACAGACCAAAAAGCAATACTAGCATACATCACTATAAATAACACAACCACACAGCCATTCAAACGATCACCACACTTGAAATTTAACAACACATTACTCCGAAACACAGAATATATACAATATATGACAGACCTGATACATACATACACTGATAGTATACAAACTGATAACATTAGACAATACTGGGACTTACTGAAAAACACAATACTGAGCAGGACCCAACAACTAGCATCCATCATACACAAGCGTAGACTAAACAAGAACAGATCATACAAATAGCAATACATTTAACAAAGCAAACCGACAGAAACTCACCATACTTGCATGCATTAGAAATGCAACTGGAACAACACAAACAGCACAGATACCTGGGTGCACTAATTAGAACAAAACTCAACACCATCACACAAGAGACACCCAGCAAACAATACATGGCAATAGAACAAAACATACAGCGTAGCAAACAGATAAACACAATAATAGACATGCAAGGAATCACACAAACAGAACCCACACGCATAACAGAAGCATTCCAGCATACTATAGACACTTATTTACTGCAGAGACAGTAAACACACAAATACAAGATAGTTTCTTACAATATACAAATAAGATATCAGACACAGACAAAGAGATATTGGACACACAATTGACATTAGAAAACATAACACATGCACTTAGTAAAATGAACAAAGACAAGACACCAGGACCAGACGGATTAACAGTAGAATTCTATCAACAATTCTTTCCTATCATTGGTAACCTTCTTCTAAAAGTCTATCAAGAAGCCTTTGACAAACAAAACTCGCTGATAGTTGCAACATATCTTATATAACACTTATACACAAAGCAAAGACAGACAAGACACAACTGAAAAATTATAGACCAATTTCACTTCTTAACACAGATTACAAAATTCTGGCCAAATCACTAGCACACAAAATCACACAATTCTTACCATAGCTAGTACACCCAAACCAGCAATGTAGTGTACTGCACAGGAATATACACAATCACACACACCTTATTAGAGATATTATAACACACACACACGAGCAAGACTGTCAATCCTCTCTCTTGTCTTTGGACCAAGAGAAGGCCTTTGACACAATCGCACGCTCCTATTTGCACAAAACCCTAGAACACTGCAGTATAGGACCGTACTACAGAAAGTGGATACATATTTTGTATAACAACCCTGAAAGCAAAGTCTTAGTGAACCATTCACTGACTGTTAGCTTCAGGCTGACAAGACCTGTAAGACAAAGGTGCCCACTATCACCACTTCTGTATATACTTACACTAGAGCCATTATTAGAAAAGATCAGACAAGATACCAGCATTAAAAATACTTTCATACAGGGAATAGGAGAGCAAAAAGTCATTGCTTATGCGTACGATACTGCTTTCTTCCCTACAAGCAACACATCCATCAGAAACATACTGCACACCTTCTCCCACTTTGGGAAAGGCAGTGGAGCCAAAATTAATATACAAAAATCACAAATTATGGGCCTGGGAAAGTGGAAACAAAAGTCTGATTTCCCTTCAGACCTAACACATACACAAAATATGAAACTGTATGGGATCACATTTCCATGTGACCCCCGAACAACACACAAAGAAACATGGCTGCAACTAACACAACAGATCACAGACATGCTACACAGGTATAAATACAAAACAGCAACAATATTTGGTAGAAGCATAATAGTTAACACATATATCATACCAAGAATAATATACTTAGTGACAGTGTTAAACCCTCCTAAACGGACAATCACAGACTTAAATAAACAGATAAGACATTTCATATTTAGTAACACAATACACAGCATACATCATAAAACTCTCATACAGGACAAGAAACAAGGAGGAATAGCACTTCCGGACATACAAACAAAAATACAAGCATTTAGAATCAGCAACATAGGCAATATTATCAGACATCCAGAACAACATAGATTAGCATTATTATATTATATAGCACACAAAATAAAACATCTAACAAAACTAAACAATGCAGCAGCACATTATCAGGACATACTACCATCTTTCTGTAACACATTGTATACAGGCAATACAAGGACATGAACATTTAATACATGAAACAACACGAGAAATATACAAACAATTAGTTAGTAAACAAGCACCATCACTTAAACTGAGAATCAAAAGAGGACACACATATTTCATGCCAGACTACACATCTACCTTTTCCAACTTACACAACAAGCACATCACATCTAAGGCGAAAGAAGTCACTTACAGATTGATTTTTAATATGACTCCCTTAATACCCAAAGTTCCTTTCATATCCAGACAAATAGGAAAACGCCAACTATGCAGGAACAACACACAAGAGACAGAGGAACACATTTTCTTCACATGTCAAACAGTCACAGGTGTAGTGGAAACTCTACAACAACTAATACAAACACACACAGGCAAACAAACAGACATTTACAAGTCAATCTTTCTGAACACTCTTCCTAAAACACCCAAAGACACACACACCAAACTACTTCAAACACTAGCAGAATACAGAAAATTAGTTTGGACTTGCAGAATCAAGGCAATGTTCAACTCCCTTACATAAAACAGAAACTCTTATATATATATATATATATATATATATATATATATATATATATATATATATATATATATATATATATATATATATATATATATATATATATATATATATATATATATATAAAACAAAGTGTATGTATGTAAATATGTATGTATATATGTATGTCCTTTATTTGTTCGCGAACGGCCCATCCGATTGAGATGAAATTTTCTACACGCCTTCCTTTCATTCCAGAGCTGTCAACTGTCATAGTTTTTTTTCTTCTTCCTCCTCCTCCCTCCTCCCCCTCCCAAAATACGTACGTAAATATATGATGATGATGATGAAAGAATCCCCGAACCAAAACGCTAGGGTAAGGGAAGAAAATGACGTGACTACACAGAATCGTCACTCGGCAATCATCATCATCAAGTGCCGTGCCGGCTGGCGTAGGCGTTCATGGCTCTCCGTAGATCTCAGTCTTTGGTTTTTTGGATCAACTCTGCTGCTGATATTCCTCCATGCCACGGCAATATCAATAACAATTCATCTTTTTATGTGTAAGGAAGTTATCTACAGTCGTGTAGAAGGGAAGAACTAGACGAGTATGAATTCGAATGGCGAACTCTCTCCCCCTCTCTTCTCCCCCCTCCTCCTCCCTCCACCCTCCTTCTCTTCCTCCTCCCTCTCATCCCTCTCCCTTCTCCCTCTTCCTCCTCCATCCTCCTCCCTCCTACTCCCTCCGCCTCCTCCCCCCTCCTCCCTCATCTTCCCTCCTCCTCCCTCTCCCTCCTCATCCCTCCTCCTCCTGCCTCCCTCCTCCTCCTGCCTCCTTCTCCCTCATCATCCTCCCTCCTCCTTCTCCCTTCTTCTCCCTCTTCCCTCTTCCTCCTCCTCCCTCCTCCCTCCTCCTCCCTCTACCTCCTCCTCCTCCCTCCACCCTCCTCCTCCCTTCTCCTCCTCTTCCTCCTCCCTTTCCTTCCTCCTCCTCCTCCCTCTACCTTCTCCTCCCCTACCTCTTTCCTCCTCCCTCCTCCTCCTCTTCCACCTCCCTTTCCTTCCTCCCCTCCTCATTCTCCCTCCTTCCTCTCCCTCCTTCCTCCTCCTCCTTCCTTCTTCTCCCTCTGCCTCCTCTCTCCTCCTCTCCCCTCCTCCTCCTTCTCCTCCTCTCTCCTTCTCCCTTCTTCTCCTCCTCTCCCCTCCTCCTCCTACCCTCTTCCTCTTCCCCTCCTCCCTCTCCCTCCTCCCTCCTCCTCCCTCTTCCTCCTCCCTCTTCCTCCTCCTTCCTCTTCCTCCTCCTTCCTCCTCCTCCCTCTTCCTCCCTCTCCCTCCTCCATCCTCCTCCTCCCTCTTCCTCCTCCTTCTTCCTCCTCCTTCCTTCTCCTCCATCCTCCTCCCTCTTCCTCCTCCCTCCTCCTCCTCTCTCCTCCTCCCTCCTCCCTTTTCCTCCCTCCTCCTCCTCCCTCTACCTCCTCCCTCCTCCTCTCCACTCTTCCTCCTACCCTCTTCCTCTTCCCCTCCCCCTCCTCTCTATCCCTCCTCCTCCCTTCACATTCCTCCTCCTCCCTCTTCCTCCTCCTCATCCCTCCTCCTTCTTCCTCCCTCCTCCTCCTCCCTCCTCCCCCTCCTCCTTCCTCCTCCTCTCTCTCCTCCTCCTCCTCACTCCTCCTCCTAGCTCCTATTCCCTCTACCTCCTCCCTCCTCCTCCCTTCACATTCCTCCTCCTCCCTCTTCCTCCTCCTCCCTCCTCCTCATCCCTCCTCCTCCCTTCTCCTCCTCCCTCCTCCTCCTCCCTCTATCTCCTCCTCCCTTCACATTCCTCCTCCTCCCTCTTCCTCCTCCTCCCTCCTACTCCTCATCCCTCCTTCTCCCTCCTCCTCCTTCTTCCTCCCTCCTCCTCCCTCCTCCCCCTCCTCCTTCCTCCTCCTCCCTCTCCTCCTCCTCACTCCTCCTCCTCCCTCCTCCTCCTCCCTCTACCTCCTCCCTCCTCTGTAACAGTGTAAAGGACTAACAAAGACTTGGTTTTATATCAATAGGGTTTATTTTCTTGATGGTGACAAGTTCTATTAAGATGGCGTCCTTCCAAGTCCAGACCCTGATCTTGACTGCCCCCTGACAACCAACTACGTCACGACTTGAGCATCTCTCTTCCCATTCTCCTCCGATGCTCAATCGTGCCGTAGCCTTTTCCCACTAGGTACTAAATACTCTACTTCTGTTACACCTCCCCATGTTTTCTAAAGACTTTTTCCTATAAAGGAAAAAATCTTTACTCCAAATCCCCTTACTCTATTCCCCTTTTTTTCCTTACCGCTCACAGTTCCTCTAATCTTCCCCAAACCAACTCCAACTTAAGTAAATATTCTATTCTTTAACTCTTTCCCCTGCTATATAGTCAACCCACTTCTTCTTCGTTTCTGGCCCTTCAAACAAACATAACATATTTACATATCCTTAATAACATTTATATCTCAACTTTATACAACACCTCATAACACGTCTTCTTAAATACTTCTTCTTCTCTTCATAAGCGATCCGCTTACCATTTCAAACGCTGATACCAACTCCTTATTCCTATCACCAACACTACTAATTCCCCACTTTCAACTAACCTGAAATCACTTTCACACGATAGGAAGACAAAGAATCGGTGGCCACCGGTATTTAAAAGAAGCAGTAGAACTCTTTCTTACAAAAACCACACTTAGCTAAATCACACACACCTTTACCAAACCACACTCCTTTACCCCCCTATGTCATTTGAGACTTTATGTAATAAAGTCTAAAATAATTATATCTCCTACAGTACCACTCATTATGGTAACCGTTTACGCTGCTATCTACAGCACCCAAAAACATTATTCACTTCCAATTGTCTATATATTACAGACAGTACTACTTTTATGTCTCTGAACCTTACTTCAACCTCTCATTGTAATGTCAACCACAAAACAATATCCCGAGGACACAATTAAAAAAAAGTCTATTATCCCTTAAGACCTCCTCCAACATTATACACATCACCTCACATAACTAATCTTCTCCTATACCTCACTCAGAATTCTCTCTTAATCTCGTCGAAAATTTCAGCGACCCCTTACTGTCCATATCTACTAAAACCTCCACTCATGCCGTTATCAACAGCAACAATATACTACCCCTGCCTTTAACTTTATCTCAGTCCATATATTACGGACTCTCAAAAACCCCATGTCATTATGTCTCCACTATGTTCATTTCTCATTAACACACTTACACCCCTTTACTATTGTACTGTTATCCACAGTGTTTAATCAAACATGGATCCAATTCATGTTTACTCTTCGTCTGGGGTAATTTTCTTATTCTTCTATAACCCAGCAATCTCGTGTATATCATGGCTCTTCTGACCCCATGGAAACTATGTTCAAAACTTTCCCCTCATTTACTCTACTGCTGTATTCATTAATCTTTTCTTCTCCCACGTGGCTTCCAACCCCATATTTTTCTAATTAATGCTGACTTTAGTGGTATCTCTAAACTTTCCCATAACCATTTTACTTGTGTAGTAACCCCGTTGTATGTTTCCAACACTTCATAGCCATATTAACCTCTCTACGCTGATTATCACAGCAACAAAATACCCATGAACTTTTTCTTCACAAAGAGAATGTGTCTCTCTATTAGCTCTCAGTAGTTTTATTAACTCTTTTCTGAACGAAGGGTCCTAATTAAAGCCCCCTGTATTGTCTTTATTCTAGACAAAACCCTGTAAATTAAACATAACTTAATTAACTACTATTTAACATACAAAACAGCGAAATAAAATCACAACAGAACATCATATCCCCCCCCCCAAATTTTTATAACAATCATTTATGTTTCCCCTCAACTCAACTAAAGGTATGATGATGATGGTGATGATGATGGTGATGATGATGGTGATGATGATTAAAATAATACAACATACATCCTAATCTATTGTTACCTAATACTACTGGTCTCTTTTACGGACCAGTAGTTTGTATGCACAATTCTAAGAACACAATAATCCTATTCTAAAATAATAACAATCATTTTACAGGACCAAACTAAGCAAAAAAACATTTTATACATGAGGCATCAAAACTCAGACTCCACAAAACAAGTGTCTTCTCACTAAAGAGAAGGTTTTCAAAAAAAATAATTCCCTTTAAAATTAACTACGTACAGTGGCCCATCCACATTGGCCTCCTATATGAATCACTGTAACACATATTTATTCCTACAATATGTGATATTCTTATATCTATTTTTATAACCGTGAAAACAAAACACTTCACTGCCACGTATGTATATCTGTTAACTACAGATCATCATAACGCGGAACAATACTTGTTCCCCTCAACCAAAATCACTACTTAACAACTGACCGTTCCTTTTTCTGGAAATCAAACATTGATTATCTCCCCTCACAACATTTTACAAAACTAACTCTTAACACATTACCATATTTTAAGCAAGCACTGTGAACTACAGGTCACTCACTTTATCTATTACTAATGTGGCGATTATTCTAATGTCATCTCCATGTACCAGCCGTCATCTATCTACTCACTAACCTGTGGCTCGGCACACCAATTGTTTCCCTTGGATTTATACCAAACATCACTACTACTTCTTAATCATTATTACCGTTATCTACGGTATCTCCACTCTCCTACGTCCAACAAAACTTTGTCTATTTACTATAGACCTCCCACCAACACATCTACTTACTGTACCAATAACTAATTCTACTTTTAAGTTTCTTGTCTATCCGACGCAATTACTTAACGTATCATTGCTTTCTAACATCTCACCACGACTACTCTAAGCTATCCTCAAGTCTTTCCTAGCACTCTTGCATCGTGACGATAATCAAACCGGTCACCCTCCTCGGAGCACGTTCTCCAACATTCATTTAACTAACCTTGTTTACTTCCGTATCTTTCACTCTTCCTGTCATTTCTCGGGACTCTTTCAGAACTGCAACCCACGCCACTTATAACTGACAGCCGACCTCACTTTTCTCGTTTCTCAGTATTAGGCATTCCTGCTTCGATATGTCTCTGTCAAGAATACTAAACATGTTTTATGAAAGATCATTCAGAATGTTAACTCCGTTTTCGTCATACAACTTCCATAATTTCCTTCCAACGTCAGATATTCTACGAAAAGACATCAGAATTCTCTAATCACGTTCTTTCTATCTCTCAATTTTCGCATACTCTATGTTCCACGTTTTATCAACGTTACTTATCAACCACTCTTCGCATATTCACACGGACAGTGATACACAACCTCGCTCTCACCTCACGACTATTCTCGCTTCGCGACAATGCTAACGTGTCCATACCATTACTTTAAAAAAAAACAACTTAGACGCCAATTCAACATTCCAGCAATCACTCACCACAATCCAAGCGTATCGACCTCCTCTACACACATTGACACAAGATATATTAGCGCCACTCTTACCTTTTATCTATGTATTTCAGTTAGGCGACGTCACCACACAGTTTTACTCACGTATGCACAACGCATAACCAGACGAATTACTCCACAGGACTTTCACAATTCACTACTTACTTATTTCTACTTTACTCAATCACTCACTCCTATACGAAGGTCAGACCCTATACATTACCTCTCGCCACTTATATCGCTTTCACAGCACTATCTACTATCTCTTCAAACCAAACCTCATTCCGCTGAACCACTAACCTCGTAACTATCATTCTATACCTCTCCACACAACAACTTTCTCAGACTTAATCAGCTCTTCTTTCTCCACAAGCACGACTTAACTCGTATTTTTCAAGCATCCACTTCTACAGTCTTTTACTCTTAATATTCTCACGTTCAACTGGCTATTTTACATACAGGATACTCAGTTCCTCCTCAATCTATATCTCCTCACCAGACACTCTCGGTTCACCTGTCAACCATACTATACTTACTTCTCAAACTCCCAAGCGAAACTATCTCAGACATCACGTCATAGCTCTGAGTCAAAGCATTTCTAGTACTTAGTTTATCTCTCATCCTCTACTAATTCTGTGCTGAATCTACTCTATTTTACTTACACCAGTTATACATCACTCGACGTGATTAACTCTCTATATCTATCCATTCCGGACAAAGGAGTATTTTTATCTAGTTTACTCTCCCTACATCGTAACCAAACAGAAGATATCCTGTATTACGTATCCACGTAGAATATCATTTGCCGTAACTCTCTATCCTCAACAACACCCTCGACTACTCTGTACCCTGTGATACTACACCAAACAAAATTCATCTGCCTATTTTAGACAGCTCATATATCTATATGCTCAAATCGCAATTCTTCTCATAAACCAAAACTATTCCATTTTCCTTCCTCACCCAAGGAATTTTAACCGTTATAGAGTGTGTCCAAGTTAAATATTTCACTGTCTCTCAATACATTAACCCGTCTTTCTCTTATTATGTCATCTTCACTATCTGTTGTCAACCTGTTAAAGTACTCAGGTCTTAAGGTCATAAGGTCTTCTATTTTACTTAAGTCACTTTCTGTCGTTGAGTAAATTCCCGCTATCTGTCTACTATTTTTCTTCTTAAATGTTTTCTTCTTATTTCCTTTATTTGCGTCGGTCTGCTCACTGTTTCCTATATACCTTACGTAACGTTTGTACTTCCCCATCTCGTCTTCAGATGACACACTGACTATAGTTCCTTCATCAGACCCACAGCCTACTGCAAACAGGTCGCCCCTATTCCCATAGTCATCTTTAGAACGTCTGACTTTCTTTCTCTTTCTCGGTCTTCGTCCCTTAGCCTTCCCTACTTTCTTGTCATATAAACTGGTATCTATTTCTAAAGAGTCATTAACCAAAACTCTGTCCGTCTGTCTACCAGTAACTACACCGTATGAGGGAACATCACGCTTCGATTCAGGATCTGCTCGTAGTGCAACTCTCTCATTCTCCGAATCATCCGTATTAGTATCTGTTTCAGCATCACTATAATATGCGGCGGTAGGAATATCTTCTCCGTAACCTGAACTCTGACAGCTAATATTCCTACACCATTTGGGAATTAGTTTCATGTCTATACCTGAGGAACTTGACACGGCAGTACCTCTATTTACTATCATACTACTATTCCTTTCTTCAATACTTTTCCTCTTTGGCTTTCTTTCGTCCTTGGTTCTCATCTGTCTATCTTTCTTAACTTCAACCTTGTCTCCCTTAGTCAAATGAGTTGATTTTGCCTGAGTTTCTATTAAGTCAGTTTGACTTCCCTTTGTTATCTTGCTGGCTGGTTGTACCTGGACCTTTTTCTCTATTGTATCTACCTGAGTCTGCGTACTATTTTCTATCGTATTACCTGCCTGCGTCTGTGTCTCTCGGTTTCTTTTCTTTACTAATAACGTCGTCTTCTTTTCCTGTTCAATCTTAATATTAGCAAGTACTTTAGGAGTCATTGAATTCTTATCTTTGTGTTCTACTCTGTCCTTCGATCCTGACTTCAAATATTGTCTTTGTCTCTTTTCAGACCAGTCGTTACGTCTTTTTCTAGCGGTTGCACTGTGAGAGGGCCAGCCCCATGATTTCCCTGAAAGGTTTCTCTCACGCCCACTTTTGTATTTATCACAACTATAGCAGTCCGAGCTTTCACCATTACGTCTGTTCTCACCGTCTTTTACCCCACATACATCAGGTCTTGGTTCATAATAGCCATATTGTCTTCTGTCTTTATTAAGCCATGGCTGTCTCCTGTTATTCTTTCCTACTCCATTACAGTCTACCATAAATCTATAAGGGTTTTGTCTAGTCGTTCTGTTCTTCAATGCTTCTATAAAATTCTCTACTTCACTAACTGCCTCTCTTAATTCCCCCAACCATGTACCAATACGTTGTAAATCCGCATATAAATAACTCATATTTCTACTTCTTTGTAACTTATATCCAACTTAAAACTATATTCTTCCTCTGCATTTTCCTTGGTACCTGGGAAAAAAAAACTTGTCCTGAGCTCAGCTGAAATATGAAGAAAAGAAGACTGTTTCTCTACCGTGCCGTGATGAGTCTGTCCCGCTGAAATATTATTATACAGAGCAAGCAAACAACTTCACATTTGTAATTTACTAATTTAAGAAATACAAATCACTTATACCGTAAGAACAGTTCAATCAGTCAATAGGTTTCCCGATCTAAGCAAGACGTATTCTCCTGGGTTCGCCGTCAGGTTAGATTCCCCGCTGTATGAGTTGAAACCAATCGCGCACTTCAGGTAGTTCGTTCCTTCTTCTAAGGTCGTTTCTCTTCTTGGGACGCCTCAGTACAGTTCTACAACCCTTGGTTGGGTCCCTTCTGAGATGGAGTACATCAAATCGACGTCTTGAAAACGACTCACATGCAACAGAGTCCAAAAAGATTAGCGAGCGGCTCTCATTTGTAGTAGAGCCCTGAGATAGTCTGATTCGTCAACCCCTGAAGTAATGAGGTATTTATTTGCTGTTTTGATTGTCTTTTACCAACGTTCTTTTTTCTAGTTGTTAGCGCTCAGAACAAAACCTATTAACATTGAGGCTGAACTTGATTTTCTTATTGAAAAGTTCTTGTGAATAGCTCACCTGAAACAACGATCAGACTGGATTGCTGGATTGCCCTTCAGCCAAATTCTTGCTCGCTCAAGACATTATCAAACTGGGCCGACTTTCAGCACACTCCTGCTCGCTCGAGATATCGATTTACTGACTTGAACTTCAGCACACTCCTGCTCGCTCGAGATATCGATTTACTGACTTGAACTTCAGCACACTCCTGCTCGCTCGAGATATCGATTTACTGACCTGAACTTCAGCACACTCCTGACACGCTCGCCGGAGTAATGGACAAGAGGAGTCGTTAGGATGATGTTTACATCCGATGCTCGCCGGTTTGATGACAATCGCAGGCGCTGCAACCCGTTATGGCAAGTTGGGTTTCACTCTTCTCCTGACGCCAATTAACTTTTTACATCAAGTCTTGAAAAAGACTTACAGACAACCACCCCTGGCCGGGCTTTTGGTTGCTGTACTCACAGATAAGTTATTGGCCATCTTTCTAACTGCGCTCTGTTACGTTCAATGCTTGTTCAAAAGCGTGCCGCAATTCTGTTTCTGGCGATTGCCACAAGCGGACCAAGGACCTTCATAGTTTTTAGCCTCCGCGATGTTATATAGTAGACGGCATTTTGAGACTTCGCGTTGTTACTCTGTAGACCGCATTTTGAGACTCCACGTTATACCAGGTTCGAATCCTGTGTCTAAGGCTCCAAAATTAGTCCTGTAACAGTGTAAAGGACTAATAAAGACTTGGTTTCATATCAATAGGGTTTATTTTCTTGATGGTGACCAGTTCTATTAATATGGCGTCCTTCCAAGTCCAGACCCTGATCTTGACTGCCCCCTGACAACCAACTACGTCACGACTTGAGCATCTCTCTTCCCATTCTCCTCCGATGCTCAATTGTGCCGTAGCCTTTTCCCACTAGGTACTAAATACTCTACTTCTGTTACACTCCTCACTCCTCCTCCTCCCTCCTCCTCCTCCTCCCTCTACCTCCTCCCTCCTCCTCCCTTCACATTCCTCCTCCTCCCTCTTCCTCCTCCTCCCTCCTCCTCATCCCTCCTCCTCCCTCCTCCTCCTCTCTCCTCCTCCCTCCTCCTCATCCCTCCTCCTCCCTCCTCCTCCCTCTACCTCCTCCTCCCTCTACCTCCTCCTCCTCCCTCCTCCTCCCTCCTCCTCCCTATTCACATTCCTCCTCCTCCCTCTTCCTACTCCTCCCTCCTCCTCCTCTCATCCGCCTCCCTCCTCCTCCTCCTCCCTCTACCTCCTCCCTCCTCCTCCCTTCACTATTCCTCCCTTCTCCCTCTTCCTCCTCCCTCTTCCTTCTCCCTCCGCCTCCTCCCTCCTCCTACTCTCTCCTCCTCCTCCCTGCTCCTCCCTCTCCCTCCTCCCTCTCCTCCTCCTGCTCCCTTCTCCTCCTGCGTTGTCCTCCTCCTCCTTCTCCCTCCTCCTCCCTCTTTCCTCCTCCCTCCTCCTCGCCTCCTCCTCCACCCTACTCCTCCCTCCTCCTCCTAATCCCTCCTCCTCCCTCCTATTCCTCCTCCTCCTGTCTCCTCCCCTCCTCTCTTCCCTCCTCCACCTCCCTCTTCTCCTCCCTCATACATTTACCCAAGACAGACAGACAGTCAGACAGATAGTCGGGAACGGGATCTTATATGACTACTTATATAATTTAAATGAGATGCTCTCCACCATGGGCTGGGCCGGGTCAGACAGACAGACAGATAGATAGATAGACAGACAGACAGACAGACAGACAGACAGACAGACAGACAGACAGACAGACAGACAGACAGACAGACAGTCGGGAACGGGAACTTATATGACTACTTATATGAATTAAATGAGATGCTCCCCACCAGGAGTTGGGCGATGCCGGGCCGGGTCAGACAGACAGACAGATAGATAGTCGGAACGGGAACTTATATGACTACTTATATGAATTAAATGAGATGCTCCCCATCAGGGTCTGGGCGAAGACGGGCCGGGTCAGACAGACAGACAGACAGATAGACAGACAGACAGACAGACAGACAGATAGTCGGTAACGGGAACGAGAACTTATATGACTACTTATATGAATTAAATGAGATGCTCCCCACCAGGGTCTGGGCGAAAAGCCGGGCCGGGTCAGCTAATATATATATATATATATATATATATATATATATTATATATATATATATATATATTATATATATATATATATATATGCGTGTGTGTGTGCGCGCTCGCGTGCGCGTGCGTGTGGGGAGGGGGAGAGATATAGAGGGATAGATAGAGAGAGATGGACAGGTGTAACACCTTTCCGCTTGTGGAGATGGGAATGAAGCGAGGAATGTGTGTTTACATGCACTATGCCATAAATGCCATATTATCATAACTGTATATGTATGTACTTGTTTTATTAACGCATGTGACAATTAACTCTAACAAACGGCAACGCTCTGTAATATACACAAACAAACGAAACACACATTACACCTTGTAAATTTACATTGCTTTGTATGGAATAAAGAGGGGAAAAAAATTCTCCTCCAACGGGGAAGCATTCTTCGTTCTCTCCTTTTTCGATTCCTCCACGTCCTTACTAGCCTGTAAGTACGTCTAGAGCGGGGAAGATGAGTTCTTTCCCTTCTATGAATGAAAAGAAGGACAAAATCGCCATCGTGATATGAAGATTTCCGACGACTTCTTTTACTACCAGCGTTGTCACTATCTGAATCCACTGTAATACGGCAAGAATCCACTGCAATACGGTACATACGGTTTGCATTTTCTTGAGCATGCTGATCAGAAACAGACGCAGATGCCACAGTTTATGCTAGTTTTTCTAGGTACTTTGATGACATTTTAAAAATTGGTTTGGTATTGATTAAATCTGGACTGGTCAATAGGACCTGAAAAATGCTTTCCAACGGTACCTCATTCAAGTCTGTATGTTGATTCTAAGCAGAGATGTCCAGATTTGTGTGTAAATTTATTTCATAAATGGAACATAGAGGAAAATACTGATTTGGCCGACATTGACTTGCTGACAAGAAACAACATTTGTTTACAATGTGTTTAAAACTGCTACAATTTTTTTTAATTTTGAGAAAACCCCTTAGCAACTATATATTTCGTGTTCAGAACAGTGAGGCCTAAATGCTTAAGTAGAAAATGTTTTATGATATGCAATATTGGCTCATTAAAATTCAAAATGGCCGCTAATTAATTATATAATAATTATTAAACTTACCCAACGAACCTTGAAATGCCAATTATGAATATTTTCCCCTTCAGTTTGATAAAACAAATAAAAAGGCTATGTTGTGATGTTGTAAAAAAAAATATGATACATGGATAAAATAAATATCAAATGACTCAAGAGTGCAAAGTGATATGCACCTGTGCTTTCATACCACCATTTTATTGCAATTGCTCTGTCTTTTATTCTTCTTTCATTCACCCATTCATTCTTCTTGTGTTCATAAAATAGATATGACGTTAAAGGTAATAAAAAGTTCATGATTTGCCTGTTAAGTCTATTAAATGTTTTAACGTTTAGTTAATTTCAGAAAATAAATGTTTTTAATACAATAGGCTAATAGACTACAATGGCTGGGGAATATAGAAAGAATGGAAGATAATAGGGAAACAAAACTCGCTTACACTCAGGAAATAAATGACGGTAGACCCCGAGGTAGACCAAGAAGACGGTGGAGAGATAATATATATATATATATATATATATATATATATATATATATATATATATATATATATATATATATATATATATATATATACAGACCTACAAGCACTTGGAATCAACGACTGGCAAGAGAAGGTCAACCAGATAGACGAATGGAGACGGATTGTACCTGCAGAAAAGAACCTCAATGGCTCGGAACGCTGAAGAAGAAGAAGAAGAAGAAGAAGAAGAAGAAGAAGAAGAAGAAGAAGAAGAAGAAGAAGAAGAAGAAGAAGAAGAAGAAGAAGAAGAAGAAGAAGAAGAAGAAGAAGAAGAAGAAGAAGAAGAAGAAGAAGAAGAAGAAGAAGAAGAAGAAGAAGAAGAAGAAGAAGAAGAAGAAGAAGAAGAAGAAGACAAGTACTTAAAGTAACAATATTACCGTCGAGATGAATTTTCTCGTTGATTAAATATTATACTGTTTATAGAAATGTCCACATACTACACTGAACTGAAATTCACAATTTTAATAGAAATGTTCACTGGTTCCAATGTTTATAGGAATATTCATTTAATTCGCAGTAATGAAATAAAGTTAAGGCACAATGTTTTCACAATATGCACGTTGTTGTCTTATATGGAAGGTGTTTTAGTTTGTAATGACTTACTACTTTCCATCTTTCGGAATGCTTGATCACAATGTATAAACTTATATTCTCAATGTTTGTGCACCATCTTTAAAATTTCACAGTAAATTTAAAATATGTTACAATATGTACGCTCCGTTACATGGCTTCTTTATTTGGTAACCTGGTAAGTAGGTCAGCCAGAATGTACGTCGCTCCTTTGATGTGTTTAATAGTGAAAGCGTAGGCCTGGAGAAGCATTGCTCAGGGGGCGATTCGATTGTTCTTGGGCTTTCCTTGCTGTATGACGAGAAGAACGCTGTTGTCTGTCTCAACGCTGAACTGTGTTCCTAGAAGATAGTTCAATTTTGCAGTGCTGTATCCTTTTCTCAGTTGGTGTAATTTTTCTGCCTACATATGCAATAGGATGGTCTGTGTCCCCGTGGCGCTGAAGCAGAACTGCGGCGATAGAGGTCGTCCTAGCGTCTGTTCTGAGGATGTAAGGAAGGCGGATATCTGGTAATTTCAAAAGTAGGTTGTG
This sequence comes from Cepaea nemoralis, assembly GCA_014155875.1. Classification (NCBI taxonomy): domain Eukaryota; kingdom Metazoa; phylum Mollusca; class Gastropoda; order Stylommatophora; family Helicidae; genus Cepaea; species Cepaea nemoralis. The sequence continues at coordinate 341,515 of JACEFZ010003557.1, forward strand.
TGGGAAAACGTATCTTCATATTTGTCAGTGCATCCTCCAACTGAACACTGACAATTTTATTTAACAGCAAATTCGCAAGAACATTTGTACTTTCAGCAATGTTAGGTATGAATTTGGCATAATAATTTACAAGTATGATTGGTTGATTAGCATTCAGCAACGTTGTCAGTATTACTTGCTGATAACATGTCAGCCATCCTGTCACTAGTGTTGGTAATAGAAGGAGTAGGGGAAGTAATGCTAGGTAATAAAGAATATGTGTTGGTGTGTTTTAATTTTTCCCCCTGTGTCTGTTGTTTTGTGTGGTGGGAGATGGGTTTCAGGTCTGTGTCTGTTCTATATAGTCGATTAACGACGGTGTCTGTTTAGATCCGTGTTATGTGCTGCTTAACTTCTGTTTTGTGATGGTTCTTGGAGAAAATGTTACTGTTTTTGTATTTGTCACAGTATGGTATTAAAGTGGTTATCTGGAGAACTTCATGTTTTTAGTTTATAAACATTTAATGGTTGACATTTGATCTTTGTTTAGTGATGGCGACAAGGCCTTTTTCCCTATGTGGGTAAAATATTTTTCTTGTCGAATAACAAGAGTTTGCATACTTGATTGGTCTCTTGTACTATTGTCTCTGATATGGTACAAGTTTTAGGATGTTTCTGCGCGTTGCGCTACATTGAGGTCTTCTGTAGTCTTGTTATCAGTTGTTTCCCTTGGATTTAATATTTGTAGTGATTCTTTTTTGTAATTCGTGTTTGTCTCTCTTTGCTGCTGATTTAGTTACTGCATTTGCTTGTAGGTTCTCTTTTCCAAGCAGTAATTTGTTCATCAGAACAATCTATAATCTCTGGTAAATTGCCAATGATTAGGTCACAACAAGGTTGTTCTAATACCGCACACAAAATATTACCAGTAATATGATTGATTGATTGATTGATTAGTTTAGGAACCGACATCACAGCATTCGGGACATTCCCATAAACGCTCCGTCCCCATCCTCAGCAGCCAGCGAAGAGTTCCAACACTAATAGTTCCAGTAGCAATCTGATTATATGTCCGTCTCGCCTTTCCTCTGAGCGCCGAGCATCGGCCAGATCCCCTCGTCACACCTCGTTGTCTCATTCTTACCAGACCATGGTGACCATCTGCTCCTCCGAGGTGTACACGTGCTCCCACAAGGCCGCAACCACGTCTGCCTTGTCATGCATCAATACTCCACCAAGTTTTGCCGAGCCAGCCAATCTGTCCGCCTGTTCATTCCCCAGCACATCGGCATGCCAGGAGAAAAGATCCAGGTGATGCTTACTACCCGTGACCTCCGAAGCGAAGCAAGCCACTCTGCACGAAGCCTGCCTGTTCTCACCCTTCTCAGCATGCTTTCTGAGTCAGTTACAATCACAATGTGTGTATGTATCGTGTTTTCTATCCAGCGAAAAGCTGCACTGACCGCCTCCACCTCCATTCTTAAGATAGATGTAGTGTTATCATACGCCAGGCTCTCCTGCACCAAACGCCGACCATTAGTTTTTGCCAAGAACCCCCAGGCACTTCTCCTACCTCTCAACACTGATCCATCCGTGTAGATAATCACATCACCCGGGCGAGAATTTTCCTGAATTAGTTGCTGAATTTCCACTTCCGTGGCCCCTGCTGGCCACTCCTTGCACTCCCGGCTCAATGTTATTACAACTCTGCACAAGTCTGACTGCACGGCTGGCACTCTGACCCACTCTTCTCCTCGCCTGATGTTCTCCAAGGGCACACCTGTCTGATCGTATCCTCCACCTGAGCCTACCATGATTTCCCTCTTATCAGTCTCTGACCCTTAACTACGTCCAGCGCCTCATGCAACGGGTGATCTGTGTCTGCAGCTACTCTGAGGTATGCCTTCGCTTGCATCACCTTGTGCCTACTAGCAACAGTAGGCAGACCAATATATATATATATATATATATATATATATATATATATATATATATATATATATATATATATATATATATATATATATATATATATATGGTGCTTTATCATGCGCAATAGCTAGTGGGTATTTTCCACATTAAAAGCAAAAGTGCGGCACGATATGTGCTTATCTGTGTAGTCTCCCTTGTTTATTAATGCTATATGAATGCCCATGATACTGCTTCCAGTGTCACGGAGGAATTTGTATTCTTTACCATTTACTATACATGTATGGAATTTCAGTTTCCCTTTTGAGGAAATAACATTGTTGCACTCTTAAAAAATACAAGGTATTGAATGGCCACATTCTAAAATGCCATCTTCGTGGAATTTGTTATAAGTAGTGCATTTATATAATTGAAAACATCAATCAGTTGTAATGCATTCACTTCTTCATGTTCACTCTCACTTTCAAGTTAACTGTCTGAGCTTGTTTCTACTAGAGCAGCATTAGCTTCTCAAAGTATCTTTCGACCCTCGCAATCTTTTAAACAATACCTCAGGGCTAGACAAAATCAAAAACAAAAAACATTTAATTCAAAACAATGTTTTCCCGTGATGAATTTGAATAACGAAGACACAAACAATAGATTGCACGATTTATTGCCTGGCATATTTCGCTGCATCTCGTCAGGTACATACTGCAGAAATCACACAACTTACGTGAATTAATTAGATAAATCCTTCAAACTGAAATATACACATGTTCGCACAGTAATGTCGATAGTCTACCACGGTAATTTTAAACTGACTAACATGTCTTTCTGCTTGCACAAGGACGGCTTACGAAGGTTGATTAGTATAGCTTCAGCAAACTTTAACAATCGACTACTTTGTGTGTTGAACAACACACGGAAGGCACTGTCTCTTTCAACCACGTGACCACTCTCGAGCACATGTCTCCCGACCGATGAAGCCGGACTGTTCCGGTGTGTCGGCCTGCCTAGGCTACCATCTTCTGTGTGTAGTATCTTGTCCAACCAATTCGGAATATGTTCCGAAACCCTGCAATGTAACTGTCGCTCAGTTCTGCCTATGTAGATGGCCTCGCATCTGCATGTAAATTGGTAAATACAATTTGATTTGGCGTACAAAGCTACAGGTTCTTTTACTGCTGGGACTGGGATCGGTGTGTTTCTGTACCTGATGACTAGATCTGCAGCACAGAATAATCGCTCGACTTCTGTGGTGAGCCGGTCCCGCAGACGTTGCATTACGTCATCTCCTCGGAAGGTTAGCTGGATGAATACTTTGAGTTTAGGGACTGTAGTTACTTCTGATTTCGGTTTGGGCTGTTGGCAGTGGCGCTTTATAAATCCTGTGGAGTACCCATTCAGGCTTAAGGCATTCTTCAGAGTTTTAAATTCCTCTGTCAGTGTGTCCTGGGTGCATATCTTCGTAGCACGGTCAAACAGGGTCCGTCATAAGCCTCGTTTGTACTGGACAGGTGCGAAGCTCTGAAAATTTAAGTATTGGCCAGTCCATGTTTTTTTGCGGAAATCAGTAACTTGGCCTTTTACGTGGAAGATATACTAATGATCTCCACAGACGAGCTACAAGCAACGTTGTTCCAGGCCACAATGAACGAGACACAACGAAGCGTTGCCGTTTCTAGATATCCTAATGAGACGTAGAGTAGACGGCACAATTCAAAGATCGGTGTACCGCAAAGAAACATGGACTGGCCAATACTTAAATTTTCAGAGCTTCGCACCTGTCCAGTACAAACGGGGCTTAGTACGGACCCTGTTTGACCGTGCTAGGAAGATATGCACCCAGGCTAAAATTAAAGGACAGGTGGCAGCTGCCAATACTATATTCAAATTGTCTGACGTCAAGATACTTACACAGTCCGCGCTATTAAATATTGATAAAAGTTACTAGAAAAAAAAATTTGAGGACCATGTGTTGAAAGAGGAAGAGGAATACTGGAGAAGGGATGGATTGAATTTTATTCAACCGAGAGCAGTCATCAACCTACTGGAATCGTCCGACACAGAATAAGGTCTGAGCAGATGGCAGACCTTAATCCACGTGCACTTACTGGGATATTTTGCTCCAACTATTCAGACGAATTGCAGGCACTAAACATTACAGCATCAGCACAATGTCAATGGCAACAGTTTGTATTCAACAGTGATGCATTTTCAATTCCGCAAGCCCTCAGCCGTGACAAACAACTGGTACTGAAAAGTAAAAATAACACACACTAAACGCATTGAATACCAACAGAAGAGTAGTTTAGTTGGTCGTGCGTCGAAGCACACTTGTTCCTGCAGCGAGGCGCCGTCGTCATTTGGAGGCGACAGGTTCGATCCCGGTCGGTAACTATTATAGCTTTCAAATTTTATGTTGTCTAGTGCGTCTTCTAATCTCTATTTCCTTCTTCTTCTTCTTCTTCTTCTTCTTCTTCTTCTTCTTCTTCTTCTTCTTCTTCTTCTTCTTCTTCTTCTTCTTCTTCTTCTTCTTCTTCTTCTTCTTCTTCTTCTTCTTCTTCTTCTTCTTCTTCTTCTTCTGTGAGCGCCAAATAATACTATGTGTGTCTATTTATGTAATCAACAGAAGAGTAATATTGCGAAGGAAACTGACATATTATGGCATAACAAGAAAAGTTAGAGCAAAGACGCTGTCAAATTAGGGGACAAGACACGTGCATACGAATCAATCTATAAACTTTAATGAAAAGAGGACCTACATCTTGGTCGTTAAGAAGAAAGCCCACTACAGAGACACTGACAACTATTTTCATAGTGCACAACAGGTAATCATGTTCCATCTCTGAACGGTAAACGGCAGAGTAGACCATCTTTCACGAAGACTCAAAGCGGGTCTGTCATCCACGTGTACGTGTGATCAAACTACACAGACAGCTGAACAGATCCTAAAAAAATGGACACATGATGACTAAATTGTGGTATCATTTCTGGTCACTTCATACGCACATTAACGCACAGCTGTTTGGACGCTTTCACGAACTCAATATAAAAAGCTAAATGCATCCTAGTAACATGAATACTTGTGTACACATTAACCTACAGCTGAAGAAACAAGAAGGAAATGAAAAATAAGGTAAGAAATATATTCCTTCTACTTTCCTGTCAATTTACACATTATTTACCCCATGCCTCTGTAAATTCTGTCTTTACTAGTAATACACATTGCACCCCTCTCGGGAGTCTCCGTGGTGAAGTGGTCAAGCCGTCTGACTCGGGCTCCGAAGATTGTATGTTCGATTCCGAGCCGCGTCCTTCATTTCACAAGTGCATTTTTTCGGCGATTCCCGAGGGTCGTCGCTGGAGCTACGGAGTTCGTGCTTTGTGTGATGCTTTCCGCGCTGCGGAAAGTGACTGAGCCATATGGGATAAAAACCCGGTGCAATGCAGTCGACCCTGTCAACTTTTAAGCTACTGTTTATTTTTATTGCACCCATTCCCATACGAATCTGGCTATGCCTTGTACTTGTGTCGTTACCCGAAATGACGTGCTCTACTGTAAGACTAGTTTGTTAGCGTGAATTCACTACATTTTCGCCAAAACATCAAAGAAATGTCGCCGCTTTCGATGATTTAAGTTGCTTTTGGACCTATAAAAGACATATTCCTTGGGTAGGGGTAAATATAAGATTGCAGGAAAAATTTCATAACGATGCAACAGACAGTTTTCAAAATAATTGATCGTGAATGACGGCATTCATTTCTGGACAGACTATAGTATCCTTTATCTCTTTGGGTTTGTGGGGTTATATGCAAACTTTTTATATTGATAATTGTGGTGTTTAAAGTGAGTGTACGTTAGTTATAGTCTGTTTACTTTTGTCTGCCCCAATATAAAATTCCATATCTCAGTAACAAACTGAGGGAAAGTGATGATATTTAGCCTATAACCTTATCATTATATCCACACAACAAAAAATTTTTGGTTCTGGAGATTGTACTGCAGATTTCAAAGTTTGTTTATATACGGTATATAATTTACGGGACATAGATGAAGTGCATGTTATGAAATGTATTACCTCTTCACACGGAAACATTAGCGCTGAATAATTAATTTTCTCGTGGGACATGGGATTGGCGTTATGACAAGCGCCTCGCGTAGAACCTTGTGTCGTCATCCGAACTGGCGGAAATTTACTGTAAAACAAGTTTGTTAGCGAGAAATCACCAGTTTTTCATCAAAACATCAAAGAAATGTCGCCGCTTTCCACGATTTAAGTTGCTTTTGGACCTATCAAAGACATTTTCCTTGGGTGGGGGTAAATATAAGACGGCAGGAAAAATTTCATAACAATGCAAGAGACAGTTTTCAAAATAATTGATCGTGAATGTAGGAAGGCAAAAGAATCATGGCTTGAGGAAAAGTGCTTAGAAATTGAAAAACAACACAACAGTGTCAAAATACCAAATTAGTGCACAAAAGAATTCAGGAACTTACTAATAAAAGAACAAGTACATCAACAGGCTGTCTAAAAACTAAAGATGGCAAAATCATAATAGAAAAAGATCAGATTCTACATGTATGGACAGATTATGTGAAAGACCTGTATAATGATAACAGAGATGAACAGTATGCTATTAGATTTAATAATGAAGGACCAGCAATTTTAAAGATGGAGGTTCAAAATGTTCTTAAGCATATGAAAGCTGGCAAGGCCCCCGGTGCAGATAACATCACAACAGAAATGATTAAAGCTGTAGAAGAATTTGGACTAGAGCAAGTCACTAGACTGCTGAACACATTACATGATACTGGAGATATACCTTCTGAATTATGTAATTCTGTATTTATTGCAATCCCAAAGAAATCAGGAACCTTAGAATGTGATCAACATAGAACAATTAGTATAATGAGTCACATCACAAAGATTTTGTTACGAATTATCATGCAAAGAGTGAGGAAGAAAATACAACCTGAAATAGGGGAAGAACAATGTGGTTTTGTAGAAGGAAAGGGTACAGTAAATGCTGTGTATATGCTGCGAACAGTTATTGAACGTGCTTTAGAAGTAAACAAGGATATACATCTTTGCTTTATTGACTACACAAAGGCTTTTGATAGAGTTAGACATGTCAACATTGTGGATATGCTTGCAGATCTACAAATTGATGGGAAAGACATTAGACTTATAAAAAACATATATTGGAAACAACAAGCTGCCATAAGGATTGATAATGAAGTAGGACAATACCAACCTATTAAGAGAGGTGTTAGGCAGGGATGTGTAATGTCTCCAGATCTTTTTTCCCTATACAGTGAAAATATTTTCAGAAATGTAGAAGACCTAAATGGAATCAGCATTGGAGGACGAAACATAAATAACATTAGATATGCAGATGATACAGTATTGATTGCAGACAATGCACAGGATCTGCAACAATTAGTAGACAGCTGTGGTTGTACACAGTGAGCAGCTGGGGTTGGAATTAAATTGTAGGAAGACACAGGTTATGGTCGTCACTAGGAAGAACGAAGTACCACAATGTAATATACAAGTAAATGGGAATATTCTTCAACAAGTGAATCGGTTCAATTATCTCGGAACAGTCATAACATCTGATGGCAGATGCCTTGAAGAGATTAGAACAAGAATCGCCATTGCGAAAGTAGCCTTTAGCAAGATGAAAAACATTCTGACCAATAAAATGATGTCAATTGAAACGAGAAAAAGAGTGTTGAGGGGATACATAGAGCCTGTTCTTTTGTATGGATGTGAAACTTGGACAATGTGCAGTCAAGCAGAAAAACATCTGATGGCTGCAGAAATGTGGTTTCTGAGGAAAATGCAAAGAATACCATGGACAGATAGAAAAACCAATGACCAAGTACTACAAGAGACAAATGAAAATCGTAGATTGATTAGAGAAATTAGACGTAGACAGTCAAAATTTTTTGGACATGTTATGAGAAGAAATGGACTGGAGAACTTAGTGACAGCTGGCAAGATCGAAGGGAACAGACCAAGAGGAAGACCGAGAGGAAAATACCTGGATGGCTTGGCCACATGGCATGGACGATACAGGAACACTGAGCTGATCCACGACTGTGGTGATCGAGCGAAATGGCGAATCATGACCGCCCACGCTTTCCGGCATGGCACATGATTGATTGATTGAATGAAGGCATTCATTTCTGGACAAACCATAGTTATATGTTGGGGTATCATTCTTGCACTCCGGACATATTCATAAGTGCTCAGACTCCCCCCCCCCCCCCCCCCCCCCCCGCAACATATGAATCAGCGTCCGGGGGCTAGTACTGCTAGTTTTGTGCTGGTTGATAAGGCCCCTCATTCTCTCAAATGTCCCTTTCGTGTCTGGCCGTGCCAATTGTTACTCCCGAGTCTCTCATTCAAGACAACGATGTGAGTTCACTGTCATCAAGGTCCTCCGCTCTCTACATCTATCTAAAGGCATAAATAATATCGGCACCCGGGAAGGTTAACCCGGTCAACAAATGCCCGCAGAAGTCGGATGTGTCAGCCTAACGGCGCAAAAACGCAAATCAGCAGTTAACAGGCACAACACAATCACGTCCGAAAAATCTCTCCGGTTGAACGCAGAAGAAGAAAGAAGATATCGGCAGCACTATCCATAGGCTGTCCATCTGCAGGGGATATACCGATCGGTAACTGTAACCATTGCGACTAGAAAGAGATCCTCTGCCTACCATCATGATACTTGAGACCATAACCAACGGCTATCTGTCCATTGCTTTGCTTGTCAGTTCCACTCACCACCTAGTCACATGTTTCGAGTTAACCTGGTCAGGAAAATAAAAGGGAACACCGACATGCTTATGGGTGACCGCAGACCGTAGATTAGCGGGAAGAAACGGGGTGTTTTACTTCATCTTTAATATGGATACCCCTACTCCAACTGTCAATCAGCTTTGTGTATTATTTATCACATATTATACATGTTTTCTTTGCTTGCGTTTTTCTACAATTAACTTCTTTAATACATCTTCCATCTGCTGTTAGTAAAGTACCCAGCGATCCTTACCATAACCTTAAATACATTGACTTGTTTCAGATTGGTTCGTGTGGAATGACTCACCTCGCTTCCGATATCATAGATTGTGAGAATTGTATGGATGTTTTGCCGTAGCCATGTGGGAGTGCAAAAAGGGGGGGTGGGGTGGGGAGAGGAACAGGCTGGTAGGGAATGCACTTCTTGCTGGTAGATTACCTAAGGACAAGGGAGAGGTAGTCGTACGCTTGTGGGACCAGGTGATGAAGGTTGGGGAGGAAACAGATTGAGAACCCGTATGTGGAAAAGATGAGATTTCGAAGGATTGGCAGGGTTTCTGGTAGAATCTCAAAACTGAGAGGGAAGACCAGGAGAACTTTCAATTATATAGCGGTGGGAACGATTAGTAGTGTGACTCTTCGCTGGCTGTTAAACGAGGGAACGGAGCGCGTATGGGAATGTCCTGAGTGCAGTGATGTCAGTTCTTAGCTCAACTCAACTCAACTCAACTCAACTCAATTCAACTCAACTCAACTCAGATTGATTCCATTCACTTTGATGATTCATTCGGATATTCAGTTTTTTCGTTGTAATGACCATTACTTCTGCATCCCCCCCTACCCCCATGTTATTCAGACTAACTCCTTTGGTTTGCCTTTATGTTTACAATGATATCTCTAATTTCTGTATAGTTATTTCTGCCCCCTCCCCCACGTTATATGGACTAACTCCTTTGTTTTGACTGTAAGTTGCAATGATCATCTCTCATTTCTGTATATTTTACCAGACATAAATTTACCCGACACCGCAATTCAAGGGAAGCCACTACAATAGAATTATGCTTGGTGACCACAAGATATTCGTTGATGTTACCCTATCGAAGCAAAGGTAGGAACATGATTGACATTAATTAGTGATAGATTCTTCTTTTTGACTGAGAATTTAAAAAAATGCCAAGTTATAATCAAGTAGAACCACAAGAAGCAGTAGTAAAGGCATTGATTTGACGCTTAGACGTGACAAAGAGTCATGGCTGAATGAGGCGGTCTTTGCTCAAGTCCGTTGAAGATGTTTACGAAGGATTTCAGGTCAGAGAAAAGACATGTGCGGCCGCCATAGACTTAGAGGACGCATACAATAGAGTATCCTTCGAGCACTTGATGCAAACTCTCCTCAGACTGAAAGTGTACCCTCACCTTGTACGATGGATAGCTGCAGGCCTGCTCCAAAAGAAGGTGGTGCTAAGACTAAGATGTGATTGTGGGAGTTGGTCTTCTGAGCCAACAACGATATGCCCAGGATTGCTGAAGGGTTCACCACTGTCACCAAATACTATTCAACGCGTATACGGTGCCGATCACTGAACAACAGTTGGACGGGAGGGGTAGGTCTCTGTCATTTGCTGATGACATTCTCGTGTATCGACAGGGTCGAGATAGACAGGTGGTAGCGAGTCCCATCATCAATTTAATTTTGAGTATTTACAAATGATATTGCCACAGTAGATAGGCCTTGAAATTCAAAATCTATTGGTACCTCAATGATGCCTGTATGTCACTTCTAAGTGAAGATATTCACATCTTTGTGAAGGTGAGACGAGTTGCGATTTTTCATCCTATTCATCCGTAATGAGAGCTCTCTAATGTGTCCCTTTCCTCCAACCAGCGACACCCGCTGGTGTCTGCGCGTCTATGTGTGCGAGATTGTCTCAAACTGTCGTATGAAAACTGACTTCAAAAATATGTTCCGTCATGTTAAATGATTACAAAATAGTACAAGTATACAAATTAATTATTAATAATCTTTAAACCTGTGTTCTATTTAACTTTAGTAGGTCAAATCGCATGTTTTATGTGTTGAAAAATGCAGCGCAATCAATATGCGACCATCATGACCCGTGGTGTTTCCAATTCACAGTCACATCTTCGCAGGAAATCTGTTTTTCAACCACAATTCGAGCAAGTTTAGCGATGAAACTTTGCTGATTCAGGGGCGATATTTTATACGGCAATTAAAATTCACATTAAACAAAGACATCTATTGGATTCATCGATTCCGATACGCGATAATTCCGTTGCTTGCTCCCCAGAAGTCGACAGCTCGCACAGATCCATAGAGCACACTTTATTCACAAACTTCCAGTTTCTTAGTTCTATATAATATTTTACTTCGTAATGTTTAATAGTTTCTATTATATCACCTAATAATTTTGTGAAAAATTAAAAAAAAAAAAAAATACATGCCCAGTCGGGAAGTGAACCCCGAACTCCCGTGTGACAGGCGGGCTGCTTACGACTTACGCTAGCGAGAAGACAATGCTTGTTCTGCAAAGATATTTATAAAGAAAAGCCGCCATTTTGGGTTTTATGATCGTAACATTTTCGCCTGTTTTTCAACCACAATTAAAGCAAGTTTAGAGCTGAATCTTTCCAAATTTTTGAAAAATTTGATGCAGAATTCGAAGATCCATCTACAATTGATGGTTTTCTATTGAAAGCGACAGAAAAAGGTTATTTACGGTCCAATGTGCCGTTTTCATTTTTCTCCGCGTGCGAGGTTGGTCGTAACCAAACGGGTCATAGACGGATTATGAAAACTGACTTTAAAAATATGTTCCGTCATGTTAAATGATTAAACAATAGTACAAGTATACAAATAAATTATTAATAATCTTTAAATTTGTGTTCTCTTTAACTTTAGTAGGTCAGATTGTAAGTTTTGAGTGTTTTAAAGTGAAAGTGTAACATGCCACAGCGATCGATACGCGCATGCGCAGTCACCGTGGCACATAACCATGCGCTTACCCATTCACAAAGAAACGCTTTGCTGAAAATATTGTTTCTCATCCACCCTGCAGCGATTAAAGCGATGAAACTTTCCAGATATATTTTAAATTGTATGCAGAATTCAAAAATACATCTATCATTGATGTAATTCTATCTGCAACACCAGAAGAGTGTTACAAAGTGCACATGCCAGTCTGATATATATGGCACAAAGAGCAAAAAACACATCTTCGCCGAAAATGTTGTTTACATCCACCCTGCAGCGATTAAAGCGATGAAACTTTCCAGATATATTTTAAATTGTATGCAGAATTCAAAAATACATCTATCATTGATGTAATTCGATTTAGAACACCAAAAATAAAATTAATTACGGTAAGTATGAAATATAATGTTATTTATATAAAAGGTCACGATGATTTCAACCAATCGCTGTGCACAGAATATTGGGCATACCTTTCCCGGGGAAACCCCGGATGACGTGTGTTCTTGTCACGTGAGATGTGAATGAATGAATGACGTCGAAAGAATGCATGATTATTAGACAGCGTTTTCCGGGACGAGATTTCCAATGGTGATCTGACTCTGTACAGGACTTTTGTTTTTACTTCGGGTAATGGCACGATAGAACCCCTACAGGTGGTTGCCAATGATATGCAGGGCGAACTAGATCAAATTTCCTCATGGTGTGCGGATGCCAGTGCCATTTTCAACCCTGAAAAGGCATCGGTTACATGGTTCTCTCTAAACAACCATATTGTGAACACAGACCTGCCGGCAGTGAGAATGGATGGGAGCATTTTGAGTAGAACCCAGTCGATGACATATCTTGGCATGAGGCTTGATCGTAGCCTGTCTTTCACAGATCATGTCGATTATGTCAAAACGAAAGCTCGAAAAGGTTTGTCAGCAATGAGAGTCATGGCGACTACCAATATCGAGCAAAGACTGCTAATACTTCTGTTCCAAGGACTGGTGCTTTCACCCATCAAGTATGCCCTGGCTTTTGGGCTGCATGAGAGACACCAGCCATGTAGCGATGAGATACCTCCTTTACTTCCCAACAATGAACCACAGGATCAAGATCTGGAGAGCTCGTGCATACTTGAAAATAAGTGCTGATGAGCAGCACCCTGTGCATGAAGATATATTCAGAGAAAAGGGCAATAGGCTAAAGAGGGGCAAATCATGGATGGGTCGGGCGGAAGATGTCATCAGACAGGTCTGCAGTCCTACCAGTATCAACCCCGGCAAGGAATGGGTGCCTGTGCCTCCAGCTTTTAAGTGCACCTTCTCTTGCATTATCACACTTGACAGACGGTGCAGAGAGCAGAACCCTGCCGCTGTCAATGCAGAGGTCAACGCGCTCATCAATGAACATGCAGACAACCCCCGAGTAATCATCTATACAGATGGATCTGTTGTAAAGAAGCAGAGAAGTGCATGGACATCTACAGCCCGTTCAGCGGGGCGAACCATCCAAGAATCCCGTGGTGCCCACTCTATGACCACGAGCAGCATGACGATGGAGGTGATGCCAGTAACACAGGCTTTCCTATGGCTAGAAGCACAGCATTATACCAACGTGTATGTACTAAGTGATTCAGTGAGCATGACTCGGAAGGTCGAAGCTGGATCTGTACGTAGACAGTGGACTGAGTCCCTGAGGAAGTCTGTTGTCCGTAAAGTCACCTTCATCTTTGTCCCGGGACAAATGAACGAGCTAATAAACTGGCTGGCTCTGCACCCCCTGCAGATGGCCAGCCCATGGATCATGCCGATGTTATTAACGTCCTTAAAGACATGTCGAGAACAGAAGACTTTGACGTCAGTGAATCCACATCGCTGTCCAGGATGAAAGACTTGGGAGTAAGAATTGGCACGGCCAGACACTAGAGGTACATCGGGAAAACGAGGTGCCTCGTTAACCAACACAGAACTGGCACTATTAGCCACCGAACGCTGATGCTTATGCTGGGGGGAGGATCTGAGCACCTGTGGACCTGTCTGGAGTGCAATGAAGATACCCCAACTGTTAACTGATAACTGATTTCTTTAGTTGAGTTGAGCTAAGAACCGACAAAAAAAAGACATCACTGCCACACTCAGGACATTTCTGTGGCTGTGGCATACATATGCGCTCTGTTCTCTCGTTCAACAGCCAGCGAAGAGTCATACTACCATTCTTTCCCACCATTATCCGATTGAAAGTTCTCCTGGTCTTTGCTCTCAGTTTTAAGATTCTTCCAGAACTGCTGCTGACCCCCCCTCCACCCCACCCCACACGCAATACCATTCTTTCCACAATCTGCAGTTTCTGTACCCCCACCTCCTCCACCTGGTCCCACAGGCGTTCGACCACATCTCCCTTGTCCATAGGTCATCTCCCACCAAGAGGTGCATTCCCTACCAGCCTATCAGCCTGTTTATTCCCCCCTTCCCCGCTCATTTCCTCAGCACTCCTACATGGCCAGGACAAAAAATCCATACAGTTCTCACAACCTGTGACCTCTGAAGCGAGGAAACCATTCCACATGAAACATTCCTTTCTCCACCTTACTAAGCATATTCCTTGAGTCTATAATGAATGCAGTGTGTGTTGCAGTGGTCTCCTCCAACCAACAAAATGCTGCTGTTACTGCTGCCACATCCATTCTCATGCTGGAGGTCGTAGTCTCATATGCCAGACTCCCCATTTTCAAGCATCATCCATTAACCTTCACAATGAAACCCCAGCCACTACGTCTGTTTCTCACCACTGATCCATCGGTGTAGATCACTATGTCACCCTGATGTGTGTTACTCTGGATCAGTTGTTGCTCCTTAGCCTTTGTGCAGCCTGCTGCCCATTCACTCACGACCCAGTGTTACTATTACATTGTGCCAGTTCGTCACATCTTCTAGTAGTTTAACCCACTCTTTTTCATGATTGATGGTCTCTAGATCACACACATGGCATATAGTTATTTCCGCCTGTGCCTTCCAGGACCTGTCTTGTCTTAGTCTATGACCCTTGACCATATCCATTGCTTCATGCAGGGGGTGATCCCTATTTGCAGCAACTCTATAACACAGGTGCCATTTGGCTTGAAATAAATTGGGGAACCCATTGAGGCCAGCTGAGACAGTTGCATAAATAAACACACATAGTATTGTTTGGCGCTCACAGAAGGAGAAGAAGGAAGTAGAGACTAGAGGATGCACTAGACAACATACAGTTTGAAAGCTATAGTTACCGACCGGGATTCGAACCTGTCACCTCCAAATGGTGGCAGTGCCTCGCTGCAGGAACAAGTATACTTCGACGCATCACCAACTAGACCAGGGGTGTCAAACTCAATCGCTCAGCGGGCCAAAACTCAAATCACATGTAAGAGGTTGCGGGCCAGACAGAATAAACAAACAATAAGCCAAAAATTAAACCTTTTTTAAACATTAATATTAAAATGTTTGTATATCCTTTACAGGACATCACTGTCAACATCAGCACCTTTCAGCTGATTGTTGATTTCTTGGCAAGATTATGCTCAGTAGTTTGCCATTGCTTTCTGAGCGGCTGGCTCACATTCCCCGTAAGTTACCGACGCGATTCGAAATCTGATAAAGTTGACGGTTTGTGTTACAATGCTCATTACATCTTCCATGTTGAGGACTTTACCACACAGCGATCATTGATGTATGATGCAGTGATATGCTATCAGTTCACCAGTACAGTTCTCCTGCATCTTTAACCACATCTTCCCAACTAGTCCACTGTTTTCGCCACACATCGCCGTGCTCCATCAGTTGTCAGTCCAATGAGTTTGTCCCAAGGCAGGTTCATGGTGGTTAAACTTTGACATATGTTGTCAAAAATGTCTTTTCCTGTCGTTGTCCCATGCATGGATTTCATGTCCAATATTTCTTCTGTAACATTCAAACTGGAGTCCACTCCATGGATGAAGATGGCGAGCTGTGCAGTGTCAGTCGTGTCATTACTTTTATTGACAGCAAAGGAAAATGCAACAAAGTCTTTGCCTTTATCGATCAGCTGTGTTTTCACATCAGTGGTCATCTCACAAACCCGAACAACAACCGTATTTCTGTTAAGAGCACCACAATAAATTCCAGCACACAAAAGCCAAATTTCAAAGGGCCAAGCTGCAGGCTAGACGGAAAAGCTGGCAGGAGAAGACAGTCTCTGAACTTTGAAAGAGACACAAGGAAATTGTGGAAGCTAATAAAACAACTTAACAATGAGGGCACAGGGAAAAACTTAAAAATTGCACTACACAAAGATGGAAACATCTTAACAAGAAAGCAAGCAGCTGACCATTTTGCGGACTCATTCGCACAAGATAACAATATCAAAATTAGTCCAGAGAAACAACAAGAGATTCGAGAGAAACAGCAACATGCGGGACAGAAGAAAATAGTACATGAGGTTCTGGAGGCACCCATCACAATCAGCGAATTGGAGCTAGCCATATCAAAACAGAAAATGAGAAAGTCACCAGAAGCTGATGGTATGTCCAATGAAATGATCAGGAACCTAAGAACAGAGGCCAAAACAAAGCTGTTGCAGATCTTCAATAACAGTTGGACCTTAGGCAGTGTTCCACAAGCCCGGAGAGAAGCAATCATGATACCCCTCCTAAAATCAGGGAACAATAGTTTCATTGCCTCTAGCTACACACCAATTAGCCTCACCAGCTGTCTCTGCAAAACACTGGAGTGCATCATCAATCACAGACTGCAGTGGTACATTGAAAGTAAAAGCATCCTTGTGCCACAGCAGGCTGGCTTTAGGCTGTGCTACTCTACGGAAGATCAGACAACCTACCTCTCTCAAGAAATTGAGGATGCATTCCAAGAGAAGAAGATGGTGCTTGCAGCATGGATAGATCTGAAGAAAGCCTTTGACAAAGTCTGGAAAGAAGGTCTGAAGAAGAAACTGAGAAACTGCAAAGTCAATGGAAGAATGCACAAATAGGTAAAAGCATACTTGCACAACAGAAGTGCCCGAGTACAGATAACGGACTCAAGAGCAAGAAAGTACTACTGCGTCACGGTGTTCCCCAGGGCGGAGTCTTGTCCCCCACACTTTTTCTAATCTTTATCAATGATCTCGTTGCAAATCTACCGCATGGAATTAAAGCGGCAGTGTACGCCGATGACCTTGTTCTATGGAGCACAAATGAACATGCATCAGTGGCCATCAGATTGCTACTGTACCAGTACAGCAAAGGGACGATGGACTATCAACAACTCCAATTCAATTCCAACTTCAAGATATTTTATTCAGAATCAAGCCAGATGTTACTCAGTTAAATCACACGTCCATCTCCTCTTAGTCCCCGATGTTCACTGATCCGTTACTACAAACTACGTCACGTCTTGAGCATCCTCCTTCCCATTCTACCCTGATGCTCAAGCGTGCTGTAGTTTTGCCCACCCCATATACACTTACTGCTACACTACAAAGAGCTGTAGATACAGTTGTTACATGGGCAGATAGATGGTGTGTCAGCATAAACACTGATAAGTACAGCACCACTCTATTTACCCTCTCTCCAAAACAAAAGACAGGGATCATCCAGATAAATGGAACACCCCTAAGAGAAGATAAAGAACCAACATACCTTGGAGTGACATTTGATGGCAGGCTGACATGGAGAAAGCACATCAACAAAGCAGTAGCAAAAGCCAGAAAGAAAATAGCCATCCTGAGGAAGCTAAGTGAAACCACACGGGGAGCCAGTGGGAAAATACTTAGCAAAGTTTATCAACAGAGCATACAACCACACCTGGAATACAGGTCAAATGCGTGGTGTTCGGCATCAAAAACCACACTACAAGAGCTGGACAAGGTGCAAAACCAAGCACTTAGAGTCACCACAGGAGGGATGAGATCAACCCCTATAGTGGAAATGGAGAAGATGGGAAAGACACAAGCACTGAGAGAGCGCAAAGATACGAAAACGCTAATACAAGCAGAAAAGTTCCTCAGCTTGCCAGGCCACCCTATGAAGAACAGATTTGTAAACCTAGCTATGGGGTGGTTGAAAAGTAGTTTTATCCACCAGGCCAAATGACTCTGCAGAGAAACCACCGATCTGCCCATAGTTGGTATCCCCCTATCAACTATTCCAGAGCGAACTCCATGGAAAGATGAACATAGACTATCATTACAAATCCCGACAAAAGTGAGAGGAATATTTGACAACGAAGAACAGAACAGTGTGCAGCGCAGAACTGCCACTCTCAGCTTCCTTGATGAAGAATACCCACAGGACCTCTGGATCTGAGTCTACACAGACGGGTCAGCACAAAATGCTCTTCGATATGGAGGAGCGGGAGTGTACATAGAATACTCAAATAATACTAGGGACACAGCCAGAGTACCGACAGGAAAGTACTGCCATAACTGTGATGCTGAAATTGAGGCAATCAAGATAGCAACAGAGAAATTACTAAATACCAGTAATGGTACACAATCTGTGGTACTATTGACAGATGCAAAATCAGTACTGGAGGCGCTCCTGTCTGGGAAATTGCCAGTACTAAGGACACTACTTTCTGAACTTAGCAGTCAGCATAAGGTCACCATACAGTGGATGCCATCCCACTGTGGAGTACCCGGAAACGACAGAGCTGATCAATTGACTAAGGAAGGAGCCAAAGAAGAACAGCCTGATGTGCCCGTTACATACCACCAAAAGAAAAGAATGATCAAATCAGTCAGAAAGCCACCAAAACCTGCTCAAGATGACTACCACGTTATGGACAGACCAGAACAAGTAATTATTCTGCGCCTCAGAACAGGACACAATAGATTACGCAACCACATGTATACAAAATTCAAGATCGGTGAAACAGCCATGTGCACATGTGGATTGGCGTCACAGACAGCAGAGCACATACTCCAAGACTGCCCAAAATATAACATATCTAGGCAAACCTTCTGGCCTAGAGAGACAACAGTGGAAGATAAACTCTATGGACTGCTGTGTGAACTAAAAAAGACAGTTAAATTCTTGGTAGCCTCTGTTTGCTTTCTACATATTTTACATCTTTATGCAACTGTTCCAATTCACTACTCCAGTAGGGTTTATATTGTTTACGGGCTCCTCTTGGTACTGTTTCTCGCGCTGCCTGTAGTATGCATTTCCCAAACTCTTCAACTACTTTATTTATGTCTTTCTCAGTGTTCAGATGTCTAACCATTTTGCTGATGCGATTCTTGTACATTGCCCAATCTGCTTTCTTGTAGTTCCACCTTGAGACGGTGCTGCTTTCATTTACAAGCTCATTTTCTACAGTTAGAAAGGCTGGCCGATGATCACTGCCACCAAGTTGTTTCCCAACAATTCATGTAATGTTCCATTCCAGGTCTGGTGAATAAAAAGTCAGGTGTAGTTGTAGTGTGCTATGATCTCGACTAGAAAGTAAGTGGGTTGGACGGCTTGTTATTTAAGATGAATCTATTCTCATCCTGCTAGTCTTTCAGTCTCTCTCCTCTCTGGTCCATGTGATCATAGCCCCAGCTCTGCGAGTGGCTGTTGAAATCGCCGCACACAATCATTTTTTCTGTTAATGGTAGTGTGTCCAGTGCCTGTGGGTGGTCACTTGGACAGTAATAATTGATCAGATTTTGATCTGTATTGCCTGTCTTAAGTTTAAGTGTCTGATACTCAGTCCCTTCCATGTATGAAATGGAAACAAATAGGTATTTTAAACTCCTGCAAGAAAAAACGAACTAAACATCAACAAACGTTGCACATACCTTACAAGGAGATCCACGTGTCGCGAAATACAGGTGAAAAATCCGAAATCAGAAGCACTCAATAAATATAAAAATGAATAATAAAATAAGATAAAATACACATGAACGCATACAATACGACACACAGACGTTTCGATTCTCAGAATCTTTGTCAATGACAACACAGCTAACAACGAGATACAGCAAACGAAAGACCACAATACACTAACACACGATCTATAACTTAGCCACGTGAGGCCGGAAAGGTGACTTGGCCAGCTGAATTAAAAATGGGTTGCCAAAAAGGATTTGAGTAGCCAAAAATATGTGAACAGTCTGCTATGAAAATATAGGAAAGTGAGGACAATTAAGTCTAGATATGGGGGGGGGGGGGGGGGGACAGCATAGTAATAGATAGTGTGAACAATTGGGGAAGATGCCACAGTTATACTGTAGCGTCCACAACCGTATTAATTCCGGCTGGGTGGATGCATCCCAGATTGTTGATTAGTTGGCATTCAATTTTAAGTCTGACGCCGCTATTGGAGAAGCAAGGTTTTAATGCGGTGACACATGCATCGTCGGCTCCATTATGGTTGGAGGAATTGAAATGGTTGGGGACAGGTTTGTCAGCGCCCTGATTGATGTCCCTGAGGTGTTCCCTGAAACGATCCGCAAGACGTCTGCCCGTTTGGCCAATGTATTTCATGTCACATCGTTTGCAGATGATAACATAAATCAGATTGCGGGATGTGCAAGTGAAAGAATCTTTCAAGGTGAAGGTACCTCGGGGAAATGCAATCTCTGGTGTCTGAACAACGTATAGGCATGTCAGACAGTTCCTACGATGGCATTCGAATGTGCCCACGGATGAAGTAACCGTGGGGAGGCGACTATGCACAAGGTGGTCTCTGAGGCTCTGGTTACGGCGGAAAATTACCCTGGGGCCATTGGAGAATACCTCACGAGTGGTAGGATCGGATTCCAAGATGGACCAGTGTCTCAGGAAAATGTGCTTGATGGCATAGGCATGTGGGTGGAAGGTGAGGATAAGCTTGGGTTCATTGTTCGGAGGTCGCGTATGCTTGGCGAGGGACATTTCCCGCGAGACCTGGGTTATGCGGCAGAAAGCTGTCGACAAGACGTCCTCTGGGTAGGACCGTCTGCGGAAAAAGTCCAGCATTTCGTGGGCTCTCTCGAGGAAGTCATTATCGTCCTGACAGATACGACGAAGGCGGAGTAGCTGGGAATATGGGATGGAATCTTTGCAGCTTTTGGGGTGGGATGAGCTGTACAGGAGGAAACCGTGAGCATCAGTAGGTTTATAGTACACGGAGGTCGTCAGGCCTGTAGGGTTTAACTTGATGGTGGTGTCAAGGAAATTGACAGAGGTGGTAGAAATTTCTGAGGTGAATTTGATCGATGGATGGAAGTTATTGACATAATTAATGAAACGGTTCAGTTCCGCCTCTGACATGTCAGTGAGACCTATGCCGTCATCGATGTAGCGTCGGTAAAAAGAAGGGAGAAGACCATCATAGCTAAGTTCAATCTGGTGTTCCAGATGTCCCATAAATACACATGCGTAGCTGGGTCCCATTTTAGTGCCCATGGCGACACCGCTGATTTGTTCAAAGTAGTGGCCATTGAACTCAAAGGAATTATTGGTGAGGACCAATTCAGCGAAGTCTCACAAGTGTGCGTGTAGGGATGGCTTGATCTGTGCGTTGATCCAGAAAGAACTGTAGCGCCTTGAGGCCATCGGCGTGAGGAATGGAGGTATAGAGGGAACATACATCCATTAGGAATAGTCTGTATGTGTTCCCAGGAGTCAGTAGGAGAGAGTTGAATGAAAGTAACGCATGCGTTGTATCCTTGATGTATGACGGGAGATTCGCAACTAGAGGTTGGAAAATCCTGTCAAGAAACGCTGAGATCAGTTCAGTCGGGCATGAGCATGCGGAAACTATCGGACGTCCAGGATTCTTGAGTTTATGTATTTTGGGCAGCATGTAGAGGGTGGGTTTGCCCAAGTCAGAGTCATGGATGTGAAGTGAAGTGGCACTGAGTGGTAAGGCATCCTCACGTATGAGCTGTTTGATGGTATTTTGAATCTTCCGGTTATAGGAGAGAGTGGGGTCTTCGGTGCAGGGTGAATAATTATCAGGTTTATTGAGTTGAGACATGAGTTCCTCGACATATAGATCTTTTTGCCAAACAACCACCGCACCCCCTTTATCCCCCGGTTTGATGACTATGTCCTGTCTGCGCTGTAGTTGAGACAGGGCACGCCATTCGGGCGGGGATAGGTTGGAGCGTTTCAAGCGAGGGAAAGAAAGTTGCTTGATCTCATGGAGTGTGTTAGCTATGTAGAGGTCAAGCGCGTTGGAAGCTCTGGAGGGTGGGGTCCATGTGGAACGGGATTTGGTTGAAGATGGAAAAATATCAGGAAGCTGTGGGGTGGGACTGAGGACAGGCTTGTCTCTGTGGTGGTACTTGAGGCGGAGTCGTCTGTGGAAGTTGGAGACGTCTTCCAAAATGGCGCGACTGTCCATACGGGGGCGTAGAGGGACAAAACTGAGACCTTTCCCTAACACAGCATGTTCTTCAGGAGACAGTGGTAGGTCAGGTGGTATGCATACCACTTTGGTGTGGTGGATGGGTGTCGAAGTGGGGGGAGGGACATGGGAACGTAGATGGCTAATTTTGTCTTTCTTGCATGAAGACAGACATTTATATAGCTCTCTATTATAATGTTGAATGATGGAGGTGATCAAATGGAAAGCAAGCTGGTTGTTGAACGTCAGTAGATGCAGAGTCCGGTACAGGTTGTGCTTGGTGTCCTTGAGTTCGGAGATATGTCGTTGATGCACATTCACTGCCAGCTTTTTCCCCCCTTCCATGTAGATTTCGATTTGGGAAGCAGTGATGTTATTGTTTACAAGGGTCAGTATCCCACCTTTTCGCCTGTCCTTTCGGTCAGATCGGTAACACTGGTAGCCTCTGATTTTGAAGGCTATATTTTCGTTGAGGTGAGTTTCTTGCAAGCAACATACGCTTACTTTTTCTTGGTCCAGGATGTTTTCTAGTTCTATTTTGTTGTTGCTGACTCCCTCCGCATTCCAGTGCATTATTTTAATTCTTTGTTTAGTATGGCCAGCCATTCTATTCTCATGTCCCATGGCTCCACGGGACATCTGAGAAGGATCTCCAGTAGTTGTGGTTGGACCCTTTCGAGACATAGGGCCCGGCACTGCACCTGCCGGGGGGTCCAAAGCAGGACGAGCACCATAACATTTAGCAGTAGTTGACATATTCCATTTTGCATAATTGCGTGGCATCCTGATTTCTGTAGTGCACAACCTGGCTGGTTGCCTCTATCTTCAGCACTTTTCCTTTGCTAGAGCAGACTGTGGTCTCTCTCGAGCTTAGATGTGTATGCGCGCACACACGTGTCTGTGCATGCATATACGTGCATACGCATCTAGAGCATACTGGTTATTTTTCAGCTCCAAAAACTCGCCGTCGCCCCTTTTCCTGTTAGTAAAAACAGTTCTGCCACGTGAAGGCCAGGAGTTGGACTTTTGCTGCAGAGGTTATGTATTCACGAGCCATTGGGGTATTTAAGCAATGTTGGGCTGTCACCCCAACTCTGCGCCCCGGCTACATACAGCAACATTTGGAACCTAATATCCGGACATTATACTACTTTCAATTTTTATGCGCCGATCCAAAACAAGCCTCTAAATGTTGCTAGGTACTATAACGACGAACACTAACTCACTACACAACTTTTATTTTCGCTTATTCTGATCGAAGCGAGAACACTCTCAGGTAGCCTATCATTCGGAAGGCTGCTAATTAGGGAATTTGATTTGCACTTTATATCGTGATCATAAAAGAATATTTTTGCCTAAAATTCTCTCTTGGGCCAAATATATTTGTATGTCGGTTGAGACCTCTGAGGCCGGATATGATTGTACGGCGGGCCGAATATGGCCCGTGGGCCTAGAGTTTGACACATGTGAGCTAGACACTCCAAAAAAAGTGTCTTCATTAGTCATGTCTATCATACACATGAACCTACAACTATGGAATATGGACATAATTTATATCAAACCATTGAGATAGCACCATAGGTCTCATAATTTATATTAAACCAGCATAGGTCAAATAACGAACACACAAACACAATCGGACCATAATGCTGTGTCGAGTATTAACAAACATTTAAAGAAGAGAAATGATTGGTCGGTTCTAATGCTGTACACGTATAACACAGGAAATCAATTGGGGAACCCATTGAGGCCGCTGAGACAGTTACATAAATAAACACACATAGTTTTGTTTGACACTCACAGAAGGAGAAGAAGGAAGTAGAGACTAGAGGATGCACTAGACAACATACAGTTTGAAAGCTATAGTTACAGACTGGGATTCAAACCTGTCACCTCCAAATGGCGGCAGCACCTCACTGCAGGAACAAGTGTACTTCACCGCATGATGCATTTGGCTTGAAGGACCCTATGCCTTTCTGCCATTCTTTATGTTAATATTTAAGAGAATGTGATAAATATGTATACTTACGACGCTTGACGGCAAGAGTGGAAGATGATAATGATGATGATGATAATACAAATGTAGTCAATAAGGGGTACTGAAGCCAAATTACAGTTTCATTATTAAATACAAAATAATTAGAAAATATGACTAGGATCCCAGTGGCTAGTCACTTATTGTTGTTCGTTGTCTGTTGTTTTGTATTATTGTTGTTGATAAGGACTTCTGTCAAAATGTGCGCCTGTTTCCTGGATTTGTGTGCTTTTCCTTTAGCTGTTCTTTAGCTTTAGTTTTTACTTAAATTTTTTTTACAAAAATGAGACATGCGTAGTTGCATAGTTGATATATCATAGATCTTGAAAAATGACATTCAACGGTGCCTCATTCTAGTCTAGATGGCCACTGAGAGTGGGAATCTGATCTCGCTAAAAGAAAAATAAACAATTCCCCTAGCAGAAAACTGCTGTGTGTAGGTGAAATGTTAGGGTCATAAAATTTTGTAGGCCTGAGTGCTTTCCATAGAAAATGTCAGGAGCTAACATGGAACCCTGGTCTGACTGCACTTATTCCATTGTCAGCGAGAGGCATTTCCTGGTATCCATGGAAGCTGAGATCAGCTTTACAAACCTGCCTTAATGCAAATTTGAAGCCTGCACATAAGATACAGACTGGTGTTTGTCCATCAAGAATGATGATGACCATTCATTTCATCCAGTGAGGTTGAAAGTATGGAGCCATGAGTTCTAAGATGTCTGATAAGGCCTATTTTGGCTTGAAATGCACATTGACAATGTGGGCAAAGAATGCTTGACCTTCCAGGAGGAGGATCTCCTACAGTGATTGTTTTGTCGAGCCTTTTTTTCCCACAGCTCTTGCATTTCTGGTTGCTTCACAAGTTACTGCACCTTTGTGTAACTTGAAGCAGGTCAGCATGGCCGAATGGGTAAGAACGTGTGTTCTTAAACATCCAGTGTGCTGATGCCAAGGTTAGAGGTTCAAACCCTACACTGGACAGCTGGGCTAAAATGTCGACCTGTCGTCCTTGACTTGGGGACATAAATTACAAGTACCTCTGAAGTCAAAGTGGGTTTGCCTGATGACGAGGGACACTGTTAATAGGGAAAGCTAATCCACACGCAAAATTCAGTCCATCACTACTATAAATAGTGTGTATGGACTACGCTTGAGGTCAAAGTGAGCGAGCACAAAAAAATAAAAAATATAACTAGAAAGTTCTTTCTTTAGAACCCACAGGCAAACAACATATGAGGTTACATAAAACACACGGAGAAAGGAATTACAGACAAAGATGAACAATATGGGAAGGATATGGAAGGAGCTACAGGAGATAATAAAAGATTGGATGGCTTTGTGTGAGGTGGCTGAGGGTTTATGCTCCACCTGGGATAGGGTTCGGGAGAATAAGAAGTATTCTTTTCACCTAGGAAACATTTCTGAATAGACACCTGGAATGTTAGAACCATATGTTAATTGGGAAAGTTTAAAGTTGATGGGTTTTAAGGTGTTAGAACTTAAACATATATGGAGAAGATAACTGTGTGAGTTGGTTGAGGGATATGCTCCACCTGGGATAGGGTTTGGGAGAATAAGAAGTATTCTTTTCACCTAGGAAACATTTCTGAATGGACACCTGGAATGTTAGAACCATATGTTAATTGGGAAAGTTTAAAGTTGATGGGTTTTAAGGTGGTAGAACTTAAACATATTTAGAGAAGAGAATTAGAGACAGAGATGACACCTATTATAAACATTCTGTTGTGAAAACCTTTTTTTGTCTTAGAAATTTTGTCAGAGCAGCAGCCAATTAGAAGTTACTTTCTGTGATGTTTAGTGTGCAATGGGATCTATTGCTTAGTCTTTATCTGAGAAGGTTGGGCATGTGATATGTGATCCAGTACATTGAGTTTATGGGGACAGTGTAACTAGAATGGGAGCCATGATAGCATTGGACCAGCATGCTTGTGACCACTTCAGGCTTGCTTTTTAATAATTTCATTGTGCACATGAGGCCTCATTTTTTATTTTGCCCATGTCTGAGAAGATTAAGCATGCAATATTTAATCCCTACATTTGGTGGAGTGGGGAGTATAACTTTATGGGGGAGCTATGGTAGCACTGTGATAGAACAGTTCCTTGCTGGCCCGGGGGTCTTGTGATAGACTTCTCACCAAGGTGGGAATTTAAAAAAAATAGACTTGTGCTTCCAGGTAAACTCAACTTAAAGTGGGTACCAGGACATGTTAGAGGAAGTAAAGATGGCCGGCGTGTCAGTGACAACATCAGCCATCAAGAGCTGTTTGGTCTGTACAAATATGGAGCTAGTAACATATACCCAATATACTTCAAAGCATGTACAAGTGTCTTTTTACTGTGTTATCTATAACTTCATTGTACAAGTGTCTTTTACTGTTTTATCTAAAACTTCATTGTACAAGTGTCCTTTACTGTTTGACATATAACTTCATTGTACAAGTGTCCGTTACTGTTTTATCTAAAACTTCATTGTACAAGTGTCTTTTATTGTTTGACCTATAGGTTTAGTGTAGTTTATAGTTTAGTCAACGGATCAACATCACGGCACACGGGTGTAACCCATAAGTGCTCTGTTCTAATCTTAACTCAAGCCTGAGTCCTGAGAAACTCAGCTCAGTGCATGAACTCTATAGCATCGGCGAGGATCTTGATATACTTTGGGTAGATTTTTAACTCAATATTTTGCCCAGGCAGTGCCGTTAGGCTACTCTTTTTCGATTTCCAACTGCCAAGGGATATTTTACATGCACAACAATACACACGGGCATCCGATCTCATTACCCAGAGACCAGGGGAAATTTTGTTACTAGAAGTCAACATGAAACAATCCTGGCCCTCACTGGGGCTCGAGCCCAGGACCTCCAGCACTCGAGGTGGACACCATACCTCGAGACCACTCAACCCTCCCCCTGTTTTACCTATAACTTCATTGTAAAGGGTCCGTTACTGTTTTACAGATAACTTCATTGGATTAATTAATTGTTAATAAATCGCCTACAACTGGGTTAAGATCCGACACATTATGAGGTTTTGGTAGACACTTTATCTATATTCCACTATGCCTTTGATACTAAATACTTGTTTCATAATTATTCTAATTCTAGGAAAATGGATTGGGAAAATACTGAATCCATCCATCCATCATGTGCCATGCCGGTAAGCGTGGGCGGTCATGTTCTGCCATCTCACTCGATCACCAGAGTCGTGGATCAGCTCCGTGTTTCTGTCTCGACCATGCCACAAGGCCAAGCCATCCAGGTACTTGCTTCTAGGTCTTCCCCTTGGTCTGTTCCCCTCGATCTTACCAGTTGTCACCAAATTCTCCAATCCATTTCTTCTCATAACATGCCCAAAAAATTTTGACTGTCTACGTCTAATTTCTCTAATCAATTTACGATCTTCATTTGTTTCTTGAAGGACTTGTTCATTGGTCTTTCTGGCTGTCCATGGTATTCTTTGCATTTTCCTCAGAAACCACATCTCTACAGCCATCAGATGTTTTTCAGCCTGACTGCTCATTGTCCACGCTTCACATCCATATAAAAGTACAGGTTCAATGTAGCATCTCAACACTATTTTTCTCGTTTCAATTGACATCTTTTTATTGGTCAATATGTTTTTCATCTTGCTAAAGGCTACTTTTGCCATGGCGATTCTTGTTCTAATCTCTTTAAGGCATCTCCCATCAGATGTTATTACTGTTCCGAGATAATTGTACCTCGGATATACTGAATACTTCTTTTATATTTATTTTCTTTCTAGGAAAATGGATGGGGAGGATAGTTTTGGATCCCAAATCAAACAACCTGGGGTAGATGATTACATTAAGTTTGCAGAGTCCTTGAAACAGCAGTGCCATAAACTGGAACGTGTCAGTGGAATAAGCAAACTGGAGAGAAAAATTAATGCAGAGATAAAGTTTCTGAAGTCGGTAAGTATCATGTTAATTAGAAAATATGTGTTAGATAGGACATCTTCAGAGTGGAGTATTAGCAGGACTATCTGCTTTTGTGGAATGTATGGAGTTTGGTTCCCTGCAAGTATTCTAGGCTGGCTTATAACAGAGTGCCAAAGTGCTGTATAGAGCCTGTTTTGCTGTATGCAGTGAATCTTGGAATATAAATGAACAAATTAGGAAGAGCATGGAAACAATAGAGATTTTGTTCCTGAGATGAATGTTGCAAATTCCTTGGACTGCCGAAGTAACTAATAACAATTGCCTGAAAGAGGCTAATGTAACTAGAATATTATATTCAACAATAAGAAAGAGACAAGCAGCTTTTTGTGGTCACGTGATGAGAAGAGAGGCATTGGAGAACATCGTGACAACTGGAATGATCGAGGGGAAGAGAGACAGAGGCAGACTCAAAGGAAATGATGCAGGATAGATTGAAACGGTGGCATGGAGGAATATCATCAACGGAGTTGATCCAGAAAACCAAAGACCGAGATCTGTGGAAAGACATGAATACCTAAACCAGCTGGCATGGCACTTACTGATGATGATGATGAGTGCACGGAGGAATAGATTGCCTGTCTTTCCTTTCTGTAGTGAGTGCAGACATCAAACTCCCATCTGACCACACTCATGCAAATCTTTGTATAAGATAATATTTGTGAAACAAACAAAAAAGGCAAACAAAACCAAAGTGACTTTCACAGTCTAGGGTAGAAGATAAAGTGAAAAATGTGTGAAAAGTTACACAAGAATACATCACATTACCAGTTGGATTTTTCTATTTCTTATTTCTGTAGCTTTTAACATAATTGTTAATATGTGGACAGCACTGATTAAGTGAAATGTTTACTGTATGGTTGGTTTTGAGCCGTAAAATTATTTACTGTAGAGAAGGGATAACATGGTGGATAGTAAATTAGCTTACGGTTCTAGAGGTATGGGTTGCATTTTCTCTCAAGATTTACACTTTTAGGTTCAACTCAGATTCTAATAAAGGTCTGTTGGAAGGTGGTGATGAAGTTAGCTGGTATTCCCACCTCATAATACTAGTAAATGTTTAGGCCTGCCATTTCACACAGCAGGTGCAATTCACACTTGTGGAACAAGCAGAAAAACAACTCGGCGTCTCAATACATGGTATGAGTGTACAGCAGGAGAAAGACACCTGGAGTCATGACCCTGGGTGGGCCTGACCCCCAGAATGTCAGGAAGGTAAAGGGCTGAAACATCCTTTGAAGGGGGACTGCTTCTGATGATCAGAAGCCTCATCCGCGGTGGAGTTTTTATCAGTATGATCGAAAAACTGTCATAGTTTTATCAGTGCATGAGACCTGACACCTGTAGAATCAACATCTTCACTAAAAGTTTGTTCTTTATCCTAGGTTTATTCTATTCTTTTACTTGTTTAGTTTGCATTTCATGGGATTCATATGGTATAGTGAAGCAATTAACAAGATGTGTAATGTCTCTTATCCTCTTCTGCTTAAACCATCCTACCCAACACATGGTGAACCCCGTTACTAAGAGTAATCTAACAAATAGTGAACCCTGTTACTCCCAGTAATGTGACTAACAAGTGGTGAACCCTATTACTCTCAGTAATCTGGCCAAAACAGGAATTATATTATACTGTGCATATTTTATTCTGCGCCTCAGAACAGGACACAATAGATTACGCAACCACATGTACACACAATTCAAGATTGGTGACTCAGCTATGTGCACATGTGGTTTGGCGTCGCAGACAGCAGAGCACATACTTCAAGACTGCCCAAACTACAACATACCCAGGCACACCTTCTGGCCTAGAGAGACAACAGTGGAAGATAAACTCTATGGACCTCTGAGTGAACTAAAAACAACTGTTAGATTCATACAAGAGACAACATTGCAGTTATAGACATATTTCAAGCGAACGAAAGAAGAAGAAGAAGAATACTGTGCATAGAAAAGTTTGGACAACAGAGAATCTTATTTCAGGACACAAACTGGCACTTAAGCAATACCTCATATAGGGGTCATGAGGATTGAGCTGTTTGTGCATATTCAGTAGTGATTACAAACTGGCTGCCTCACTATCAACTTACACCATGGAAGAACAACAAGGCATTATTAATATTTTTGTGGTCGGAGGGTGTGAAACCGTGTGAAATATATAGAATAATGATGGTTCAGTATGGAGACAGTTGTTTGAGTCAGGGACAAGTATATGAAAGTTTAGAAAGATTTCAAAATGGAAGACAAAATGTCAGAAAATTTGAGACACAGGAATGTACTGGGAAAGTCATGCTGACCATCTTTTGGGATATCAAGGGCTCTATATTGAAGCATTTTCAGGAAATTGGTAAAACTGTGACTAGTGCTCCATACAATGTCATTCTAGTGAACAAACTGAAGCCCGTGATACAATCGGTATGCCAGGGACATCTGCACATACAATGGATGCATGAAATGCTCTGAAATATGAGGTCTTGAAACATCCAGCATACAGCCCAGTCTAGGCACCATCTGACTTTCACTTGTTTGGACCCTTGAAAGAACATGTGTGGGGTCAGAGGTTTGCAGATAACAGCGAGGTAATGGAGGTGGTGCAAAATAGGTTTAAGGCCACATCCAAAAGATTTTTCCTATAGGCATCATCAAGCTAGTGGAGTGGTGTTGTCAGGAGGACTATGATGAGAAATAAGACACAGAAAATTTCTGGTTTGCACTATTGTCAAAAACGTTATCGTAAAATTCCTGGAGGAGCTGCTGGCTGAGTGGCTAGAATGCTGGATTCTCCTTCAGGAGACCTGGGTTCAAATCCTCAGTAAGGTGTGGGATTTTTTTTCTGTCGGGGGCAAAAAGAAAATCCTAACCTCCACAGTTCGTGCGACTGCTCTAGTCAGGCGGCCTTAATTCCTCAGGCTCAAAGCCCCCCCCCCCCGCCATACACCGCAAGGTACTATATTGGCAGCAAATGACAGTGATGACAGTAAAATTCTTGTTGCTTAATGACATCCCCTCGTATTAATGTACTATTTGTTGTTCATATTTCTTGCATTCCCGGAAATTCTGATTTTGTATATTTTATTAATGGTAAGGTCTTTAATCCCTTAAACATTCTTGTTAATAATTTCTCATTGTTTTATAAGGCTTGTGTGCTTCTTAAGGCTTCTTAGGCAACCCTGTTTATAATCATGCAAGGTTTTATTTTTAATGTGAAAACATGCAAGTTATCTTACTAAAGGTCTGGCCTTCAGTCAAGGATGTATGAAAATGAGAGAGCTTCAAAAGCACTTATCACTGAGACACGGAAAATGGATAGAGGGGATATTGAAATAAATGACAGTTTGGCATTTGCTGACAAATCTCTGAACAAATCTTCTCAATTATAGCTTCTAGGGCAAAGAATCATCAATGTTACTGGTCGAAATGATGAGGATAGTTCCAGTGTGAAGCTTACCAACTCTCAATAGGAACAATCACCATTCACATACCCTTCACTTCTACTGGGAGAGGATATAAAAAAAAGGCAATCCCACATGAGACACTGCTGTTGTGGTGTGAAATGTAATGCCCTCACATATTTTAGGCCATGAAATCTGAATGATTTCTTTCTAGACACTTCCCACAAATTTGCCTGGTGTCCAGTTTTTAAAGGCTTGGGGGTTCCAAAGCTGTACTTAAAAAAAATGTTTGTTGCATATCTTTTACAGGACGTTGCATGCGACAGCGGCCACCCCCCGGGCAACAGCTGTGAGAGGCTGGCCAAACCAGGCATGGGTAGCCGATTTGGTGTCAAACCAAGCGGTAAACTAGGGTATGCCTACCCAGCATGTGAAGACAGGATTCGGCAGACTGCACGGAAGAAATCATTCCTGATTCAACGGGCAAGATGGCGTTTACCTGCAAAGCGTTGTGGAACGTAATGAGCATGGCAAGGCAAGGCACGTAGAGCGCCCTGGTCATCCACTGCACCTGTATTTGTCTCCAGTCGTCTCGACTTGTCTTGCCACTGGACTCAGATGGACTCGGGCGAGAGAGTGAGGTCGACGAATTGCGCAACTCTTCCTCACTTTAATCCAAGTCATCGCGCAAGTCATTCTTCATAGCATACATGCCCAGTATCCACACTCTACTGATGAAGAATCAGATTCACTGGGCTGGTCATTTGACTTGCATGCCAAATCACAGGCTCCCTAAACGAATTTTTTACAGCGAACTGCGTTGTGGTAAACGCTCCCAAGGTGGCCAGAGGAAACGCTCTGAAAATCTCACTGAATGCTTTTGGAATTCATATGACACCTGGGAGGCTGCAGCCAGAGACCGAAATTCATGGCGTGCATCATTACGCAAGGGTGCAGTCTTTTGTGAGG
Source organism: Cepaea nemoralis (assembly GCA_014155875.1). NCBI lineage: Eukaryota > Metazoa > Mollusca > Gastropoda > Stylommatophora > Helicidae > Cepaea > Cepaea nemoralis. The sequence continues at coordinate 373,900 of JACEFZ010003557.1, forward strand.
CAACCAGGACTGCAAGAGCTGTGAAGAAAAGGCAGGACAGAAAAACCACTGCAGGAAATCCTCCTCCAGAAACGTCAAGCATTCTTTGCCCACATTGTCAAAGAACATTTCGAGCCAAAATAGGCCTTATCAGCCATCTTAGAACCCATGGCTCCATACCTTCAACCCCACTGGATGAAATGAATGGTCATCATCATTCTTGATGGACAAAAAAAAAACAAAAACAGGACGTTGCAGGCAACACCAGCATTTTTTGCTGTTATGATCTCTTGGCAAGTTTTACGTTAAGTAGTTTGCCATTGTTTTCTGAACGACCGGCACCCATACCATTTTGTAAAAAACTAACGCAAGGCGGTCTGCTGTCAAATCGCCCGCAGCTGTGTAAAGCCAGGCAGCTGTGTAAAGCCAGGCAGCTGTGTAAAGCCAGGCAGCTGTGTAAAGCCAGGCAGCTGTGTAAAGCCTTACTGGTCAGAAACAAATAATCCTGCACCTGGGGGTTGAACCTGGACCATTGTCTTGGCAGGCAAGCTCACTAACCACTATGCCACCCTGCTCCTAGTAGGGAAGACTGAGTGCTGATGGGCTTTACTTAGTTCAGTAATTCTGGCCGGATTAAATGCAACTAAATTAGTCTTTCTGTCATTCACATTGTCTTGACTTCCAGCCAGCCGTCAGGTCAGACCTTGACTTTGTCACAACTTACACATAGACGTACTATTTACAGAAACATAATTAAATCTATCAAGATTAAAATATTCATTAGCTGACATCTGCCTGTCACTGGAGATTGGTCCATGGATGTGCTGTCACACACAGCACGGACTAAGCCAGTTGCAGAGATATCTTCTGGCAGCCAAATGTGGAGTAATTTCCCCTGAGACTTGTCATTCTGTGGGTGCTGTTGTTTGGGAGTGAGGAATAAAAACGGCATAGTGTAGTTTTGCGTGCTTAAATTTCTACTAATAGATGGTGTGAAATGCTAAGGGGATTACATATACTTCTTCTTTCGTTGACTTGAAATTGATTGTCTATATCTACAATGTTGTCTCCTTTTTTTTTGCCCTGGTTATCTTTGAACTCAAGCGTTGTCCATACACATACTACTACTTCTAGTGTACTGGACTGGCTTTTATGTTTCGGCTAGCTTTCTCTATTACCATTGTCCCTCGCCATCAGGCGAACCCACTCCAACTTCTATGGTACTTGTCATTTACGTCCCCAAGTCAACAATGAGAAGTCACAATATTCGTCCAACTTACCTGTATCAGGGTTTAACGCGCTACCTCGACACCAGCACACCGGAAGTTAAAGAATGAGTGCTCTTATCTGTAAGGCCTTGCTGACCTCCGTTGTCTCCTGTATATACTTCACTGTCTTTTGTTTTCTAGTTCACTCAGTGGTCCATGAAGTTTATTTTCTAGTTCACTCAGTGGTCCATGAAGTTTATTTTCTAGTTCACTCAGTGGTCCATGAAGTTTATTTTCTAGTTCACTCAGTGGTTCATGAAGTTTATTTTCTAGTTCACTCAGTGGTCCATGAAGTTTATTCTCTAGGCCTGAAGGCCTGGAGGTTTGCCTAGACATGACGTATTCGGGGCTGTCTTGGAGGTGGTGTATCTGCAGTCTGCGGCGTTAGTTGATCAGCTCTCTCGCTGCCGACACTACACAGTGAGATAGTATCCACTGTATGGTGACCTGACACTGACACTGGCTGCCAATTAAGAAACAGAATCGTGACATTTGACCAGTTCGTGTTTTCTCCAGCTGAATTTTTCGTATCCAAAGCAATACGGGCGGTCTGTTTATGATTAACTTCCTTGCACTTGTAGAAATAGTGTTGGAAGGAAGCAAGTAGGCTGTGGTTTAACTGCACTGGTTGGCACGAAGGAAGTGTTTTAATAAACATAAAAGGTGACATCCGGAGTGCATTCTGTTGAGGAAATTTCGCTGTACTCACTGGGTTTTCATGTAAGATGGCGTCATTGTGGAGTGGGGTGCAGATCAGACCGGGTGTGTGTGTATGTATGTGTGTGTGTGTGTGTGTGTGATCGAGATGAAGATGGAGATAGAGAGGGACTGAGATATAGATGGGTGGATAGGTGGGTGGAGCGAGAGAGATAGAGAGATATTGAGATAGTTAGAGAGAGAGAGAGAGAGAGAGAGAGAGAGAGAGAGAGAGAGAGAGAGAGAGAGAGAGAGAGAGAGAGAGAGAGAGTATTATTTTGTTCTAAACTGAACCAAGACTCAGTTTTCTTAAGAAATATTTATGATGTAAATACCTTTAGAAAGTTAAAAATAAAACTGATAAAAAGAGTTTTGGTTGCTGTTATTGGTCAACAGTAGATCAGCTGCTTGTTGTGCTAGAGATAGACTCACCCACTCATTCCCCGGTATATTAGAATTCACCTCCTTTCCCCGGATACATCAGAATGCACCATCGAATCCCCGGATACATTAGAATTCACCCTCTCATTCTGGGTATATTATAATTCACCATATCATCCCCGAATATATTAGATTTCATCCTCTTGTCCCCTGCTACATGAGAATTCACCTTCTCATCACCGGATATATTAGAATTCACTCCTCATCCTCAGGGTGCATTATAATTCAGCTTCTTATTCCATAGCTACATTATAACTCACCCTCTCATTCCTCGGGTACATTAGAACTCACCCTCTCATTCCTCGGGTACATTAGAACTCACCCCCCCCATCCCTCGGGTACATTAGAACTCACCCCCCCCCATCCCTCGGGTACATTAGAACTCACCCCCCCATCCCTCGGGTACATTAGAACTCACCCCCCCCCCCCCTCATCCCCCCTCATCCCTCGGGTACATTAGAACTCACCCCCCCCCCCCCCTCATCCCTCGGGTACATTAGAACTCACCCTCTCATTCCTCGGGTACATTAGAACTCACCCCCCCCCCCTCATCCCTCGGGTACATTAGAACTCACCCCCCCCCCCATCCCCCCATCCCTCGGGTGCATTAGAACTCATCCTCTCATCCCTCGGGTACATTAGAACTCATCCTCTCATCCCTCGGGTACATTAGAACTCACCCTCTCATTCCTCGGGTACTTTAGAACTCACCCCCCCCCCCCCCATCCCTCGGGTACATTAGAACTCACCCCCCCCCCCCCCCCTCATCCATCGGGTACAGTAGAACTCATCCTCTCATCCCTCGGGTACATTAGAACTCTTCACCTTCTATTCTCCGTGTACATAAAACTCAACTCCTCAATACCTGGACACATGTCTGGCAAGCAGTGATACAGAATGTTCCCGTCTGCAGATTTTGATAACGTTCATATTCTGCTGTGCATGGCTGCTTCCATAGGGGATCCCGACTCTTTCTTTTCTGTACAAGGGGTAGGCGGAGGACGAAGAAGAGAAGAGGGATGAAGAATATAGAACTGTTGGAAACATGTTTAGAACCCATTCTTTGAACATCTCTGGTTTGTGTATGGCATCTTCAGAATCAGTAAATCGCTGAACTTTCACTGAGCCGAGGGGAAAAAAAGTGGGATGGGGGGAAGATCAGGTGATGCCATGTATGAAGAGTATGAAGGATGTTGTTCCAGGGTAGTCATATTATGCTTTGCGGGGTACAGCTGCAGTATTGTCTATCGATGTGCTGGTGCATTATCATACACCTGTGTCAAAAGTTTTGTTTCCCATGTTTCATGGTCACGCTTATGCCACTCAGAATTTTGCGATTTCTATATTGCGGCACCACCATTCGTTTTGTGAAACAAAGCTAATGCCCCCGAGGATGACTTCTCAGGAGAAAGCAAAATTTGATATTTGTACATTATTTAGTCAAGGACATTTTCAACTCCAACGACACTACATGCATGGTAAATGAGAAGGTTAGATCAGTAATGTTGTTTTGCCAACTTCACCAACCTATTACAAAGCTACAATTTTCAAGACAAGACATAATACACCTTTGAAATATTTGTCGACTATTCTGGGAACTTGTTGAAGCTACCCCACATATGCGAATCTGTACAGCTGTTTCTATGTCTTCCTTTAACTCAGTTAACAGAGCCTTTTCTTCTTTCGTCGCCAAGTAGTAGGGAGCCGTGATAGCTTAATGGCTGGACACTAGCCTGCCGGGACGATGGTCATAGGTTCAAATTCACATCGGGAGGGATTTAAAACAATGCACCCGGACTTCTATGTCGACAAGGTCAGAAAATAAGTATTACGTAATGTCTTAGGAAATATAGGCGACTGGCGTAACACTCTCCACACACATCACTTACCGAGTACCGCCAAATGGTCTATACAATATGGGTCAAGCACCATAAAACCAATGCGTGTGTATGTGCACAATGCATTTCATCAACATCATGTAGAGGGTCTTTGTAGAACGTCGCTTTCACCTGGACCCATCGCAAAGGTTCTCAACCCTTTGCCAGTTCGCCTTCCTCAGGCGTTTTGCCCGAGGTTCATCAAAGTCCGGTGACCATCTGCTTGCTGGTCGACGCTTGCCCCTTCTTCCCGAAACCATGTCCCCCATCGCTATTCTTTCAAATTACTATGACATTGAATATAGTCAGCGTATTTCAGTTACCGAGACTTGACGCTGTCAATGAGTCAGTTTTCTTCCATGTTCAGGTCTTGTACAATGTCACTGTTTGTCTTCTCCTTTGTCCAAGATCTCATCTCATCATGTTCCTCTTGTACCTTGCGGTGTCGAGGTGAAGCATAAACAGCGGGAGAGTGCCCGTTTATGGGCTTCATGTATCGAGATTCCTATGGGCTCTGCTATTCCATCTGTCCATCGTGACGTGGCCGGCCTTTTCTTCTGCTTCCATTTTGGCCTGTGTATCATTGCTTGTTGTGGTATACTGTTTGTTGGTAATCTAGTTACATGGCCAAACCATTTAACTTGCTGTCTTCTGATAAAATCTAGCGCTGCAAAAACCCGCACTTTAGTCCTGATTTCTTAAGTTCTTATTTTTTTTCTTCTTGATACATTAAGTATTCTTCTCAGGAATCTCATTTCTGTTGTGATTTTTTTGTTTAACATTTTCTGTCATTGTCCAGGTTAGGCATTGGTAACATAGAGTTGGTAGGAATATTGTGTTGTAGAGTGCTGTCTTAGTAACTATTGATACACGTTTGTTCTTTAGTATTGGTGATATTTGTCCAATGACTTGGTTTCTTTTATTACATTTATTTTCGATCTAATTTTCTAATTTGCCACTTGATGATATTATGCTTTCTACCTGCTTGAAGCTCTTTACTTGTTTCAGGGGTTGTTCTTTTAGGTGAATCTTTGTTATTTATTCTTCTTTGGTTATAGTCATTACCTGTGTTTTACTGATGCTAATTTGTATAGTATGTTCCTTACACACTTTTATTTAGGCTATTCATTTGGTTTGTACTTCTGATTTTGCTATTAGTGTTTGATCGTCCACATATAGGAGTTCTTTAATGGCGTAATTTGCCGTTTGTTCTTCTTTGGTGTTCTGTTCGTCATGCGGTGTTCTTGCGGTCTCTGCTTGGCTGGTTTCTTTACATATATTGTCTATATAGGTTATAAACAAGAAAGGGACAAGACACAACCTTGTCGTACACCGGATCTTATGGTGAAGGGTTCTGAGTGTTTTCCATTTGTTCTTACCATGCATTCACTGTTGTATAAGCTTATACATAAGTTTGTTAGATGTGATCTCACTCCATATCGTTTAAGGATTTCCCATAGCTTGTTTCTGTCTACTCTGTCTAATGCTTGTTCTAACATAAGCTAAGTAGAGTGTTTCATTAAATTCGATTGATTTTTCTATATGTCTAAGAGTAAAGATGACATCTGTGCATCCTTTTTTTTAACCTAAATCCATGTTGTGTTTCGCTTTTCTAGCGTTTCCCCAGCCTCTTGGTGTCTGTTGTTCTACCCAAACATGGTTAAATAGTCTTTGTAGCCATGCTATTCCTACCCGTCTTGCCGCTTTAAATAGTTCATTTGACATTTCGTCTTATCCCGGTGATTTATTCAGTGGGGCTAATCTGACGGCATGTACAATTTCTTCTTTCAGTTCTAGTTCTTCGACGACATCTGTGCCATTTTCTTGGTTTCCTGTGGCATCTGATGGAATGTTGAGAAGTTGTTTGAAGTACTGCCTCCATATTTTTAGGATTTGTTTTTGTTCACTTATTGGTTCTCCATTTTCGCTGATAATTATTTCAGTTGGATCGAAGGTTTCTGCCCTGGTTCTCATTGCATTGGTCTTTTTTGTAAAAGTTTCTAGTTGCCTCTTTGTAGTTTTTATTTCAGTTTACTCCCAGTCCATTTGTATTTCTCTCTTCATTATTCTATTCGCGTGTCTTCTTGCTATTCAACGAGGGTACGTTAATAAGTAAGTCACAAATGGTTGTAGAAAAATAACTAAATATGATAACAACGTGAAACCAGTTTATTTGTATACATACATTGTCCCTTTATTTCTCAACATAATTTCCTCCAACATTGATGCACTTATCCCATAGTTTTATCAGTTCTCCCAAGCATAAATCTGCGTGCCCTGTTTTCGTTTACCTGCTATCCCACAGAACTGTGTGACTTACTTATTGACTCAGCCTCGTAACTTTTTCTACCCAACTATACACCGCTTTACTGGAAATCGCTAGGGGATAAGTCCACTGAAAACGCACCTTCGTATTTTGCGAGTGACGCCGAAGTTGAATGTGAAGTGAAAACGTGGTTTAGAAAACAGATCACGCAGTTCTACGCAGCCGGTTTGGGAGAACTGATAAAACGATGAGATAAGTGCATCAGTGTTGGTGGAAATTATGCTGAAAAATAAAGGGACAATGTATGTATACAAATATACTGGTTTCGAGTTGTTATAATATTTAGTTATTTTCCTACAGCCATTTGTGACTTACTTATTAACTTACCCTCGTATATTCTATGCAATCACGATCCTCTGTGCTCTTCACCCACTTTTTATAATTTATCTTTTTTGTCTTTTACAACTTTCTTTACCTCAGCGTTCGACCTACTTGTTGTTTTCTTTATCCGTGTCTTGCATTTTTTCGTGGTTCTACGTGTTATTTTGGCAGTATTTAAAATGCTTAATTTGAACACCTCCCATTCTTCTTCCACTGTTTTTCTTTCTGTAGGTAGTTTCACAAAGATTTTATTTAATTCTCTCTCATAATATTTCCTCACTGCCTCGTTTTTGAGATTTTTTAAGTTTACTAATTCGCATGGCATGGATTTGCCTGCTATTTGCATTCTTTTCTGTTGGTTCTTATTGTGGCAACAACTGCTTTGTGGTCTGTGTTTATATTTAAGATGAGCCCTGCCCTTGCATCTAATATATTTCTCTGTCTGTTATTTCTTGTTAATATAAAATCAGTTTGTCGACACGCTGTCGATATGCTGCATAAATCTTATGACGTGCCCATATGGTTTCGATCAAGTAATATATGCTAGAGGAGGAACTGGCCGAGTGGCTAGAACGCCGGCGTCCTATTTCGGAAGACCCGGGTTCGAATCCTCGGTAAGGTGATGAATATGTTTTTTTCTGTCCGTGAGCAAAAAGAAAATCCGAACCTACAGTTAGCGGCTACTCCATTAGCCAGGCGGCCCAAATTCCTCTTGCTCAAGACCCCTCGCCCTCCACCGCAAGTTACTAGAGGCAGTAATGATAGTGACAGTTTCAATATCTGCGCAGCTGTTAATACCAATTCGTTTTGATTTCTTTTTTGTCTCGGATATTCTCAGTTTTCTTAAGGAAAAAAATAAAACACACACACACGCACTCACGCGCACAACCCCAGTCTCCAGCCGGAGGACATTACTCAGGCAACAGTCAGCTTCTATATTCAGTCTTATTGCAGGAACCGAAACCTGGCGAGGGTATGCTTGGTGCTGGGATAATCACACTTGTGTAAGTCTGGGTGCACGGAGGAATAGATAGCCAGTCTTTACCTCCCGAAGCGAACGACGAGAGCTGGCATCGAACCCTGTCCGATACGCCCCTACCATTGCCAACATGAAGCCATAACAGTTACACTAAGATCCCGCTAAGCTGTAATATTAAAATTTAAATTAGGTTGCATGTCCTTCATAGGACGTAGCAGTCAACCCCAGCATTTTCGCTGTTCGTGATTCCTGGGCAAATTTTACCTTCAGTAGTTTGCCATTGCTTTCTGAACGACCGGCTCTTATACCTATTTTCGAAAAAATCAGCACCGCTGTGTTTCGAACCCGGGTATACGGGCTCACAAACCGTGTTCGCAAGCCCTCAGCCACAGAAACCGGTAAGCTGTAATATGGCAGAATATATTTTAGATATAAGCATTATGCGTCGTCTGTCTGTCTGTCTGTCTGTCTGTCTGTCTGTCTGTCTGTCTGTCTGTCTGTCTGTCTGTCTGTCTGTCTGTCTGTCTGTCTGTCTGACTTTCTCACAACGCAGTTCCTACTGAGTAACATTGCTGGGAGGCGTTGATAGAACACTGCTTTAATGAAACCTTTGATTAAATTGATACAACATTCTTTGATGAAGCAGTTTTATTATTAAAGAATTCCTCTTATTATCATAATAAACTAGATGTTTTACCAATACCTACATTACTGCCGATGAGATTATATATACCAGCAAATAGTTATATACAATAGAAAACGGGATATATAGTGGCTCCGTGCCATACACTAAAAGCAGACTTAGTGCACTGTTGCGGATGACATCCCAGTCACACCAGTGTGTCCCCATCAATGCTCATGTGTAATGTCTTAGGCAAGTTCTTCAGTGCTGGTGGCTTCCTTCTTGGTTCATTATTTTTGGTGTCCATTGAAGGTTCTGATGTAGAGTTTGCAGACTCAATTCTGTACATCAATCGAGGGTTTTCCCGGAAGCCTGCAGACTTGAAGCAGGAGGTCTGTACTCTGTTGTTATTGACATTCGTTGAGGAGGTACCACTGTGAGTTTTGCGTATTGAGGGGAAATCTGCACTGACGGCGGAGATAGGTAGGTCCGTGGTACTGATACGAGCAGTGGGTCGTGCTTTAGTGCCTCCGGGTTCTGACTGGATTGAGTGAAAGTTGGCGTGGAGGTGGGCAAGTCTGGCTTGTCGGGATTTGTGTGCGTGACTGGGGTGGTGGCGCTTGTCTGTGAGTGATAGTGTTCGCCCAACGCTGCCTAATGGCATGGGGACGGTTGCGTGTTTGCTCACCCCATTAACTAGCCGGGGTCCCGTATATAGTCGCTCAGCTAGACTCTGAGGTGAATAATGGTTGTGGCTGTGATGGTGATGATGGTGGTATGGTCGACATGGGGTCTTTGAATCTGTTAGACTGTCGCCTTCGCTGTTTTGAGAAAACACGTCGTCGTCATGGTCGTGACAGTACGTGGTCGTGTCGCTCATCTCGTAACGGTCGTCTGGGAAGTGGGACGACATGGAGTCGTATTTGCTGGACTCGGCTGCGGCAGTCCGGGGCTGTCTGGCCAGGCCGGGGCAGCGGGACAGCAGGACGATGAGGACGATGATTGACAGAGCCAACACGGCGCCAATGCTGGACCCTATAGAGACAGGGATGTGCCAGCTGGTCGTTGATGTGTCCACGCATTCTTTCAGTGGCACTGATGTGTCATTGTAGTACATGGTCACACACACCTGAAATGAGACATGAGAAAATGAGACATGCATGTGCTGTTTTGTTACACTTATATCAAATTAGCAGTCAACGTAAATAGCAAATAAAGGACCCTTTTAATTTATAAGCTTTAAAGACAATTGGGCATATGATGCTCATTATCATGGACCATGCCGATAAGAGTGGGCGGGAATGTTTCGCTATCACGCGATAGCTAGAGTCTTGGATCAGCTAAGTAATCTTGTCTCGACCAAACCACGTGGCCAAGCCATCCAGGTATTTACTTCTCTGCCTTCCCCTTGTTCTCTTCCCCTCGATCTTGCCATTTGTCACCAGGTTCTCCAATTTATTTCTTCTCATTACGTGGCCAAAAAATTGTGACTGTCTACGTCTAATTTATTTCACTAGTTTATGGTTTTAATTTTTCTCTTGTAGGACTTGGTCATTGATTTTTCTTTCTGTCCATGGCATTCTCCTCAGAAAACACATTTCCACAGCCATCAGATGTTTTTCAACTTGTCTGCTCATTATTAAGGGTTCACATCCATACAAAAGCACAGTTTCTGTGTAACATTTCAATACTCTTTTTCGTTGCAAATGACATCTTTTTATTGGTCAGTATGTTTTCCATCTTGCAAAAGGCTGCCTTCGCCATGGTTATTCTTGTTCTAATCTCTTCAAGGCTTCTCCCATCAGATGTTAAGACTGTTCCGAGATAGTTGTATTGATTCACTTGTTTAAATTTTTCCATTTACCTGTATATCACATTGTGGTATTTTCCCATTTACCTGTATATTACATTGTAGTATTTCTTTCTTCCTAGTGACGACCATAATCTGTGTCTTCTTACAATTTAATTCTAACCCTCATTGTTCACTGTATGCAACTACCAAATGTTGCCGATCCCGCTCATTGTCTGCAGTCAATACTGTATCATCCGCACGTCTAACGTTATTGATGGTATATCCCCAACGGTGATTCCTCTCATATCTTCTGAATGTCTAGAAATATTTTAATTGCATAGGGAAAAATATCTGGAGACATTACACATATTTGTCGCACACCTCTCTAAATAGGTTGATGTGGACCTACTTCTTTATCAATCTTTATGACAACTTGTTGTTTCCAATATTTGCTTTAGTTGCACATGCCTAAAGTGTTCCCCATCAATTTGTAGATCTGCAAGCATCTTCGTCACATTGACATGTCTCACTTTATCGAAAGCCTTTATGTAGTCAATAAAGCAAAGATGTAGATTTTTATCTACTTCTATACAACGCTCAATGAATGTTCTCAGCATATTCAGGGGATTTACTGTACCCTTGCCTTCTGCGAACCCACATTTTTACTCTCATATTTCGGGTTGTATTTTCATCCCAACTCTTTGCATTATGATTCTTAGTAAAATCTTCGTGATGTGGCTCATTATACTGATTGTTCGATATTGATTACATCCCAAGGCTCCTGATTTCTTCGGGATTGCAATACATATTTTTTTTCCGCATATCCTTCACAGGACATCGCTGCCAACATCAGCATCTTTCAGCTGATTGTTGATATATATATAGAATTACATAAATCAGGAGGTATTTCTCCAGTATCATATATTGTGTTCAGCAGTCTGGTGACCTGGTCTATACCATATTCTTCTAATGCATTGATAATTTCTGTTGTGATGTTGTCTGGATCTGGGGGGGGGGGGGGGGGGGGGGGGGGGGTCTTGCCTGTTTTCATACAGTTGAGAGCATTCTGAACTTTCATCTTCAGAATTGATGGTACTTCATTATTATTCTGTTCCTCTCTTGTATCTTCATAATCTGACCACGCATGTAAAATCTGATCACTTTCTATTATGATTTTGCCATCTTTGGTTTTTAGGCAACCCAATGACGTGTGTGTTCTTTTGTTAGTGATGTCGTGAATTCTTTTGTTCATTAATTTGATATTCCGGGTGTTGTGTTGGTTTTCACTTTCCCTGCAATTTTCATCAAGCCATGTTTCTTTTGCCTCTTTGCACAATTTCCTAATTGTCCTGTGAATTTCTTCATATTTGTCATGGTTATTTTTGTTATTTCTTCTATTTCCATGAGTTTTAAGATGTCTTCCGTCATCATTTTCTTACGTCCCGTCATCTTCATTTTGGGATAATTGTTTCTGTAGCTTGGTTGACTGATTTCTTTAATATTTCCCATTGGTTGCTGACATCTTGAAATAATATTTCCATATCGGACAATGCATCAAACCTGTTCTTTACTTCTACGTTGAATTTATTTTTATCTCATTCTTTTCAGTGCACGTAGATCAAATATTGTGTTTCTTGGTGTATATTTGATCTTCTTTAATTCTATATTATATTGTGCACGATTAACACTGGTCTGCACACATTTTTGTGCCTTAAATTGTATAGCTGTTCTTGGGCAATTTTGTGTTGCTGATTCCAAAGATCAAAGCGACGCCAGGAATACTAATCAGAGGTAATAATATAAACAATATACTCTATGCAGATGACACAGTGTTGGTTGTGGATAATGCAACAGATCTAAAACAATTGTTGGATATTGTTGTAATAGAGAGTGCAAAGAAGGGACTCTCCTTGAATATCAAGAAAACAGTAACAATGGTGATATCAAAGAAAATGATGACACCAAAATGTGACAGAAATAGAAGGGAACATTTTTAACCAAGTGGATAGTTTTAAATACCTAGGAGCATTTATAACATCAGATGAAGATGCACAACAGAGATTAAGAGCAGAATAGGATAAGCAAAGGCTGCATTTTAGAAAATGAAGAGTATCCTGTGCAATAATTCACTATTGTTGAATGTAAGAAAGAGAGTGCTGGGGTGCTATATAGAACCTGTTTTGCTGTATGGTTGTGAATCTTGGAATATAAACAAATTAGGAAGAGATTGGAAGCAACAGAGATGTGGTTCCTTAGACAAATGTTGCGAATTCCTTGGACTGCCAAAGTAACTAACGACGAATGCCTTAAAGAGGTTGGCGAAACTAGAACATTATATACAACAATAAGAAAGAGACAAACAGCTTTTTTGGGTCATGTGATGAGAAGAGAGGCATTGGAGAACATCGTGACAACTGAAAAGATCGAGAGGAAGAGAGGGAGAGGCAGACCAAGAGAAATGATGCTTGATGGATTGAGATCGTGACATGGAGGAATATCATCTGCAGAGTTGATCTAGAAAACCAAAGACCGAGATCTGTGGAAAGCCATGAATGCCTACGCCTGCCGGCATGACGCTTGATGATGATGATGATGATGATGATGATGATGATGATGATGATGATGATGATTCCAAAAATGTAATCATAGTTGTTTTTTTAAAATCAGCTCTAGTTTTTAGATAGCTAAGAATGACCTTCTTAGTAGGGCAATTGTTCTGTACACGCCTAAAGGTGATTGTAATCTGCATTCATATTTTACATAATTATAGTGCATTTATTGCCTTCATATAAAACACCAAACATGTATTAAAACTTTATCACTAGCATCTTTTAAATCTGTAGTCAACACACAAAAAGCTTTATTTCGAGCACTTCTTGGAATGTGATATGCCAGGACAATCATGCGTAAGGGTCTAACAGTAATCTGTGGGCGTCTCAAAGTCTCTTCCATTATTTTTATATCTTGGTGAAATTTTTCATCTTGCTCCTCACTAAAGCCGCCAAGATTCTCAGGAAAGAATTGTAAATGGTTATGGAGGTAGTGCAATTTTATGCTCACGTTGCATCTAAGCTTACAAAAATTCGACAGCATGTTTTCAACTAATTCAGAATAATTGTCTTCCTTAAAGTTACCCAGAAAGTTTGCACAACTAAAACAAATGATGACCAGACTGTGGACTCAATTGGTTCATTGAATCAATAAAATTTGGATCGTTTATTAACTTTCTAATTGAGGGCCATCAAAAATTCCAGCTTTGAGTTTTTCTATGCTCAATTCCGAAAACTTTCTGCATAAATAATTTTAAAAAAAGTACATCTTTGTTCAGTGCCTTAACAAATTGCTTCATCTAGAAAAGCTTTATATGTAATGGTGGCAGCAGAACTCTTTTTCAATCAATAAGAGGCTTGTTGACAATATTTTCTTCTCAGACTTAAAATTAATCCGTCACCGGCCACCATTTCTTTGTCCAGTACGTATCTTTTTGACCTGCTGTCCCACAAACATAAAGCACGGATATTTGATTAATCCCATTTGCTGCCAAGCAAGAAGTTCAATGTAAGATCTACACAAACCATCCAGTTATGGTGTAAATACAGCTGGAAAACCATCTTCGAAATCACTATCACTGCCACTTGTCGTTCCAAATGCCACTTCTGTTTCAGCTTCTAGCAGTGAAACCGAATTCTGACTGAAAGCTGGAATTTGTATGTCATCTCTGTGTGGAACAGGTCGTCTAGCAGAATCTAAATTTGGATATTTCCTTTTTTTTGGGTTGGATTTTCCGCCCATTAATTCCCTTAAAATTTAAAACACAGAAATAATAGTCACTATGTTACATACTGGTCTCAGTCGTGACAGAGTAGCTTGTGTGTTCGAATGAATATTTTGATTCATAGTGCCCTGATTAACTTTTTCGGCATAACGCTACGATAGAGCTACTATTCTGTATTTTTAAGCTCTGTTTCGATTTGGGAAAGAACTGAGACTGTTAGTGTTAACTCAGTTGTGCAGCTGTGCAACAATGTAGGACTAAACAGTGAAAACATTACGCCAGAAGAAGTAACAGATTGGTTGGAATGGGACAAAATGAATGGAGACTTTGCAATTTTGAACGATGATAAAATTGTTTCTAGTGTGACTACCATTGAAGAAGAAGAAATTGATGTCGATGACGGATCAGTTCTTAACCGAAAACCTACAACTAGCCACTCAGAAGCAGAATCAGTGTTGTTATAGTATGTGTCGTCCGCCATGTTTCTATGTATATAAGAACAACGGGTAATGGAATTGTTACCTTGTAGTATGTATCGGCCACCAGGTTTCCGATGCCATAGGAACTTGCAGTGGGCGGTAGTAACCCACTGTGCTGGACGTAGGTACTGGACATCCTGTGGTAGTGAACCCTGAACCCGCGGACATGAACTGGACCCAACCCTTCCCAGGCCCACCTGATGTAGACTGAAGTAGCTGTAGTCGAGGCCACTTCTGGGCTGAGTTTCAGGGCTCCACCGTCAGAGGGATCGGTCGCCATGGTGGCAGTGACTGTAGCCGCTGGCAGGTACATGAATAGTTCTGCTTGGATGTGATCACGGCTTGAAACTCAACGCATTCACTCAGTGCTTGGTCAGCTTTCACGACTGGGTGTTCATGTCGCTAACATTGTGTCTCCAGCCTTGGTGATGCTTTCGCAGATGCCTACGCTGAAGTGTTCTTCTCGCGATGCTTTAGCTCAAGAATGTTCGTCCCGTTATTGTTTGCTGAAGAGTTTTCGTTTCACGATAATTTCGCTGAAGAGTGTTGGTTTCGTTATTCTTTCGCTGAAGAGTGTTGGTCTTTGATAACTGCGTGAAGAGTTGTTATATTTTCGCTGTTGAGTGCTAGTCAGCTGGTGGTTTCACTTCAGAGTGTTCGTTTCGTGATGCTTGTGATACTTTTGTCAACTGGTGATACTTTCACTGTAGATTATTTTAGTCTCGTGATACTTTCACCAGAATGTGTTCCACTTGAGATACTCTCACTGTAGAGTGTATTCGTCTTGTTAAACTTTCTGTGTAGCGTATATTCATCTGGTGATACCTTCACTGAAGACTGTATGTCCTCTGCTTCAGTAAACGTTTATGGTATTGGAGCTGTTACTTGAATGCCTCAGGGTTTTCTTTACCTGGGGAGAAACAATTAAAGGAAAACATTTAACACTATGGGCTTACAATTCTGGTTAACATTAACTACAAGGTATTATGGATGTACTAAAGTACTCAAATATAGTATAGCAATAGTCAAAGCGGAAGCCGCTCTAGCTTAGTTGGACGACCCTTGCCTGCTGGTCAAATTTGTATGGGCTGCTTCCGCGTTGCGTTGGTTTTGAGTTGGTATCGGTGCCGGTCGTTCAGAAAGCAATGGCAAACTGCTGAACGTAAACTTGCCAAGATATCACAGCGGCAGAAATGCTGGTGGTAACTGCGATGTCCTGTAAAAAGGGATATTAAAAAATGAGCTGCTTGGTTAACAAATGGGTACCAGAAGATGTTCTTTGAAGTAAAGATCAATGGGGAGAACCGTTGAGGCCACTAAGACAATTACATAATTGGCACATTGACACACATTGGAGTGTCTAGTTGGTCGTGCGTCTAAGTACACTTGTTCCTGCAGCGAGGCGCCGTCGTCATTAGGAGACGACAGGTTCGATCCCGGTCGGTTACTATAGCTTTCAAATTTTATTCAAATTTTTATGTCTAGTGCGTCTTCTAGTCTTTATTTCTTCTTCTCCCTGTGAGCGCCAAATAATACTATGTGTGTTTATTTATGTCATTAATTGATGTAAAGATGGACGGCGTGACAGTGAGAACATTACCCACCAAGTACCGGTAGGTTTTTACAAATATAGGGCTGGAACCATGTGCCCAGTCTTCTGAAGGCGTGTTAAAGACTCCTTTACTTGACTTGCTACGTCTGCGTTCACGACGAAAGGTCATTGTATTTCACACAGTAGGACCCTTATGCAAAGAAATTGTGTTCTTGGTTTGAATGATACACGCCCACGACCTTCTGGGCGCGAGGTGGTCGCCCTGACCACTTCGCCATAAAGACCACTACTTCCTGCATTGCCCTAGTCCAGGTACAAAGTTGACTACTGATTCAGTTGCATACTGGGTTGGCTGAACTAAGTTTTACGTACTCTTGTACGTTTCCTGTTCTGTACCACCAGTAGGTGCAGCTGGGAGTTTCCCTGTATCGACCTGAGACCATGATGAAATTTCTCATACCCTCCTGTACATCACATAATCTCGTTAGTCATGCACTGAGTACAAAATAGCATGGGAATATCATGTAACACGTCCATTGCAGAACATCGCTCTCATCACGGCTCCTGGCCATTTCTCCTATTTCACACACCGTGATGTCTAATGTACCCACAGTGCTCTGTGTCCGTCTCCGTGCTGGCTGATTCTTGCCTTGTCTTTCAGTTCCGTGCCTTCCATCAATGTTCTCTTCAGGTTAGCAATAGCCTGGCAGCTGCAGTGAACGACTCTTTCTCTCTGTCTGTCTGTCTGTCTGTCTGTCTGTCTGTCTGTCTGTCTCTCTCTCTCTCTCTCTCTATCTCTCTCTATCTCTCTCTCGCTCCTGCTTCTCTTTCACACACTTGCTCTGTCTCTCTCTCCCTCTCTCGCTCGTTTGCCACTGTGCCTAGCACCATCAACCCAATAGCCTCACAGCGTGAGACTGGGTCCTTGGCTTTCTCCTGACATGACATGTCAGCGAGTGTCTGGACAAGGCTAATGAAAGTAGAACAATTAAGTATAAATATGAGAAGGAAACAGCCAGTGTTCTGTGGTCACAACAGAGAACATAGGCATTGAAAATCAGAACAGTGGCAAAAGAGGCAGGGGCCGACCGAGAGAAATTATTTTACATGGAAAGGAACGGTGGCATTCAATAGAGTTGATTCAGAGCACCAATGGTCGAGATCTGTTGAGATACGTGTACGTTTACACCAGTTGACAGAGCACACGATTATGTGGATCGTATCAAGTAGAATGACAGAGCACACGATTATGTGGATCGTATCAAGTAGAATGACAGAGCACACGATTATGTGGATCGTATCAAGTAGAATGACAGAGCACACGATTATGTGTATCGTATCAAGTAGAATGACAGAGCACACGATTATGTGGAGCGTATCAAGTAGAATGACAGAGCACACGATTATGTGAAGCGTATCAAGTAGAATGACAGAGCACACGATTATGTGTATCGTATCAAGTAGAATGACAGAGTACACGATTATGTGTATCGTATCAGTAGAATGACAGAGCACACGATTATGTGGAGCGTATCAAGTAGAATGACAGAGCACACGATTATGTGGAGCGTATCAAGTAGAATGACAGAGCACACGATTATGTGGAGCGTATCAAGTAGAATGACAGAGCACACGATTATGTGGAGCGTATCAAGTAGAATGACAGAGCACACGATTATGTGGAGCGTATCAAGTAGAATGACAGAGCACACGATTATGTGGAGCGTATCAAGTAGAATGACAGAGCACACGATTATGTGGAGCGTATCAAGTAGAATGTACAGAGCACACGATTATGTGTATCGTATCAAGTAGAATGACAGAGCACACGATTATGTGGAGCGTATCAAGTAGAAGTTTTGTTTCTTTAGTTCGCTGGTTTTGAAATCAGGCGTAGTAAACCACACGCTACTGTAAAAAAAAACACCCAAAAACTGTCATTTACTGCTAATATAGTACCTTGCGATATATGGCAGGGGGGGGGGGGGGGGTCTTTGAGACTGAGGATTTAAGGCCGTTTGGCTAGTGCAGTCGCCGCGAACTGTGCAGGTTAGGATTTTCTTTTTGCCCCCGACAAAAAAATCCCACACCTTACCGAGGGATCGAACCCGGGTCTCCCGAATGGGAGTCCTGCGTTCTAGCCACTCGGCCAGCCGCTCCTCGCTACTACTACTAGATAAAACTAGGGAGTGCACCAGGCTAATTTTTGTGTCGGATCTAACATTGCCTGTAATCAGTGTCCCTCGCCATCCGACTATTGAGCGCTTGTAATTTGTCCACAATTTAAACCAGATTGACCGGCGTGCTGAGCGAACCCCCCTACCACTGTCACCAGAGAAAGCTAAAGCGGGAGCGCCTTAACAGTTGAAGGGCTAGATGACCTGCTTTATTGCACCGGGTTTAACCCATTTGGCGAAATTTCCGTAGAACTGCAAGTCGTCTGCCTAGAGCATCCACGCCAAGTACGAACTCTGAGGCTCCAGCGATGGCACCTCCCCCCAGCGATCTCGTGAAAAATTACTCTTGGTATGGAGTTCACTGTTAGTAGATTGATATGACGTATAAACACAAGTTGATATGAAGTTCGGACGAACAAACGAACGCACGAACGATCTTTATTTTCAAAGGGTCACAGATTTGGCACCAGGCCCGTCTTACATTCGGCCCTTCCAATCACTCATCTTTCATTCATCAGGTGTGCATGTTACATTCACATAGACATAGGAAAAACAACATTATCAAATTAATGTTGTAACATAAACGATTCTTATTACCATGTTATGAGACAGGCAGACAGACACACGCACACGCACACAAGTTCGCAGTTCTTAGATTGGTATGTAGTATAAACGCATGTTGACATGCAGTTCGCAGATTGGTATGAAGTATAAACACAAGTTGATATGTTTCGCAGATTGGTATGAAGTATAAACACAAGCTGATATGAAGTTCGCAGTTCCTAGACTGGTATAAACACAAGTACGATAGAAATTTGCAATGCCTAGATTGGTATGAAGTATTAACACAGCAAGAAGCAAATACCAGATGCAAGTGCTCAATAAAAATCAATCAGAAAGAAGAAACGCAGCGTAAACAAACTTACACAAATGGATACTCAGCGAGGGAACTTAAGTAGGATGAAAGAATTATTTACAGACAACCAACACACGCACACCAGCGAACACCGGAACACAATTTTCGCGCGGCGATGCGAAGGTTAGAAGTCAGCAGAAGTGATGGATTTAACCTATTAACATTGAGTAGCTTTGTGTTTAGCTTGTCGCCCGTTATGGATGGTGATTGTCAGTGATTGTGTTTTCTCGCTAAATACACGTTGAGTAATGCTTGTTTTCCAGAAAATCTATATCAGCGTCCTGTTGTGATTTTGTTGTTGTTGTTGCATTAACCTTCATTGAACCCATGCAAAGTCCACACACGGGCTACTGCTACTCACAGTGCATTGGACTGACTTGTGCTTGTGGATTAGATTTCGCTGTTATCAGTGTCCCTCGCTGTCAGGTGAATCCACTCCGTCTTCTGAGGTACTTGTAATTTACGTCCCAAAGTCAAGGACGAGAAGTCGACATTTTAGCCCAACTGACCGGTGTAGGAGTTGAACCCGCTATCTCGGCATCAGCACACTGGAGATTTATAAGCAAGCGCTCTGATCCATTCCGCCATGCTGACTTCCGGCTGTTGTGATATGAGGAGTGTTTGTTTTTTAAACTGGGCGTTGTTGTGTTTATAAAACTAGACAAGAGAGGCAGAGGAAGACAAACGAAGATGTATATGGAAAGCATAACCGACTGGGTCACAAAAAATAATATTAGATTGCATAAAGAAATGGGTATGTTTAGTTGT
This sequence comes from Cepaea nemoralis, assembly GCA_014155875.1. Taxonomy (NCBI): domain Eukaryota; kingdom Metazoa; phylum Mollusca; class Gastropoda; order Stylommatophora; family Helicidae; genus Cepaea; species Cepaea nemoralis. The sequence goes on from JACEFZ010003557.1 coordinate 393,868, forward strand.
TTGTTTGCGATCTGGGCTGATATTTTGGGTGTGGATTAGCTTTCCTTATTACCAATGTCCCTGGCCATCAGGCGAACACACTCCGGCTTCTGAGGTACTTATAATTTACGTCCCCAAGTCACAGACGAGGAGTCAACATTTTAGTACAGCTGATCAGTGTAAGGGTTGATCCCGCCACCTCGGCATCCGCTCACCAGAAGTTTAAGAGCCGGCATTCTTATCCATTTGGCCACGCTGACCTGCAAATTGGGTATTGGTCGCCGGTGTTTGCTTTCGAAGAAGCAGGGAGTCTACGTGGTGAAGTGATTACACTGTCTGCCTCTAGCTCCGAAGGTTGTAGGTTCGATTCCGGCCTACGTCATTCGGTTAACGAGTGTACTTTATTGGAGACTACTGGGGGTCGTCGCTGGAGCTTTGGAATTCGTGCTTTGTGCAACGCTTTCAGCAGGCCGCCCTGCGGAAAGAAACCGAGCCATATGGGGTATAACCCGGTGCAGTGAAGTCGATTCTCTTGCTTTTTAAATCACCTTTTTCGTAGAAGTAGAATTGTTATGTGTAGGAACTCGTGTGATCAGAATATAGAATAGGCGTGTCTGTTTTCTGTCTATCGGTATGTATGTGTCTAGGACAGTGGTTCTCAACCGGTGGGGAATTCACCCCCCCCCCCCCGGGGTAATTTTAGGGTTTCCAGGGGGGGGGGATTAAGATTATTTCAAGATCGCATTAATACAATAACCAGTTACTTAATAATGTTTTCCCCTCTAAATTTTACGGTTCTGTACTTCTCGCCCTAATGAAATTCGTTTTATAACGTAAGTTATCACGTTTTATGTAGATGTCTAGATTTGTTCTAGTATGTGTTAGTAAATTTAGCTTCCATTTGTATGTATAATGTGTAAGGGTGGGGGGAGGGAATTTATAGGGAGGAAATTCGAAAAGGGGTTGGGGGAATAACGTTCTGAACATATGGTAAAGGAGGGCATGGGCCAAAAAAGGTTGAGAACCACTGGTCTAGGAGGTATGTATGTGTGCTTTTGTTTTGCGCCTGAGTGCATGCCTGTCTGTCAGCCACTTTGTCTGTGCTTAAGCATGTATCCCCATGTCTATGTATGTATTTCAGTATGTGTAGCTGTTTGTCAGTCTGTCTGTTAAGCGTGTGTACGCGCGTGCGTGCATACACAGCTATGTTTAGGTAGATAGAATTGTCTGACTTTCAAACCAAGCGTATTCGTGTTTGAAATAGCTAGCTAAAGTTAGTTGCATATCCTTTACCGGAGGTCGCAGTCAACCCCAGCATTGTTTGCTGTGTGGATCTCTTGGCAAGTTAACGTTCAGTAGTTTGCCGTTGCTTGCCATTGCTTTCTGAACGACCGGCACCCATACCATTTCATACAAAAAAAATAACTGTCTGCTGCCAAATCGGCCACAGCTGTGTTTCGAACGCGGTAAGTGGGATTACAAACTGCGCCCTTAATCATTTCGCCACAGAGTGGCTTTTTGAAATAGCACGAGAAATACTTTAACATATATTGACTGTCACTCATAGAATTAAAGACAAAAAGTAGACATCAGAGCACTCAGTAGACAATATTTAAAACGTAAAGTTATGTTGTGGCCATGCTGGGATTCTAACCTTCGCCTCCAAATAATGGCAAGTCTGCGGGGCAATCTCGAATCCCTGTATGCGGCAACAATATCTTTGAATGTGTTTACTGACTAGTGTTTTGTGATCTCTACGTCTTTTCTTGACTTCTGTGAGTGCCCATCAGTACCTCTGAATGTATTTCTCATGCTATTTCAATGACCTCTAGGGTTCCCACGTGTATTCCGGTGTTACATCGGCATCTGTGGCTTAGAGGTAGTGAACGCAGTTTCGTAATGCCGACACACCGGGTTCGAAATTAGTCGCTGGCGATTTGGGAGCATGTCGATTTGCGTTAATTTTAACAATGGATTGAGCATCGACCGTTCGTAAAACAATATAAAATCACAAACATCGAGAAAATTCTGGGGTTGATTCGACGTTCTGTATGAAGCTAACTTTCTTGGTGTGTTCATGATTGTCTCAGGTATCCAGTTTACTTGTCGTTGACATCATCATCTTGTGTTATGCCGATAGGCGATGGAGGTCATGGGTCGCCATCTCTGACGATCACCACTCTTTGAAGAGGGTCTGCGCTCTTGTCCCGATTCTGCCATATGGTCAGGCCATTACGATATTGATCTCTCTTCCTTCCCCTGTACTCTTCTCCGATTAAGCTTGCCAGTTGTCACTAAGTTGTCAAGTGTATTTCTCCCCACATGTCCATGTCTGTTACAGGGACCCCAAAAGGGCGAAAAGAATAGTATCTCTGTAACATAGCTTGCATGTCGTAGGAGACGACGAAGATAAAGGGCGACAGAAGAAGAAGATTAAAGTGTCCGAAAATCTTCACTGCCTACGTCTAATTCTTCGAATCAGTCGACGGTTTTCATCTGTTTCTGTAAAGAATGTTTTATTCGTTTTTTCTTATTCTGTCCATCTGTGGTAATTCTGTGGGAGGGCCACTGCGGCGAGCTGACTAGATGCTGGCCAGCCTGTCTGGTACTCATGAGTTCGAATCCGCATCGAGGCGGAGTGTAAAACCTCACCTCAGCTTCCAGGTCGATCCAGTCTGAAATAGGTACTAGAAAATATTTTGGGAAGCAAAAGCGGCCTGCACGATCCTGACCACATATCCACATAAATATATGGAGCGAGCATGCCATTTAAGGCGTGCGAAAGGTCCCTTACTTTACTTTCTACCCGTCTATATTGCATTTCCCCAGGTAACCATATATCTACACTGTGTCTTGTTATTTTTTTTTTTTTTTTAAATTTGCATATCCTTTACAGGACATCGCTGTCAACAGCAGCATCTTTCAGCTGTCTGTTGATTTCTTGGCAAGATTACGCTCAGTAGTTTGCCATTGCTTTCTGAGCGGCCGGCTCAGTTATCCCGCAAATCACCAGTGGGGGTCGAACCGCTTCCAGCTCTCGCCCGCTACGAGACTGTGCGTGATAAACGGGATTACAGAGAAAGTGGTGTAACCCCTCGGCCAGAGAGACCGGCTCTTGTTATCTACATAGTGGAAATAAACACGAATGCTGCTTTCAGAGAAGTCCACAAACAACAACCACCTCTCTCTCTCTTTCTCTCTCTCCCTCCCTCTAACCCCCTCTTTCCATCTCTCTCCCTCCATTCCTCTTCCTCCCGCCCTCTCTTCCCCCCCCCCCTCTCTCTCTCTCTCTCTCTCTCTCTCTGCGTGAGTGTATTATTTGTGTGGGATCTGTCGTATATTGTTCCTGACATTTCCAGAATGTTCGAATCGACTGATCCAACAGATAGACAGATCATAGATTTCTGTCACGCAACTCCCAACGACCAGTACAATAGGTCACGTCTGGGTGTGACAGTTCATTCCTGGGCCTATTTCAGGTCCGCTCCCAATGACAAATCATTCTGGACTCGTGCCGCCCAACATGATGGATATTCAAAAGGTTCAGCTCACGTCACGTATGCGGTCCTGTTGATCACGCGTTGTCCTTGTTGTTTAGTGGGTCATCTGTGAGCGCCAGTCAACTTTGATACGAGTATATTATTAAGTCTTTAC
>JACEFZ010003557.1:402500-475000 GCA_014155875.1 Cepaea nemoralis
TGTCTGGCCCTTCCACGGAACTCGTCGACAGCGTCGCACAAAGGACGAACTACTTAGCTCCAGCGACTACCCCTGGAGCTCCGAGACACCTGCACTCGTAAACCAAATGACCGAGTCCGGAATCGAACCCACAACCTTCAGAGCGCGAGGCGAACGCCTAAACCACATCGTCACGGAAAAGCACGGCCTGTAGTATAATATGTCGATTCTTGACGCCAAGAGCAAGTGGGTATGCGAACTTTAGATACGTCATTCTACGGAACAAAGCTGCCCGAGAACAAATAGAATGAAATCGAGACAGCATAACAGAGAGAATGAACGAGGTAATTAACAGTTAGAATGAAAAAGAGAGATGGTTACTTGCGAAAGAGTTGATGGTGAAGTCGCTTTATGTGGCAAAAATAAGCCTGACTGCAAATGGAATTGTGAGTGTGAGTGGGTGGAGAAGGTGGTAAGCAAGCGCGTGGAAGGACATATAGGCTGACATATATGAAGGTAGGGCTCAAGAGGATAGAAGTAAATATACCGACCCTATTCACCTTAATATCTTATAGTCCATGCCTGTGTGGCGTTAGTGATCACGTCTTGCACACATCCATCTTTCTCGTGTGCTGCCAATCATTTCTGGTCGAGACAAGAACACTGAGCTTATCCACGACTGTGGTGATCGAGTGAAATGGCGAGTCATGACAGCCCACGCTTTCCACGCATGGCACATGATGGATGGATGGCCAATCATTTCTGCTGCTGATGTTCCTTCATGCCACGATGTCAAACTGTCCAGCATCTTCTATCTTGGTCTCCCCGCCCTTTCTCCCCTCCAACCCTCCCGTTGTGACGACATACTCCAGCTCTCCCCTACACATGACATGTCCAAATAATGTTGCCTGTCTTCTTCTGATGCGAGTAACCAGTTCTCTTTGTGAGTTCTTTCAAGACATCTTCTTTGCTCTTTCTATCCGTCCACATCTCCGCAGCTTTTACATAATTTCTGACTTGTCTACTAACGTTGCCATGATTCGCTTCCATACATTAGGATTGGCTAAATATAGCTAATAATAACCCTATTTGTCACCCCGATTAACAAAGATAAATTGATGAGAATATTCGCTGTCTTATGAAATGCTGCTTTGCTTGGGCTATTCTGAAACATCAAGGGGTATTGGCGAGAGGGGGGGGGGGGGGGGGGGAAGTGGACCTCGTCTGATAATCGGAAGTCTCTCGTCGTGCTTGCTTCGCGCTGAAGTTCACTACTCAACGATGAGTACTAAAAGTAAGTTACACATCCTTTAGAGGACGTCGCAGTCAACCCCATAATTTTTTTGGGATATTTGTGAGTTCTTAGCAAATTTTACGTCCAGTAGTTTGTCATTCAACTGGAAAGATCGAGGGGAAGAGAGGCTGAGGCAGACCAAGAGAAATGATGCTGGACGGATTGAGACGGTGGCATGGAGGAATATCATCAGCAGAGTTGATCCAAAGACCGAGATCTGTGGAGAGCCATGAACGCCTACGCCAGCCGGCACGGCACTTGATGATGATGAGTTTGTCATTGCTTTCTGAACGACACTCACACCATTGCATGAAAACCAAAACAAGGCGGTCTGCTGTCAAATCGCCCTGCAGCTGTGTTTCTAACCGGGTATGCAGGATTACGAATTTCGTCCGTAACCCTTTCCCCACAGAGCCGGCTGAGTACATCAGCATGTTAAACATACCAAATGCATGCTTCCGATCGTATTGCTAACTCTGGAGCCAACAGATTCCCCAGGTCACAAACGTAGCATCCTCTCCACCGATGAGGTCCTCAGGGGTGTGGCATACTGACGGCTCATTACTGGTTTTGTTTCGGTGGCCCTGGGTGGATCGATGGATGGATTAGTTGGGAATTTCTCAAAGCAGCTCTGACAATGGCGGCCGCCGGTAACCGAGTTTCATTGTCGCTGCACGGAGATCCCCAAAGGATTTGTCCGCCTGAATAAGCAGCACGTTTGTATGCGAGTGTATGTGTCTGTGTGAACGAAGGGATCTTTACTAGGTGATCTGTGCAGTACGTATTAAGTTAATATAGGGAACAGCAAAAAGAAACTGCAAGAGGAGTTTAGTGGGTATAGATACATATACGACAGAAACAGAGAACAGAACAATTACAGCAACGGAAATGAGATTCATAAGAAGAATACTCAACGTATTAAGTAGAGAGAAAATCAGAAATGAAGAAATGGGGACTAACGCGAGGACTTGTAGCAGCGCTAGATTTCATTAGAAAACAGCAAGTTAAATTATTTGGCCACATAATTATAGTCCGTTTAGAAATGAATGCCTTCATTCACGATCAAATTTGTTGAAAACTATCTGTTGCATCGTTATGCATTTTCCCCTGTCGTCTTATATTTACCCCCACCCAAGTAATATGTCTTTGGTAGGTCCAAAGGCAACTTAAATCATCGAAAGCGGCGACATTTCTTTGATGTTTTGGCGAAAACTAGTGAATTCACGCCAACAAACTTGTTTTACAGTAATGCCCGTAAATTCGGGTGATGACACAAGGCGTATCCAGATTCGTATGAGAGTGGGTGTATGTGTAATATTAGTAAAGACAGAGAATTTACAGAGGCATGGGACAAATAATGTGGAATCGAAGCGGCAATGGACAGGAAAGTAGAAGGCATATATTTATTACCTTATTTTTTTTAATTTCCTTCTTGTTTATTCAGCTGCTGGTTACAAGGAGTCATGTTACTATGATGCATTTAGCTTTTTATATGGAGTTCGTGAAAGCTTCCAAACAGCTGTGCCTTAATGTGCCTATGGAGTGACCAGAGATGATACCGCAATTGAGTCATCGTGTGTCAATTTGTAAGGATCTGTTCAGCTGTCTGTGTAGTTTGTTCACACGTGCACATGGGTCATAGAACCGTTTTGAGTCTTCGTGAAAGATTGTCTATTCTTCTGTTTACTGTTCAGAGACAGAACATTATTACCTGTTTTGCACGACGAATATAGTTGTGAAAGTCTCTGTAGTGGTCTTCCTTCTTAACGGCCAAGACGTTGGTCCTCTTTTCATTGAAGTTTATAGATTGATTCGTATGTTCGTGTGTTGTCCCCTAATTTGACAACGTGACTGTTCTCACGTTTCTTGTTATGCCACAATATGTCAGTTTCCACCGTTCTGTTGGTATCCAATGCGTTTAGTGTTATTTTTTTTCTTCAATGCCATTTGTTTGTCACCGTTGAGGGCTTGCGGAACTGAAAATTAATCACTGTGGAATACAAACTGTTGTCATTGACAAATTGTATTGTTTGTGCTGATGCTGTTATGTTAAGGGCCTGCAATTCTTCTTCTGAATAGTTGGAGCATAAATATCCGAGTAGGTGTGCATGTGGATTAATGTCTGCGATCTTCCCAGACCTTAATCTGTGTCGGACGATTCCAGTAGGTTGATGACTGCTCTCGGTTGCATAATATCCAATCCATCCTTTCTCCTATAGTCATCTTCCTCTTTCCACACACGGTCCTCACATATTGTCCATTAACTTTTATCAATATTTAATAGCGCGGACTGGGTTAGTATCTTGACGTCAGACAATTTGAATATAGTATTGTCAGCTGACACCTGTCCTTTAATTTTCTCCCACACAAGTTCTATAGGGTTTAAATGAGAATGGTACTGCGGAAGTCTCAAGCACTCATGGCCATGCTCTTCTATTAGCTTGTCGATTTGATATTTCTTGCTTTTTGGCGTCTGTTTTACAAGGGACAACAATTCTAGCTTAAGATACGTTTCTGGAAATGGTATGTTTTCCTTCGGAGCCATATCGTTATTGCTTCCTTTGTGCTCGATGCTGTAGGTATTTTGTCTTCTTGGGCAACAACATTGTGATATGATGCATTGTCCATAATTAGACAAGACGATCTATCTAAGGATGAATGCACTGTATTCTCGAGCCAACCTCTGAATACATTACCATTCATCTCATTATGATAATCCCTATTCATCTCATTATGATAATCTCTATTATCTTTAAGCTTTGATACGAACACGAGTTCAGAATTCTGTAGTAAGCTATTATGAGTACTACCAGCATGGGCTATGACCAAACGCTGTCCTTTACTACTGGGCACATATCGCTTTATCTTTCCACCCACTGATTGTCATTCCTTTTCACTTGTGTGGTGCGCATTGATCCAGGTTTCATCCAAATACACGTATGTGATAATTTTCTTTGCGCATTTCCCTTATTTCACGTAAATATCTGCTTCTCATGGCTCCTAAATACGGTTGTTTGCAAATGATATTTCTGCCTCCCGTGTACTTTCTAAACGTGAAGCCTAATGTACTTACAATTTTCCTTAAAGTTGTTTTGAATAGCTCTATGTCATTGTTCTTTCTCAACCGAACCCTAAGTTTTCTTACAGTGACTGTTTCATTGGCATCCAACATTTTTATAATAGCTCGCCTTATGACATCCTTGTCAAAGCTGTCTACAATTGCTTTTCTACCTATCGTTTGCTTATTACGTGGTAGTTTCATTCCAGATTCTTGCACCCATCGACGAAATGACCGTTTACTCAAACCCAAGGCATGCACTGTTCTTTTCTGGGGATTTGTAATAGTATGAAACAGTTTCCTGCTATCAGCTTCTTGACAAAAATATGTGTACAACTTAATAGCGATGCTTTGAAGTGTACAAAATTTCACATTCAATCCCATTCAACAATATTCCCACACTCAGATGTTAGAGATAAATGGTAAGTTTTATAAAATAATCACGTTTTATGAAAGCACCCACATTACTTGACGACACCTCTGAACACTCCCGTTTCACTTGCGTGAGGTATTTGCCATAAGGTCATTCTCGTGCTGCACGAGAAATTCCAGCATTGAACGCTCATGTTTGCGCGTGAAGATGTAATACATTTCATAATATGCACTTCATCTCTGACCCGTAAATTATATACCGCATATAAACAAACATTAAAATCTGCTGTACAATCTCCAGAACAAAAAAAAATGTTTTGTTGAGTTGACATAATGACAAGGTTATATGCTAAATCTCATCACTTTCCCTCAGTTGCTTACTGAGATAAGGATATTTATATGTGAGTAAACAAATGTAAATGGACTATAGCTGTTCGCGTCTTGCTATTTTTTGTTTCCGTTAAAAATCCAACTTTAATATTTTTAATGTATCCTGCTGTCTTCTAACTTTCTAGTTCAATTGGCTGGACAGTTCCTCCTTATGCTTGCCAATTCTTACTATCCAAATGTTGTACTGTTTCTCCAAGTTATACCCACCCCGCATCATCCTTTTCCTATCTCTATGCTTAATGTTCATTTCTACTCTTTCCGCTTGACCCCACTGCAACAACGCATTTGTTTTATTAATGTCGTTTTCATATTATTCATGGCCCCGTATAGAGCAGTCTGCAGGATTAGCCCATTTAATAGCCGTGCATCGAATGTCGTGAACATAAAACAGCCCACAAGAGAAGAAAAGCACATAAACTATGTCAATAATTGTTTCGGCCATGGTACGCTTATTGTTTTTTAAGTATATTGTGGTCGTGCCAAGCGGAACTTTATACAAGTCTGTTGTTTCATGTCCGGCGTATGTGTGTATAGATGTGTATGAGTGTGTGTGTGTGTGTGTGTGTGTGTGTGTGTAGATGTGTGTATAGATGTGTGTGATGTGTATATAGACGTGTGTGTATAGATTTGTGTAATGTGTGTATAGATGTGTGTGATGTGTATATAGATATATATGTGTGTGTGTGTGTGTGTGTGTGTAGATGTGTGTGATGTGTGTATAGATGTGTGTATTGATGTTTGTTTAGATGTGTCTGATGTGTGTATAGATGTGTGTGATATGTGTATAGATTTGTGTGATGTGTGTATAGATGTGTGTGATGTGTGTATAGATGTGTGTGATGTGTGTATAGAAGTGTGTATAGTTGTGTGTGTTTGTGTGTGTGTTTGTGTGTGTGTGTGTGTGTAACACGGGGGGAAATTACATAGTTAACTTTGTTTGTGTCGTATTTGGCTGTAAAAAAAAGCCAGACGGCTGTGTGTTATAAATAATTTGTCATCGACCATTTACATTATATACACATTGCTACATAAAACACGTTAAACACTTGCTACATAAAATACGTTAAACCCTTGCTACATAAAACACGTTAAACCCATGCTACATAAAACATGTTTCACCTCTGTTATATTTTGAGTTGAGTTGAGTTAAGCTAAGAACTGACATCACTGCACTCAGGACATTGCCATACGCGCCCCGTCCCCTCGTACAATAGCCCGCGAAGAGTCACAACTACTAATCGTTCCCACCGCTGTCTGATTAAAAGTTCTCCTAGTCTTCCCTCTCAGTTTTGAGCTTCTGCCAGAACCCCTGGCAGTTCCTGCAATCACATCCTTTCCACATACGGGTTCTCAATGTGTTCTCCCCACATTCTCCACCTGGTCCCACAGGCGCACGACCACCTCCCTCTTGTCCATGGGTAATCTACCACCAAGAGGTGTTTTCCCTGCCAACCTATCAGCCTGTTCATTCTCCCACATGGCCAGGGCAAAACCATACAATTCTCACAATCTGTGACCTCTGAAGCGGAGTGAGTCATTCCACACGAAACATTCCTTTCTCCACCTTACTTCTTTGTTACATAAAGCATATTAACGACTTTTTATATCTATCAATTTAGGATATGTTAAACACTTGTTACATACATACTTTGTTGCATAAAGCATACTAACTCCTTGACACACACAATATTTATCATTTTGTCTTCCTCACCTCCCCCCCTCCCTCTATCTCTCTCTCAAACGCTCTGTTTCTATCTCTCTCTCACACTCTCTCTCTCTCTCTCTCTCTCTCTCTCACTCACTCACTCTCTCTCTCACTCACTCTCTCACTCACACACACTATCTCTCTCATTGACTATCTGTCTGTCCCTATATGTTTCTCTTACACAGGTTTTCTTTATCGCTCTCGCCCTCTTTCCCTCTCTTTCTCCGTTTTTTAACACCACCGTCTCTATCTTGCGTTCTTTCTGTCTGTCTTTCTATGACTCTCATTCATACATCCCCTCTCTCTCTCGCCCTCTCTGCCTGTCTCTCTGTCGCTCACACACATACACACACACACCACACATATTACTCATCGTTATATATTATGCTTTTAAGCGTATACGATCACGGTTCGCTGTCTCTTACCGCTAACAGCTTCTTACATAAAACATATCAACGGCTTGTTGCGTAGACCATGTTAACATCTTCTTACACAAAACATATCAACGGCTTGTTGCATAGACCAAGTTAACATCTTCTTACATAAAACATATTAACGGCTTTTTTGCTTAACACATTTGTTTAGCATTTGCAGGAATCGTGTCTACGACTTTTTACATCAATCACTTTAGGATATATTAAACACTTGTTATATAAATGCTTTATTTGTAGTTGCACACGTCATGTCAATGGGTTTATTCTTCGCTCTAAACACGATAGCGGCTTAATAGACGAGACTGCTTGTGCATACAACGATATATTGTCTTGATTAGGTAAGTGGTCACACCATCTGCCTGGCGCTTTGAAGGTTGTGGGTTCTATTCCGGGCTACGTCTTTCGGTTCACGAGTGCATTTTTTTCGGAGACTCCGGGGGCTCGTCGCTGGAGCTACGGAGTTCGTGCTTTGTGCGACGATTTCGGCAGGCCGCCCTGCGGAAAGAGACCGAGCCATATGGGACAAAACCCGGTGCAATGAAGTCGATCCTCTCGACTTTTAAGACTTAAAAAAAAAAAGAAGTAAGGTTATGGTTTAGATAGAACAGCCATGTAGCAGCACGGTTACAGGAAGAAGAGGCAGAGGTTGATCACCACGATGATGGATGGATACAGGACATTTCAGACATTCCAGACATGGATTGCACCAAGCAGAGAACAATGGACTATTTTTGGCGGCCGAGATGAAGAGCGATGTTGTGCAACGGACCTGCTCAATGACGATGGTGATGAACGAACAAACTTTATTTTCAAACTTTATTTTCAAAGGGTTAAGAATTGGGCACGCAGGCCCGTCTAACATTCTGCCCTTCTATCACTCTCTTTCATACATTATTTCATTCACACATCATTCAAGGCTAACAGAGAACAGCAACAATATAAAAGATATGCATTATAAAGGCATGGGCAAAATGCGAACATCAAAACTACACGACACAGTAAAATTAGATAATGGTCTGACACTTGTTATTAGCCATGTGGAATATACTGGCCTACCAAAAGGGGACTGACTGGCTGTTATACTAGGGTTTTGTTATTATTATTATTATCTCTATTATTAAGGGGGAAGATAATCCGTACTGAGATAGTGTTCGAGTAATTTGCGATTATATGAATAGGGATTGGTGATGTCTTTGATTTCTGATGATGATAATGTAGACAGTAATGATGCTAATGGAGACACTGATGAGAAAAGAGAAGTGAGGAGTGACTTACAGGTACCCAGCAGCTTCTAACACAAATAGCACCTAGTCTGATAGCAGCTTTGGACTATTAAAAAAAAAAAATAGGGAACAAGAGTCTTATCCTCTGCTTAGATTCCACGTAACCAGTAGAACTGCACTTAACATTCATTGTCATTGTATGCATGCCCCCCGTCTCACTTAGCATGTATTCGAATCATCATCTAGACGGACTTGTTAAATTGACCTGTGGCTCTAGAATGACCTGGATTAAACTGGGTATCAGGGCTTGCCTGGGAAGTAAAGGCGGCCTGTCTGATATTGACAATATCACTCACTGGATGCTGAGCGGTCTATACAAACATGGGGCCAGTACGAGGGTAAGTCAATAAGTAAGTCACAAATGGCTGTAGAAAAATATCTAACTATGATAACAACTCGAAATAAGTTTATTTTTATACATACATTGTCCCTTTATTTCTCAACATAATTTCCACCAACATTGATGTACTTATCCCATCGTTTTATCAGTCCTCCCAAACCGGCTGCATAGAACTGCGTGCTTTGTTTTCATTTACCTGCCATCCCACAGAACTGTGTGACTTACTTATTGACTCACCCTCGTAACTTTTTCTACCCTATGCAATGCTTTACGGGATAAACATTTGTTAGCATAAACACTGGAAACTCACCTTGGCGGGAGACATTTCGCGAATGACGCCGAAGTTGAATGTGAAGTGAAAACGTGGTTTAGAAAACAGAGCACGCAGTTCTATGAAGTTGGTTTTGGAGGACTGATAAAACGATGGGATAAGTGCTATAGTACATTTACATTTGGTTGCCTCCATATAAAAATCCATATCTCAGTAACCAACTGAGGGAAAATGATGAGATTTAGCATATAACCTTATCATTATGTCCACCCAACAAAATAATTTTTGTTCTGGAGATTGTACAGCAGATTTCAATGTTTGTTTATATGCGGTATATAATTTACAGGTCAGAGATTTAGTCCATAATTTTAAATGTATTACACCTTCAGCCAGAAAATCAGCGTTCAATGTTGAATATTCTTAGTGGTTCACGGGATTGGCCTTGTGGCAAGAACCCCGCGCTGTTTAAACTGGGAGTGTTCAAACTTCTGTATGGGTTCTTTCATGAAACCTGATTATTATTTTTTTAGAATCTTACCACATATCGCTAACATCTGAATGTGTGAATATTGCTCAATGGGATTGAATGCGAAAGTTTGTACACTTAAAAGCATCGCTATGAAGTTGTACACATATTTTTGTCAAGAAACTGATCGCAGGGAACTGTTTTTATTTTTTTTTTTCAAGCCATCTGATTCGGGCTCCGAAGACTAGGTTGTTAGCGTGAATTCACTACATTTTCGCCAAAACATCAAAGAATAGTCGCCGATTTCGATAATTTAAGTTGCTTTTGGACCTATCAAAGACATATTCCTTGGGGGGGGGGGGAGAGAGAGAGAGGGGGGGGGGGTAAATATAAGATGGCAGGAAAAATTTCATAACGATGCAACAGACAGTTTTCAAAATAATTGATCGTGAATGGCGGCATTCATTTCTGGACAGACTATAGTCCGCCTCTCATTAATTTCTTCGTAAGGTTTATTATCTGTACAAGTTGTCCATTCGCCCACTCATCTCAATCAGTCTTTCAGTTATGTCCGGGATTTTCCGTCATCCGATTTTGTTATTGCGGACCTCTTGTTTCTGTAATTGGTGTTTTCCTCATTTGTATTGTTTCTTTTTTGTTTAAACTAATGGCAGTGGAAATGTAGTTTCTGAAAAAAAAAATTCTTAGAATACCTTGGATAGACAGAAAAATCAATGAGAAAGTTAGTGGAAATATGGATTCTAAGGAAAATACAAAATATACCAAGGACAGACAGAAAAACCAAAGAGCAAATCCTATAAGAAGCAAATGAAAACCGTAAACTGATTAGAGAAATTAGAAGTAGACAGTCAACATTATTTGGGCACTTTATGTGAAGAAATAAACCAGAGAACTTGGTGACAACTGACAGAATTTATTGCCTGGCATATTTCGCTGCATCTCGTCAGGTACATACTGCAGAATTCACACAACAAAGTAAAATAATTAGATAAATCCTTCAAGCTGAAATATACACATATTCGCACAGTAATGTCAATTGTCTACAACACTAATTTTAAACTGACTAATATGTCTTTCTGTTTCGAAGAAAACGTCCAGGACTGCTGACTAGAGGAGTGCTGCTTCTTCATGACATTGTCAGATCACATACGGCTCGATTAACTTAGGAGAAAATTAACCAACTAAGGTGGGATGTTCTGGAACACGACTATGTTCCCCGACTTAGCCCCTAGCGATTTCCATCTTTTTGGTCCACTGAAAACCCATCTTCGCGGGAGACATTTCACGAATGACGCCGAAGTTGAATGTGAAGTGACAACGTGGTTTAGAAAACAGAGCACGCAGTTCTATGCAGCCGGTTTGGGAGGACTGATAAAACGATCGTATAAGTGCATCAGTGTTGGTGGAAATTATGTTGAGAAATAAAGGGACAATGGATAAAAATAAACTGATTTCAAGTTGTTATCTTTTTTTTTTTTTTTTTTTTTCCCGCGTTTCCATCCTGTTTCAGGATATTGCGGTCAACACCAGCATCTTTCAGCTGTATGTTGATTCCTAGGCTAGATTACGCTCATCAGCACGCCACGACTTTCTGAGCGACCGGCTCCATACTCTCATAAGTCACTTTTGCAATTCGAACCACTGCTAATTCTCGTCGCGTCACGTGACGAGAGTATTCGGGGTTAGCGGAGAAAGCTGCTAACCCCTCGGCCATGGAGCCGGCAAGTTGTTATCTTATTTAGTTATTTTTCTACAGCCATTTGTGACTTACTTATTGACTTCCCCTCATAGAAAGAACTTGGAAGCAGCAGAGATGTGGTTCCTGAGACAGATGTTGCGAATTCCTTGGACTGCCATAGTAACTAACGATTGCCTAAAAGAGGCTAATGAAACTAGAGCATTATATACAACAATAAGAAAGAGACAGCGTTCTTTGGTCATGTGAAGAGAAGAGAGGCATTGGAGAACATCGTGACGACCGGAAATATCGAGGGGAAAGAGGCAGAGGCCGACCAAGAGAATTGATGCTGGATAGATTGTACGTTTGCATGGAGGAATATCAGCAGCAGGAGTTGATCCAGAACACCCAAGACCGAGATCTGTGGAGAGACATGAACGCCTACGCCAGCTGGCATGGCACTTGATGATGATGAGGGGTAATTCAACGATAGATGGAAGATTCACAGCAGAAATTAAGATTAAGAATTAATAGGGCAAGTAAAAGCTGCATTTCAGAAATGAAAAGCATGTTATGCAGTAAGTCACTATTATTGAATGTAAGAGGGTACTCACTTGTGATATAGAACCTGTCTGTCTGTCAGCTGACAGGACACGTGATGATGATGATGATGATGATGATGACTTACCTAATTAAATGAATATTGCCGGCGTATGTGGCCAAGGGGTAGCGAAAGTGATTCGCAATTCCACATACGATTTGGAAGCCAACCGCCTTATGTTGAATTTTAACAATGATATGAGCGTCGGTCGTTCAGACTGAAGTGACAGACTACTGAACGTAGACTTGCCTAGTAAATCACTCACAGCCAAAACATTATGGGATTTAATGTGACATCCTGTTAAACACATGCAACTATCTTTTTAAAAAGAACATTATCTTTCTTCCATCCCTCAATCTGTTCTCCCTTCCTTCCGTCCTATCTCCCTTCCTTCAGTCCCGCCTCCCTTCCTCCCGTCTTTTCTCCCTTCCTTCATTCCCGTCTCCCTTCCTTCCGCCATTTCTCCCTTCCTTCAGTCCCGTCTCCCCTCATCCGTCCTGTCTCCCTTCCTTCAGTCCCGTCTCCTTTCTTTCCGTCCTGTCTCCCTTCCTTCCGTCCTGTCTCCCTTCCGTCCTTTCTCCATCCCTTCCGTCCCGTCTCCCCCCCTTCCGTCCTGTTTCCCTCCCTTCCGTCATTCTCCCTCCCACTGTACCGTCTCCCTTCCTTCCGTTCTGTCCTGTCTCTGTTCCGCCAGTCCCGTCTCCCTTCCTTCCTCCCTCCCTTCAGTCCTGCCTCCCTTCCTTCCGTCCTTTCTCATTTCCTTCCGTCCTTTCTCCCTTCCGATAATTACTAGCCCAGCCCAGAGTAATGTTATTCATATTTTATGGTCCCGGATTTTCCACGTGATCAAATGTTTCGTCACTCATCATCTATTTCCGGTCCCTAACATCGCTTCCGGCCTCAGCTAGAATCGCCTTATTACAATTCCCCAGACGTCCGACTCTGCATTTCATCATCTAACAGATGCAGCCATCAGTCAGCACGATTGCGCCTCCAATCTGTCCAAAATGTCTGCCGCAAATACAGGTATATTCATTTGAAGTCACGATATCAATTTGAGAAAACCGAGCGACCATCTGATTGCGCACAACTCATCGCCGAGGTTAGCAAGGAGTTTCACCGGCACGAATGCTTTTGTTGTCTCCGAACTCATTTGTCTCTTGGATGCTCTTGTTATCAATATACTTGTCAGCAGTTTGCACGACAGGTTTTTCTATGTGTGTGTCTAACAGGACTCGTTTATTTATAAACTACACTCTATCCCGTTTTTTGGTAATTAATTCGCCGGCGCTGGTTTTTTTTCCCTTGACTATATGTCTGTCCCTCTGTGTGTCTTTCTGTCTGCCTGTTTGTCTGAATGTTCTTATGCTTCTACTGCGTTTCATATTCCAATGGAGTATAGACCATCATCAGCTCACACCAATCTTTGTAAACAACATAAGAGAGCATGAAGTAATGCAGCTTTACAAAACACATTTACGGAATTCCGCTCAGTCTGTGTTGTAAAGCTGCATTACTTCATGGTCCCTTATATTCTATACAGGGAGACTCCGTGGCGAAGTTGTCACGTCGCCTATGTGCTCCGAAGGTTGTGGGTTCGATTCTGGGATACAACATTCGGTCCACGAGTGCAGTTGTCTTCGAGACTCCTGAGGTTGTCGCTGGAGCTACGGAGTTCCTACTTTTTGCGACGCTTTCAGTAGGCCGCCCTGCGGACAGAGACTGATCAATATGGGACAAAACCCGGTGCAACGAAGTGGATCCTCTTGTCTTTTAAATCCTTTTAAACATAATATTGCCTTCTTTTTTTTGTGCATATCCCTTACAGGACGTTGCAGTCAACATCAGCATTTTCAGCTGCTGTTGATGTAGTAGGCAAGATCACGCTTAGTAGTTTGCCATTGAATTCTGAGCGATGGGCTCACATACCCTTAAGTTACCAACGCGGCGAGAACCGCTACCGATTCTCGCGCAGGTTACGTTACTCGCGAGAGTATACGGGATTACGGAGTGTCACGAGCGCCCTGAGTTAACCCAGATAATAATACCGACGTTTGCGTGGCGTATATTTTCTGGGCCACAACAGTCGTACTAACAGAGTAAACACAGCTGTACAGGTTACATCGTGTCAGCCCATATACACATTTGGTGGTAAGAGTGAGTAGGAATGGATACACAGAGTTGGCAGTTCATTAACAAGTAGAATCACATATATTGTCAGCTTAGGATATGGAATGGTTCCGTTTGTCATCTATACGGCCGGACATCAGACGAAAATGGCTGCTGGGATTGTCACCACGGAACAGAAGATTGACAAGTTTGTCAACATTTGAATGCAGATGGAAGCCGTGAGATCACAGGGGCAGATGTAAAACGGAAGTACCTAGTACGGAAAACAGTGCATCTGTCAATTCTTGGTTTCCGGCACATCAAGATGATTGGCAGCTTGGTATCGAAACTCTTTGTTGGGAGTATACAGAAACTAGCTGGCTTGTTTTGAGAATCTAGGCAATTACTGACAACTTTGACAGGATTTAAGCAGGAAAATAGTTCTTGACAGGGGATGATTTGCCACTGTGCCACCTGTGTGGGGAGTAAAGGATAACGTCACGTGGCCAACTTTGGTAGTTTGCGATATAAACTCGAGTTGAGATCAACTAGAGTGGACTTGAATAATGCTCTAGTCAGAGTGCCAGGGCACTGCAGTGCTTAGTGGAAATAATATCTACCGTGTGTTAATTAGTGACTTAATTTTACACGTGCCTATAATGGCAGATGTAGATATGATTGATAGGACTGCAGTAGTGACATTTAAGGTATAACCTATTATAATATATTCGTTATAATTACTTTAGGCAGTAGCCTTGTTAAACTATAGTGTGATGATTAGCACTGTTAGTGTTAGCTAGAATAGATTAGTGAAGTGTTGATAAGCTTTACTAATTGAGTAATGAGGGATAATTGGGATATTCCCGTAGGTGTCCCTGGTGGGCGGGGTTCCGCATTCTGTTTGCTGATATTTTTTCTTTGTCATAGCCTGATTCGACTCTAGGTGGGTAGCTAATCTGCTCTGTGACTAAGTCTAGTTAGCTAAAGATCATTAAGCAAGGTGATAGGCTTACACTCAGCCGAAGGGATCAGTGACTAGTACTATCACCAGATGTGTTGTTTCTATCCTAGGTTCCCTACCAGATCCAAGGAAACTCTACAAGTTTTGGGAAAGAATTAAAAAACCCATTCTGAAGAACACCAGTTCAACAATCAATAAAGTTGCATACAGAAACGTAACTTACGCTAGAAGGAAGTTGATTCACCAAAGATAGTGATGATTACTGATGCACCACACAGCATCAGACAGTAGTAAACTAAATGAGAACAGTCTAATAGTTACCTAGTGTTATATAATCTCGTGTAATAGAACACAAGACATTATACGTGAGGCTAGATAGACACGAGTGAGGATCAATCACATTAACAATTAACATTAATGACGGTGTACACACTACAAAGACTTGTGCAGTTTGTTAAGGAACGTTAGGAACGGACATTGTGTAGAGTGCAACCGGTCCATGATTAACTGTTAATACCACCGGTGGCTATTTCTGATGATCATGAAATTGGATTACCAGAGGTCTACAGAGGCAAAGCAGTATCCGGCAAGATGGTTTCGGCACTGGGTGAGATGTACATGTTCTGACGTAACGTGCTGTGGTCTATCTTTGCTGGGATCAGCTGACTGGGTTGCTGTCTGAGAGTCAGAGTCTACACACTTTATAGAACACGTCACCCATTTTCTTCGCATACACGTCTCATATACGTTACACTTTTATTTTAATAAATTAATCTTTATTAATTTCTAGAAGCAAGAGTTGTTGAGTATGTTGCGTTGGGGAAGTATGAGAAGGGGGCATAGTACGACAGGGTGAGAGTGATAGGAAAAGGTGTCCATAGGCTGATGGAGTGTGTTGGACGGAAGCTGGTGGATTCTCCAGAATATTGAGAGGGAAAAAAAAATATTATAATGTGGGTGTCGGATCTCTTCACTCCAGGGACGACACTTTAAAGGAGGACACGACATTATTGGGGGCTCGTAAACGGGATCTTTGGACAGCGGGATCTCTCGTAAACGTGATCCTTGGACAGTGGGATCTCTCGTAAACGGGATCTTTGGACAGCGGGATCTCCCGTAAACGGAATCTTTGGACAGCGAGATCTCCTGCAAGCAGGAACCTTTGACAGTGGGATCTTCTGACAACGGGGTCTTTTGACACGGGATCCTTAGTTATAAGAGGGAGATATCATTTTGGAGAATCCAGCTAGAGTGAATGTGGATAGGGGTTAGGACTAATATCTTACCTGTTCACACTTCACACGTCTGCATAGGTCTGTGGTCCTGATTCTACTCTTGTCACTGCGTGAATGTGCTGTGTGTGGTATATCTAGATTTATAGTACTTGTTCATATATCTGTATAG
Source organism: Cepaea nemoralis (assembly GCA_014155875.1). Classification (NCBI taxonomy): domain Eukaryota; kingdom Metazoa; phylum Mollusca; class Gastropoda; order Stylommatophora; family Helicidae; genus Cepaea; species Cepaea nemoralis. The sequence goes on from JACEFZ010003557.1 coordinate 418,867, forward strand.
TAATGTGCAGTTATATTGTACTAGACCTGCTAGCTTACCTCTCTGTATAATGGCCACCCCTAAACTTAGCACAGCAGAATTAAAGGCAAGGGGGGAAGAAATGGGATGGCGGGTCTGCTCTAACGGATTACATACAAGAAGTGGAGAGAGAGTATCGTCAAGCGGAAACGGGAAGATCGAAAGGCCGAGTTGGAATTGAGGAGGATGGAGGTGGAACAAGCAGCTAAGAAATTGGAAGCTGAACAAGCAGCTAGGAAATTTGAAGCTGAACAAGCAGCTAGGAAATTAGAAGCTGAACAAGAAGCACAGAAAAGGGAGCACGAGTACCGGATGAGGGAACTCGAGTTGAAGAGTCAATCTAATGGAGAAACTGAGGGAGCAATTGGAGGTTCCTCCATCCCAGGATCAACACCAGTAGGTGGACATGGGTACCATGCTATGAAGTTTCCTTTAGCGGTCTACGAGGAGGACAAAGAGAAGATTGACCAATACCTTCAACGCTTCGAGGCTATGTCAGTTGCTATGGGTCTGGAGCGTAACAAATGGAATCTTAAGCTATCCCAGGGATTACGCGGGACGGGATACGAGGTCTATACTCGCCTGCCACCAGGACATGAGAACAATTATGATGAGTTAAAGACGGCTCTGCTGAAACGATTCGAGGTTACGTCACATACCTACCGGAAAAAATTTCGAGCAGCGAAACGAGAACCGGAGAGTTGTTTGCCGCCTACAGTTTGCGTCTTAAATCTTATCTCCATAAGTTGATGGATTTGGCTGGGTTCGCACATGACTATGAGAGTCTGGAAGAGCTCATGGTGGTCGACCAGCTGAAGAAGCAAATGTCTAAACCTCTCAGGACGTTCCTGGGAGAACAAGGAGTGGAACGTATTGACCTCGTGAATAAATTAGCAGAACGGTTCGTCGAGGTACATGGGGAGACAGGGGAAAACCTTTCCACCAACACCAAAAGTCAAGAGAAACATGACAAGAAGAAAGCCAAAAACTCAGGAACCAAAAAGTGGGAACCTTATGGGCAAAAATCAGAGGATAGTTCAGAGAAGAAGAAGGAGGGAAGCAAGAGCACTTCAAGCTCTACACCTAAACGACCGTGGTCGGAGAAGTGGTGTTCAATTTGTAAGTCACCCTCTCACAATACGAGGGACTGCAAATCGAAGGCTAAGAACCCTCACTTTGCAGCATGTCAAGTGACTTCCAAGGAGGTTGTCACGGAAAATGCCAAGGTCAACAAGGAAGCTCGCCACCAGGAGAGCTCATTCAAGTCCGACAATAGAAAATCTAGGACAGGGAAATGGTGCAACCAATGTCAGTCAAACACGCACAATGCTATTGACTGCAGGGGAAAGTCAGGAGACACTCAATTCGTCGTGTGCTCAGGGAAACCTAAGGTGGAGCCCACCGAACAGGTCGAGGCCGAGGAAGAGACTCCAGACCAGGAAAAACCACCTGTAGTGGAATTGGTAGAGGTTAACGGTCGTCAAGTGGAGTGTTTATACGACACAGGACTGGACGGGGAGGCCGTGATTTCTGCGGATCTGGTACATCCAGAACAATTCACAGGTGAAACATTGGATATACAGCCTGCACAGAAGAGTGCTGTAACCATGAAGTTGCCCATTGCTAATGTGGAGATTCGGTCAAGGTACGTCACCGGCACCATCAAGGCCGCTGTATTGACCGATCCCATTTTCCCAGTCATCCTAGGTTGCCGGTATGTCTTTCTGGGAATGCCCAGGGAGCCAATTCATATGGGAGCAATGCAGACTCGCTCTCAGACGAAAACGGAAGAGGCAGAAGCAATTGTGACTAACCCAATGCCGGGGGAGCTACGAACTGCCCAGAGTGAGGATGATACTTTACGTCCTTGCTACAAAAAGCTGCAGAAAAGTGCTGATCCACCAGGACGGGGGCAGTACTACATGAAGAATAGGATACTCTACAGGAGAGCAGGAAGGGGAGACAACCTATACGGTCAGTTGGTCGTCCCGAAAGCTCATCGGTCCCAGATTCTTCATATGGGGCATACCATCTCCTTTAGTGGACACATGGGTATTGCCGCCACCATGCAGCGGATTTCCTGCCATTACTATTGGCCGGGAATGACAGATGATGTGCGTCGGTATGTGAAGTCATGCCCTGAGTGCCAGAGGGTGGCACCGAAACACTGGACAGCACCGGTGATGTTGGGTGAGATGCCCATCATGAACTCTCCTTTCGAGAGGGTAGCCATCGATATCGTGGGTCCACTTCCCAGGACTAGGAAGAGGAACATGTATATACTCACAATGGTGGATTGCTGTACAATGTGGGGTGAAGCCATACCGTTGACCACGATTGACTCGAAAAGAGTGGCGGACGCACTGATGGAGGCCTTTACCAGATTAGGCTTTCCGGATCAAATTCTGACGGATAATGGATCTCAGTTTTGTGGAAAACTCATGGAGGAGGTATTTAGGGTGTTTCACTCTAACCACATACATACCAGCCCTTACCACCCTCAAGCCAATGGACAAGTAGAGCGTTTCAACGGCACGTTGATGACAATGCTCAGGAAACTAGCGCAGGAAAAAACCTGATAGGTGGGATGAATATATCCCAGCAGCACTCTTTGCCTATCGGGAAGTTCCTCATGGCTCAACAGGACTACCACCCGCTACGTTGCTGTTTGGTCGTCCAATCAAAGGACCGCTGGAAGCCATGTTGAGGAGTTGGACTGAAGAGGGGACGTCAGAAGAAGTGATCTCATCCTATCAATACGTGAGGAACTGAAAGAAAAACTCCATAAGGGATGGACTCTGGCAAATCAAAACTTGAAAAAGGCCAGGAAAAGACATGCGGCTTACTACAACCGTAGGTCTAAAGAAAGATCTCTAGAGGTGGGAGATAAAGTCTTGTTGCTACTCCCAACGGGAAACAACAAACGGGAGATAGGTTGGCAAGGACCATTTCCCGTGGAAAGGGTGATATCCAGAACCAACTATCAAATCCGGATCCGGGGAAAGTCGAAGATTTTCCATATCAATCTCTTGCGGAAATACGAAGAGAGACCCGGAGACAAGGCAGCTCACCTCATGGCAATGGCAGTTGCAGTGGAGACAGAAGTGGGAACCAGCGAGGGGCAGGGAATATCCCTTGGAACACCAGGAAACCTATAGGGATGTGCAAGTGAACCCTGATCTGACCTCCCAAGAGAGGGAAAGGATAACCCAGGTTCTCAAGTCTCATAAGGAGATACTGACTGATAAACCAGGACGAACGAGGTTGGTTGAGTTCGAGATGACTTTGACCACACAGGAGCCTGTTCGCCAAAAGGTTTACCCAGTGCCATTCTCTAAAGAAAAGGCCCTGGAGGAGGAAATAAAAAAACTGCTGGAGGATGACGTGATTGCACCATCCACATCCCCATACAATGCGGGGGTAGTTTTGTTACGCAAACCAAGTGGAGAACACAGGTTGTGTATAGATTACCGACTTCTGAACAGTCATACACAGTTTCAGGTGGAACCTTTGCCGAATCCAACTCAGTTATTCGCTAGGCTCCATAAGGCTCGGTACTTTCAAAGGTGGATCTGAGTCGGGGGTACTATCAGATACCAGTCAAACCGGAGATTCGACCACTGTTAGCTTCAGTACACCCAGTGGACACTACGAATTCAAGGTCATGCCCTTTGGACTCAGCAATGCACCTAGTGTGTTTACACGCATGATGAGGACTTTACTAGATCCGTTACAGGATCGGTCCATCATCTCATTCATGGATGATATTCTGATTTCCAGTGACAGCTTGGATGACCACTTACAATCCTTGGAGAGAGTGTTTAATAGACTCAAGGAAGCAGGGCTTACTGCTCGTCCAACCAAGTGCATGATTGGTTACCAGACTCTGGAATTTCTAGGTCACACCATCACTCCAGGACACATTGTCCCAGAAGAGAAGAACCTGGAGAAAATCAGAAATGCACCAAGGCAAAAACGAAGAAGGATGTGCGATCTTTTCTCTCGTTGTGTGGGTTCTACCACAAATTTATCCCACATTTCACTGAACTGGGAGCTCCGTTGACGGAAACCTTGAAAAAGGGATTACCGGATCAAATCATTTGGACACCAGAATGTGAGAATGCCTATAGTCAGTTAAAGGAGGCCTTGGTCAGCAAACCTGTATTACAGCTCCCTGACCTTTCCAAACCATTTGTGTTGAGAACGGATGCGAGTGCGATTGGAATTGGAGCCGCTTTGTTACAGGAAGGAAAAGACGATGCTTCGGTTTTGAAACCTGTGGCATACGCAAGTAAGAAACTTCTACAGGCGGAGAGGAATTATTCAACCGTCGAGAGAGAGTGCTTGTCCCTCGTATGGGCAGTGCAAAAATTTCAGCCATATTTGTATGGAGTTAAGTTTCGGGTTCAGTCAGATCATCAGCCCCTGATGTTCCTGGCTACTTCTCAGAAGCTCAACGCACGTTTGATGCGGTGGTCGTTGTTACTTCAACCGTATAATTTCACAGTAGAGTACATTCCTGGGAAGGAAAATGTTGGAGCGGACTTCTTGTCAAGACACCCAGCTCCTGAAGAAGAGGAATGAATCATCTGGATTTAACTCATGGTGGAGAAGAGTGAGATGGACTACTCTCTTAAGAGGGGGCCTATGACACGAGCGCCCTGAGTTAACCCAGATAATAATACCGACGTTTGCGTGGCGTATATTTTCTGGGCCACAACAGTTGTACTAACAGAGTAAACACAGCTGTACAGGTTACATCGTGTCAGCCCATATACACATTTGGTGGTAGAGTGAGTAGGAATGGATACACAGAGTTGGCAGTTCATTAACAAGTAGAATCACATATATTGTCAGCTTAGGATATGGAATGGTTCCGTTTGTCATCTATACGGCCGGACATCAGACGAAAATGGCTGCTGGGATTGTCACCACGGAACAGAAGATTGACAAGTTTGTCAACATTTGAATGCAGATGGAAGCCGTGAGATCACAGGGGCAGATGTAAAACGGAAGTACCTAGTACGGAAAACAGTGCATCTGTCAATTCTTGGTTTCCGGCACATCAAGATGATTGGCAGCTTGGTATCGAAACTCTTTGTTGGGAGTATACATAAACTAGCTGGCTTGTTTTGAGAATCTAGGCAATTACTGACAACTTTGACAGGATTTAAGCCAGGAAAATAGTTCTTGACAGGGGATGATTTGCCACTGTGCCACCTGTGTGGGGGAGTAAAGGATAACGTCACGTGGCCAACTTTGGTAGTTTGCGATATAAACTCGAGTTGAGATCAACTAGGGTGGACTTGAATAATGCTCTAGTCAGAGTGCCAGGGCACTGCAGTGCTTAGTGGAAATAATATCTACCGTGTGTTAATTAGTGACTTAATTTTACACGTGCCTATAATGGCAGATGTAGATATGATTGATAGGACTGCAGTAGTGACATTTAAGGTATAACCTATTATAATATATTCGTTATAATTACTTTAGGCAGTAGCCTTGTTAAACTATAGTGTGATGATTAGCACTGTTAGTGTTAGCTAGAATAGATTAGTGAAGTGTTGATAAGCTTTACTAATTGAGTAATGAGGGATAATTGGGATCTTCCCGTAGGTGTCCCTGGTGGGCGGGGTTCCGCATTCTGTTTGCTGATATTTTTTCTTTGTCATAGCCTGATTCGACTCTAGGTGGGTAGCTAATCTGCTCTGTGACTAAGTCTAGTTAGCTAAAGATCATTAAGCAAGGTGATAGGCTTACACTCAGCCGAAGGGATCAGTGACTAGTACTATCACCAGATGTGTTGTTTCTATCCTAGGTTCCCTACCAGATCCAAGGAAACTCTACAAGTTTTGGGAAGAATTAAAAAACCCATTCTGAAGAACACCAGTTCAACAATCAATAAAGTTGCATACAGAAACGTAACTTACGCTAGAAGGAAGTTGATTCACCAAAGATAGTGATGATTACTGATGCACCACACAGCATCAGACAGTAGTAACTAAATGAGAACAGTCTAATAGTTACCTAGTGTTATATAATCTCGTGTAATAGAACACAAGACATTATACGTGAGGCTAGATAGACACGAGTGAGGATCAATCACATTAACAATTAACATTAATGACGGTGTACACACTACAAAAGACTTGTGCAGTTTGTTAAGGAACGTTAGGAACGGACATTGTGTAGAGTGCAACCGGTCCATGATTAACTGTTAATACCACCGGTGGCTATTTCTGATGATCATGAAATTGGATTACCAGAGGTCTACAGAGGCAAAGCAGTATCCGGCAAGATGGTTTCGGCACTGGGTGAGATGTACATGTTCTGACGTAACGTGCTGTGGTCTATCTTTGCTGGGATCAGCTGACTGGGTTGCTGTCTGAGAGTCAGAGTCTACACACTTTATAGAACACGTCACCCATTTTCTTCGCATACACGTCTCATATACGTTACACTTTTATTTTAATAAATTAATCTTTATTAATTTCTAGAAGCAAGAGTTGTTGAGTATGTTGCGTTGGGGAAGTATGAGAAGGGGGCATAGTACGACAGGGTGAGAGTGATAGGAAAAGGTGTCCATAGGCTGATGGAGTGTGTTGGACGGAAGCTGGTGGATTCTCCAGAATATTGAGAGGGAAAAAAAAATATTATAATGTGGGTGTCGGATTTCTTCACTCCAGGGACGACACTTTAAAGGAGGACACGACACGGAGAAAGACGTTAACTCCTAGGCCAGGGAGAGCGGCATTGTCTTCTTACAGACGGGGAAACTGTGACAGAGATTGTCACTCTCGCATTGGACTATACAGTCACCAGCGGTGCTGTCAGGTGCCTCCCCAACGGCTCAACTCTATAGTCCTACAGGACTGAAAGGGGTCTACTAATACTACATTGTTTACATTGCCACCGACTCATATTCTTGTCTGCGAGCAGCGGTAAGGTCTGCCGGCCCGATGGTCATTGGTTCGAATCCGGCGGATTCGGATTTTACAACTGACCTTGGCTCGCAGGTCGACTCAGCCTAAAATGGGCACTAGGGACTGTCTAGGAAAGTAAAGGCGGATGGCGTGATACTGACCACATCACTGACCAATTGCCGATTGGTCGATAACATACAGGGTGTGTGTTTAATGACTGCAGTGTTTGAAAATATTGCCGGTCCAAGTTTTGTATTTACCTATTATGTTGCATGAACTTTACAGAGAGTGAATACAAAACTTGGACCGGCGATATTTTCAAACATTGCACAGTCATTAAAAATACACCATGTATGTGTCTAGCACCATATGCATATTGCGAATTATGACGCATATAAGAACTCTTTACTTACCGTACTCATATTCGTGTTGGTTATTTGACAAACTTCAGTCCATTCGTTCCTACAGTGTTCCGTTTGGCCATTTCTATCCTGCATTTTCTATCCTGGTTGTTGTACCCATTTGTTGTACGCAACATAGGAACGTCAAGAATTGACAGCGTAATGCTAAAACTGTTGTTTTGTGTGACTGGGAAACATGTCATTGACCAGCCAGGGGTATTGTATGTGTGTCTGAACATAATATTGCTTGTAACAATAATTGAGCTATCTCCCGTGAGGTCTCTCGTCTCGGAAAAATTGAGTCCGGACATTGCTATGTCTGTCTGTAACTGTCCCGTAAATGTTTGGTGTTTCTTCTGGTTCATAGACTCGGAATGGTACATGTTACTGGTATGGGTTCGTAACTGATGTCAAACCAGTAGCTAATGAAGTCAAACCAGTAACAACTGGTATTGAACGGAAACCAGTAGCAAATGGTATTGAATGGATACATGTAACAAATGGTTTTGAATGGAAACCTCTAGCAAATGAGATTGAACGGAAACCTGTAACAAATGGTATTGGACGGAAACCAGTAACAAATGTTATTGAACGCACACCTGTAACAAATGCTTTACAAGTCACACTAGTAACAAATGGTATTGAAGTCAAACCAACAGCAGCTGAGCAGGAGTAGTAGTAGTAGTAGTAGTAGTAGTAATAGTAGTAGTAGTAGTAGTAGTAGTAGTAGTAGTAGTAGTAGCGGTAGAAGTAGGAGGAGGAGTAGGAGTAATGGTAATAATAGTAGTAGAAGTAGTTATAGTAGTAGTAGTAGTAGTAGTAGTAGTAGTAGTAGTAGTAGTAGTAGTAGTAGTAGTAGTAGTAGTAGTAGTTATAGTAGTAATAGCAATAGTAGTAATAGCAGTAGTAGTAGTAGTAGTAGCAGCAGCAGCGGCGGCAGAAACAGCAGCAGCAACAGCATCTGCATGAGTTATGCTAGTAACACTAAAAAAATAAGCAAAGAGTGCATTGCTACAGTCGCCATCAATAGAATCTAACCATCGCGGCATGTAGTTCTGTCACGTATAATTCTTCTCAAATATTTCCCATCACTTGCCATAATCTGATTTCATCCAGATGTGTCTTAACCCCCCTCGTTGACACCCGAGTCCCGACAAGCGTCTTCCATTAGCGCTGTCTACCCTCAATCCCGAGGAGACTCAGTCTTGCCTACCACTATCGACCCTTCCACATCTGCGCTATCCTTCCACTCATCCATCTCTTCACCACGCCTGCGCTCGTTTCTGTCCTCTAAATTTGGCGAACGTTCAGTATTATTCCGCGCGTTTCTGGAGAGTTTCCGTTTTCTTCTTGAGGTTTTCCGTTCCCCCCGTCGTGCGTTATTTCAGAGTGCTAGCTTGTTAGAACCATTATCCAGCTGGCTTCAGATTCCATACAACCTTGCTGTGCCATTGTCAGCACCATCAACGCTCATATTATATTCTCGCGAATGACCATGTTGTGTGGGGTACTTCGTCACACTCCTGACTCAAGATGGCGGCTTTCATGTTCTCGTGTAAATTATCATTATTGCCCATAGTACCTTGCGGTGTAGGACGGGATGGGGGTAAGGGGGGGGGGGTGACTCTGTGTCCAGTGCAGTAGCTTTGGGCTTTTTATGCCCGCGACAGAAAACATCCCATCACCTTACCGAGTATTCGAACCCGGGTTCCCCGAATGGGAGCCCGGCGGTCTAGCCACTCGTGCAGACGCTTCTCTTTTCTTGTGTACTACGTATTGTTGACATTTGCTTGAATAAGTGAAGATCGATTGGGCAGCAATATCGTTGGAGTTGTTGTCTGTCCACCGCCATCATGTTTCTCACTGGCTCCAGGACATTGCGATCAACCCCATGTTTATTTTCTAGGCAATTTTACGTTTAGTAATTTGCTATTGCTTCTGAACTTGAGGTCAACGCTTAATCTTAATACCGATATAGCGACTGAACGCACTACCTCGCCATCAGCGCCCAGGAAGTTTTAAGAGCCACGGTCTTGTCCTTTCAGCCACTGTGACTGGTCGTGATGTAGCTACCACCACGGCAGCTGAACTGGGATCCGGGTAGATGTGAAACTGACCTGTGCTAGCAGGTCGACCGAGCTAACAATGGAAAATAAAGGCGGCCGGTGTTACTCATCACCCATGAATTGCTTATTGGTCGACAAATACGGGGCATAATATAGCCAATACACCTGATGGCGTTAACAAGGGATCCTGTACATTATTTACCACATACCCAGGTCGCCTCGATGTGTGAAAGGTATTTACTTTTGTTTTAAACCATTGTTAGGGCCGCGCGTTTACGGCGAATAAAAAGTTATCTGTATCTCCTTTACGTAATGTCACAATCACCCCCATAATTTTTGTGTTTGTTTATGATTTATTAGACAATTATGTTCAGTAGTTTGCCATTGCTTCCAAACAATCGACACTCCTACCGTCGAAGTAAATGCAAAGTGGTCTGCAGCTGGGCGTTAAAAAAATCCCAAAATATTTCGATACAGAAAACTATTCCTTGCCTGGGCTCGTCGCTTGCCAGTGTGAGGTAAACACTGGTCACCTATTCGTCCTTGCGCTTATATAGCTACAAAATGTGATGGCGTAATCGCACCACAGACCCATAACAGGGGAAGTGCTTCGGGACAGTTTATATTTTATTTATACATTTAGTAGATGCAGTTGTTGCACACAGTGAACAACTAGAGTTAGAATTGAATTATCAGAAGACACAAATTATGGTTGTCCCTGGGAAGAAGAAAATTCCACAATGCGATATACGAGTAAATGGGCATATTCATGTGAATCGATACAGTTATCTCGGCACAGTCATAACATCTGATGGGAGATGCCTTGAAGAGATTAGAACAAGAATTGCCATTGTGAAGGTTGTCTTTTGCAAGATGAAAAACATATTGACCAATAAATAAAAAGATGTCATTTGCAGCGAGAAAAAGAGTGTTGAGGTGCTATATAGAACCTTTGCTTTTATAAGGATGTGAAGTGTCGACAATGAGCAGACATGCTGAAAAACATCTGATGACCGTGGAAATGTGGTTTCTGAGGAAAATGCAAAGAATACCGTGGACAGACAGAAAAAATAAATCACCAAGTCCTACAAGAAACAGATGGAAATGGTAAACTGATTAGAGAAATTACACGTAGACAGTCACAATTTGTGGTCACGTTGTGAAAAGAAATAAATTGGAGAACTTGATGACAACTGGCAAGATCTAGGGGAAGAGAACAAGGGGAAGACAGAGAAGTAAATACCTGGATGGTATGGTCGAGATAGGAACACTGAGCTGATCCACGACTCTGGTGTTGGAGTGAGATGGCGAATCACGACCGCCCACGCTTATCGGCGCGGCACATAATGAATGAATGCATATGTAGGTTGGTGCCATATACTAATAAGTTAACAGTCACAACACGATCACATTTCAGGTTGATCATGTGGGGGAAGCTCCATTATCAAAGCGGAGAGCACATCTCACGGGACACTAATAATCTAATTCTAATTCCAGAGAAGGCGGGCGATCGTACGTCACCGCACACTAATATATAAGTGTGGCCACGCCATTGTCACGTGAGACTTCTGAGAATTTGGGCAGCTAAATAGAGAGGAGCGGACGCATTGGCGGAACGGCTAGTTGTGCTGACAATGGCATGAGCCCGAGAGGGTAAGGTTCGATACGAGGGTTCGTCGCTTGCTGCGGTAAGGAAAGACTGTCAACGTAGCAGCCACCTCTCACCCCCCCCCCCCCCCCCCCCCCTTCCTCTCCCGGTGCAGCCAGGCCTACAAAATGTGGTGGTCCTAATACATAACAGGCCCATAGGTTATTTGTATTCTGCCTCTTCTTCTTCCTCTTATATTAATTTCGTTGGCACCTTGCCGTCTTGACAGACGATAGTTTGTGCTTCAAAAAGGCATAATAACTTTTACCCATGGCTGTAGCGAATGTGACTGATAAGGCCAATTCGCGCTGTAAATGTTCGTTCACAGTGGGTGCATGTGAACACGTTGTCATTTCCACCATCATGCGTCAAGTCCCTTCATGCCCTTCATGCACCTTCATGTCCTTTATGCACCTACGTGCACCTTCATGTCCCTTCATACACCTTCGTGTCCTTTCTTGTACCTTCATGGCCAGGATGAGAGCAACAAAATCACGTCTTGTTGTCAGGTAGCAAATCCTTTCCACAACGATGATCTCGTCACAGCCTGCCTAAAAGACTCCCTTTTCTGGAAATCTGTTTCCAGTTCTGCCTAACGCATTTTCACGGCCAGGGTATTCTTACTGTTTTGTGAATGCCGTTGTGTTTATTGGTTCCTGTCTCCTTTTCCTGGAACCAAACCTTTCGTAACTGGTCTTACTCAACATTTCTCACGAGGACAGTTTCAGCAGGAGTCACAGTAGCATGATTTTAGTTTAGTTTGCTTGCTCACCAAGATCGTTGTCTGGCTTTCCTTCCTAGCAGTGATTGAAACATTTTATCTCGACCAGTACGGCCCAGGGTTGCCACTTTTTTTTAAACCAAAAGTATCTAGAAACGGCCCAAACAACATCCATAAGTATCTAGATTTCGTTGGAAAGTATCTAGGAAAAATATCCAGATTGAGAAAGTAAGAAATTACATATGTATATGTATATGTATTATGCCGCTCTCCCTGGCGAAAAGTTTACGGCTATCGCCGTAATCCCGTATATTCTCGTGAGTAACGCAGCTGCGCCCGAACCGACAGCGGTTCGAGCCGCGCTGATAACCTACAGGGGTATGTGAGCCGGTCGCTCAGAAAGCAATGGCAAACTACTGAGCGTAATCTTGCCTTGTACATCAACAGCAGCTGAAAAATTCTGATGTTGACTGCACCATCCTGTAAGGGATATGCAACATTAAAAAGAAAATTGATGTGACTTACCTATAGAATCATGTCCTCATCTTCACTGATGCCTGTCTCACAAGATGCACTTAGCTTGGATGATGAAGTTGAAGCTTCAGATTCAAAGTGACTCTAGTATGCTTTAGCTGTTCCAATTTCTTTTATTACACGATCAGGGAGCTGATAAGTTGAACAGCATTTTCCTGCTCTCATCAGGCCAAATCTTATTGTCAATATAGCATTTAAGAGATCAAGTTTCATCCTGTTTCTTAGTTTACACTTTGTATAATTCACAGTACTAAAAACTCTTTCAGCATCAGCATTTGAATGGGGTAGTATCATGGCAGACATCGCACATTCAAAGAGCTCACAGAATGGACTGTTACCTGAGGCATCTTTAAATTGTCTTACTTCACTCCAAAAAGGTTCAGTTTCTGTTTTGTTTGTCCAGGCAACCAAATTTATTTTTGTTAACTAATATTCTGCTTCCGCCACACTATTATCAGTAGCCCCTAAAAATTTAATAACTTGACAATATTTAGGTATGTCCTTTACTGGCTGAGGTATGTTGTTAATAGAAAAGAGTGAAATATTTTTCAATACATCTAACTTTTCAGGAAGTCTCTGCTTCAATTGATCGAATAATGAGACAAGAAAATATTGACAGCCCTTTCTGAAGTTGTTCTTCTCATTTTCTGTTAACAGTCCTTTTGTTTTTAAACCATCAATTTTTGATTCGATTTGGGAGCCAAATAGCTCTCTATAGTGCAAGTGAACAAGTCAGCTTTACAAGTTGGCAAAATAAGTCTTTTACCAATTGAGTGAAATAGCAAAGTGAGGTCGTCAAGTAATTTAACTTTATCAACATTTTGAGATTCAGATAGTTTATTAACTTTTTGCACTTCACTTAAAATGGGTTGTGAAAAGAGAAGGAATGCCAATTTTTTTCATCACTGTACATTCCATAGTAGTATTTCAGCTGTGTAGCACTGTTCATTTTGTCTTGTTATTTCGAAGTGTGTCTTGAACTTCCAACCATTGGTTCACAGTTACTTCAACAGCTGGTTGAATTGATAACCATCTAGTTTTGCAATATGACAGAATTTTCAGTGGTGAGGAACTATCATTTAATGCTTTATATAAATTATTATATTGCTGTTGTCTAACAGATGATTTGGAGAACCAGTTATGTGTTTCATGTGAAGGCCAAGACCAAAATTAGCAGGGTACTAATAAGAGAGTTGCTTTTTGCGGATGATGCTGCGATTATGACCCACTCTGAGGAAGAATTACAACATCTACTATCTGCATTCTCCAATGCTTGTTCTGAATTTGGTTTAACAATTAACAAAAAGAAGACACAGATTATGTCACAAGGTGCACATGGTGTACCATCAATCTTTATTGACGACGCCGAACGGGAGATAGTAGACCATTTTACATATCTAGGATCAGAGGTAAATAGCAAATTATCCCTCGATCAGGAAATCAACATCAGAATTGGCAATGCAGCAACAACAATGAACATGTTAGCAAAAAGAGTCTGGGAGAACAGGAAGCTTACTGCCAAAACAAAAGTCCTCGTCTACCAAGCCTGTGTCCTTAGTACTCTTCTTTATGGCAGTGAAACCTGGACAACTTACTCACGCCAAGAGAAACGTTTAAACAGCTTTCATATGCGGTGTCTGCGAAGAATACTTGGTATTAAGTGGCAAGACAAAATCACAAATACTGAAGTATTGGAAAGATCAGGTTGTGTGACGGTGTATTCCATGCTCAGTCTTCGTAGACTTAGATGGATAGGACACGTTAGGAGGATGGATGATGGTAGAATACCAAAGGACATCGTTTTTGGTGAATTACAGACGGGTAGGAGATCTCAGGGTCGGCCTCTACTACGATACAAAGATGTGTGTAAGCGGGACATGATTGATACAGGCATTGATAATGCACATTGGGAGCTCGTCGCCGCTGAACGTGTTGCATGGAGGGCAACTATCAGAAATGGAATAAAGACAAAGGAGAAAATGATTGCAGATAAAGCACACACAGAGCGTGAGAGACGTAAGATGGTGCAAAATGGTGGAAGTGACCATGTTTTCACATGCACCTACTGTGGGCAAACATTTGCAGCAAGAATTGGCCTTACCAGCCATACTCGCTACCGCCATGGATCGTAGTTATTAAGCCTTTTTGAAGCACAATGTACCAAACTATCGTCTGTCAAGACGGAAAGGTGCCATTGAGTATGTGTTTCAGCAATAAGGAATTCCAAATTCCTTGGTAAACATTCTGACTGATGAGGCATGTGATAATGCTAGCTGCAAGGAATGACACGCACATTTTATGAGGATTAAAGATGGGATATCTTCCTTTAATTTTGCATACACGCCATGGTTGATACCGATGCATTATTGGTTCCAATTGCAGCCAAATTCTTTAAGTTTAAATGTTTACTGACCAAAAGTTTCTTCAGTGCCCTTATGCGCCCTTTTATTCATTACCGGGGGGAGGGGGGGGGGGGGAGTTGCCAGATTGTTGAGCGTTGACCCAAGTCAGTTCAAAGTTTAAATAATGGCAGTTACCATAATTTACGCGCCTCCAGACCAAACATAAAATGGATAAATGACACCGAAAGAAAAGTAAAATCTAGAAAGTATTCAAAATATCCGACTCCAAATGAAAAGTATCTAGAATTGCATCCAGCATCCAAACGTCAGAAAACGGTATCCAGACGCTGGCAAAAACCTCTAGATCTGGATATAAAATATCTAGAATGGCAACTATGGACTACGGCCCCTGAATCATCAGATCATTATCAAACCTTTCTGAAATTTGAAGTCTGACATGAAATATCATGGACAGACTGGGAAACCTTTCTGAAATGTGAAGAGTCTGTTCATGGACAGACTGGGAAACGTGTAGCGGACCGACTCAAGAACTGAAGCAGATCATACACAACTTCGACAAATTCATTTCCAATAATTTCGGTTCCCTTGATCATAAGCGGGCCAATAAAGTATGTGCGCCTTTGCCATCAAACTATATTAGTTGGACAGTTCTCTCAGGCTGAGAGAATGGAGAGCTACTTAATTATCACTATAGGATGTGTTCACCCTCCGGGAATTAGAACTGTGTCGATGCCACGGTTTAATACTTTTTAATCGTGGTTTCTGTTACTTTGTTTTTTTCACCAACTTCCTTTCTCTTGTCACGTTACTTCCACGTTACTACGTTACTATGTCACGTTACTTCCATAGTTAGTTGCATATTCTTTACAGGACGTTTGCAGTCAACACCAGCATTGTTTGCTGTTGTTGATGGCAAGTTTACGTTCAGTGGTTTGCCATACTTCCATAGACCAGTCCATAATTAGCTTTATTTTTCTGGATATGACAGTGCCCATATTCACTTCCATATAATCCCGATGTGGCAGCATTACACTGAAACTACTGTCCATTATTATTGTAAGCACGAGTCGTCCACCGTTCTTCATCACTTCCTCCGGTTGTGTTAGATGTTCGAATTTTTTAAATATGTCCTCATTCATTCATACATAGAGTACATTATTTATGTGGTCTATAGTTTCTGTCCACCATACCTGGGGTCCTTGTAAGATATGTTTACGTGATCGTGCTTGTTGTTTCGCTACAGGGTTTTACATGTTTTGTTTTATTGCATATTTTCCGTTAGATATTCCATCTTCATCGTTCTGTAGCAAGCCCTCTTCGGAAAGTGGCTGGCATCGAGGCCCGCCAGCAAACCAGGATATTTGGCCAGTTCCCCTGCCTCATACAGTTTCATGCCCAGGCTGTCTTGAATGCCCCTTATCCACCTTTGTGTTGGCCGACCCTCGTCCCGTCCTCCAGGACCATCTCTGTTCTTTCTAAGCTACTGTCACATTTTGTGTGGGGCGTGGTTTTTCAGTTTCCTAGCAGCAATGCCATGTATTAGCCAGTTTTCGGGAATATTCAATCAATCAATCAGTCAGGTGTCGTCACCACAATGAAGGATGACTGCAGTGGATATCCATCACTGTCAGTCTCTCGCCATGATTGTACATTCTTCCAGATTGCTGTTCGTCCATCTTTTGATGTTATCTTCCCACTTGTGAAGGTTGTAACCTTATAAAATATCGGCATTATCCTTCTTCCTGGAGCACGGTATTCTAAACAGTTTTAAATATTTCATGGTGCGGCCAATTATGCCACCCGTGTGGTATTTCATTTCGTAACAAATTCTATTACCATTTGATATTTTGTAATGCATTTCGTTACCCAATTTCTATTTGATTGCTTAGCAAATTATATTCATTGTGTGAAATTTCATCCCCTGGCAAATTGTTTCCCTCGATTCGGCGTCTAGACTGTGCGGATTAAAAAATAAAAATAAAAGTAAAATACGAAAAACCCGACCAGAAAAGAACAAGTAAACAATCTTCAGTCTCCTCACAGGACACAACAGACTGAAATACCTCACGTCTAATAAACTACAGATAGGATATACAGACGAATGTAACGTAGAGCTGGTGAAACATTTGCTTGAGGAGTGTCCGACCTATGCAGAATAGAGGAAAGTATTTTGGCTTAAACCCGCTCCTTTTGAGAATACACTCTATGGAGATGCAAACAAGCTTAAGTTAACTGATGCTTTCTTTGCATTAATTCATACTGGCGTCTGAAGGTGAAGGAAGCAGCAGCAGCAGCAGCAGAAGAAGAAGAAGAAGAAGAAGAAGAAGATGAAGGAAGAAGAATATTATGGTTTGCTCACTCACGCGGATCGTGGAGTACGGGATGGAACGTCTGTCTGATATAAAATAAGCAGATCTTGTGACATAACTGACTGTTGACGCTCTCAGCTGTTCTCCAAGGTACAAACAGTAATATTCTCTGGTTGCTTCCACTATTGAGCAACCCCATCTATGGGTGTTAGGAAAGTTGGATGTGTTCATGACCAATGACCTCAAGCTGTTCCCAGTCTTCGTCCAAACATTTTTAATGCTATTAGTCTATGATTCCTCGTGCCTGCCTCTGACGGGGATCTATTATTTCGGGGTCGAGTGTTCATGGCGGAAGGCTAGATTGTTTGAAAGTAATTTAGTTAGTTATCTGTTGGGGTATTATCATCCTTGCACTCCGAACATGTCCACAGGTGCTGAGATCACCCTCCCCATCCTCCCCAACATATACATCAGCGTCCGGCGGCTAATAGTGCCAGTTGTGTGTTGGTTGACGACACCCCCTCAATCTCCTGATGTGCCTCTCTTGTCTGGCCGTGCCAGTTATTATTCCCAAGTCTCTAATTTTGGACTATTATGTGGATTCACTGGCGTTAAAGTTCTCTACTCTCGACATCTGTCTAAGGGTATTAATCTTTTCGACACGACGCACAGGCTGGCCATCTGCAGGGAATACACAGCCAGCAGGTTTATCAGCTTACAATTCTCTCAATTCCCGCATGTCCCAAAACCAAATAGTTGCTTTCATTTTATAGGCAGATGGTAGCAATGTTGGCGCAGTAGGCATCACGCTTGCCTGCACACTCGGTGGTCATGTGCTGAAATCCCCATCGAGGTGGATAAAAACCTGCTATCATCGTTGGCAAAGCATATGACTGTACACGATGATGATCCGGGCTACATTGCTAAATTGAAGGCAGCATGTATTAATGACTTCAGTGAACGTGTAGCTAATATGACAAGTATTTAAATACTACAGATTGCAACAGCACTTGATCCACGCTACAAATACCTTAAGTGTTTGTCAAAAGATGCAACAGAACGAACTTGGTCACGTATTGAACAACAAATAGCAGTTAATGTTCACGATGAGCAGATGGAGACTGCTGCAACGAATGATACTGACATTGACAATGAAACTATATGTGAACCAAATGAAGAGAGTTTTAAGCTAACTGAGTCTGAAATGGATAAGCAAGTTGCTGAATCGGTTGACCCTTTACAATGGTGGAAACTAATGAACATCGATATCCAAAATTGGCATTCCTTGCCAAGACCATTCTATGCATACCGGCTACCTCAATTCCACGTGAACGATTGTTCAGCTCTGCTGGTTATATTGTTAATAAGACGCGCTCGTCACTTGAAGCAAATACTGTCAACATACTTGTCTGTTTGCATAGTTGGTTATTAGATGACATATGAACAAGACAATCCAGTATTATTTCGATTTTTGACAAATACGACTATAATGTGAGTTATATGACTATAATTGTTTTGCTTTAATCGAAATTAACGATTAATTAATCGTTAATTTTTAAAAAGTTAACTATTAAATTTAAATTAATCGGTCGCAGCCCTAAAACACACACACACACACACACACACACACACACACACACACATATACAAAAATACGAGAGAGAGAGAGAGAGAGAGAGAGAGAGAGAGAGAGAGAGAGAGAGAGAGAGAGAGAGGCAGGCGGGAATTACGCATTAAATATGACGATTTCCTGACGTACTTTAACTGATCTCTCTCTCTCTCTCTCTCTCTCTCTCTCTCTCTCTCTCTCTCTCTCTCTCTCTCTCTCTCTCTCTCTCTCTCTCTCTCTCTCTCGTTTTTGTATATTGACAGCGATATTATTGCTTCTCTGTACTTTAGAGTGTATTGTAATAAGAGACGTAAGTTGTATTCATTTTGTGTTTAACAAAAATAAAATATGACTACGCATTGTTATAATGTCTAATAAGTACGAACACTGGCTCAGTAACGGGCATTAAAATATCTGCCATCTATTAGGGAAGCTGCCCGAACTATCACTTATACTTAATCAAAATTTTCACATGTTCGGCGTTAGCGAAAGTCGGTTAAATGGTAACATCTCAGATGATGACATCGGTCTCAGAGGTTTTAAAACCATTAGAAGAGATCCTTATCAGAAACAGGAGACGGGTATTGAAGTTTATATTTCTAATTTGCTTAACGTCCACCGTAGGCTAGATTTTGAAACCTGTGAGATGGAGTATGTATGGCTCGAGGTTAAACTTCAAAATCACATACCCCTAGTAGTTGGCTATCTTTATCAAAACCTCAGTGCAGGAAACATCTGGTATGAAAAATTCACCACTATGATCGATGCAGTCTTTAGTAATGCGGAAGAAATAATACTGCTAGGTTACTTCAACATAGACACTTACAAATCAAACAAAACATGGGAAAACATAAGAGTCATATAATTATCTGCAACACTTATAGATCACATTTATACTACATGTGCTGACATCATCACACAATGCCTATAAATGCAATGAGCGATCACTGCCCAGTATGTTGCACGTGGTCGAAAAGAGGTACCAAAAATTCCGAAACACAAACATATAAGTGTCGTGTCCTCCTTTACAGTGTCGTCCCTGGAGTGAAGAGAGCCGACACCCACATTATAATATTTTCCTCCTTTTTAATATTCTGGAGAATCCACCAGCTTCCGTCCAACACACTCCATCAGCCCGTGGACACCTTTTCCTGTCACTCTCTCACTGTCGTACTATGCCCCCTCTCATACTTCCCCAACGCAACATACTCAACAACTCTTGCTTCTAAAAATCAATAAAGATTAATTTATTAAAAGAAAAGTGTAACGTATATGAGACGTGTATGTGAAGAAAATGTGTGACGTGTTCTATAAAGTGTGTAGAATCGGACTCTCAGACAACAACCCAGTCAGCTGATCCCAGCAAGGATAGACCACAGCACGTTACGTCAGAACATGTACATCTCACCCAGTGCCGAAACCATCCTGCTGGATACTGATTTGTCTCTGTAGACCTCTGGTAATCCCATTTCCTGATCATCCGAAATAGACACCGGTGGTATTAACAGTTAATCATGGACCGGTTGCACCCAACACAATGTCCGTTCCTATCGTTCCTAAAAAAATGCACAAGTCCTTTGTAGTGTGTACATAGTTATTAATGTTAATTGTTAATGTAATTGATCCTCACTCGTGTCTATCTAGCCTCAAGTATCATGTCTTGTGTTCTATTACACGAGATTATATCACACTAGGTAACTATTATAATTAATGTTCTCAGTTAGTTACTACTGTCTGATGCTGTGTGGTGCATCAGTAATCATCACCCCTCTTTGGTGAATCATCTTCCTTCTAGCTTTAGTTACGTTCTGTACGCAACTTTATTGACTGTTCCACTGGTGTTCTTCCGAATGGGATTTGAACCTTTCCTAAAAACTTGTTGAGTTTCCTCGGATCTGGTAGGGAACCTAGGATAGAAACAACACATCTGGTGATAGTACTAGTCACTGATCCTATCGGCTGAGTGTAAGCCTATTGCCTTGCTTAATGATCTTTAGCTAACTAAACTATGTCATAGAGCAGATTAGCTACCCACCTAGGGCCGAATCAGGCCATGACAAGGAAAGACCAATACAGAGTGCAACCTCAGTATTCTATTCACCTTAGCAGAGCCAATATCACTATTCTACTCTAACTAGTTTTCCACTAACAGTGTTAATCATCACACTATAGTTTTAACAAGGCTACAGTCTATATTAATTAGAACTAATATAAGAATAGGTTATACCTTAAATGGCACTACTGCAGTCCTATCAATCATATCTACATTTGCCATGATAGGCACGTGTAAAATTGTCACTAATTAACACACGGTAGATATTATTTCCACTAAGCACTGCAGTGCCATTGCACTCCGACTAGAGCCACATTTCCAAGTCCCCCTAGTTGGCCCCAACTCGGGTTTATATGGCAAACTACCAAAGTTGGCCACGTGACGTTATCCTTTATGCCCCCACACAGGTGGCACATTGGCAGATCATCCCCTGTCAGGGATCCATCCCCCCTCTGGCTCCATCAAGGTTAGATTTGTCATCACTGGTTTAGACATCCAAAACAATCTAGAGAGTTACTGTCGAGTTCCAACAAAGAGTTTCGATACCAAGCTGCCAATCATGGTTTTCCAAACACCCTTACATTGTGCACGTGACGTTGTTGATGTCCGGCAGGTGTTCCACTGTATCCCATAACAAGCCCTCAACTTTATGTCATGTGGTGACAGTCAAATCCGCCATTCCGTTTGATGTCGGGAAATACCAAATGACAGTCTCACCGTTTTCTCCCTAGTCGGGCACTTCCTACCTGTTGATAAACTGTCAATCTTCTGTTCAGTGGTGACAATCCCAGCCGCCATTTCGCCTGATGTCCGGAACTATAAATGACAGACAGGGCTGTTCCATGTACTGAGATGGGCAATTCTATGTGATTCTATCTGTTATTGAACTGTCAACGCGGTGTCTGATTCAGCGCACTCACTTCCCAATGTTTGCTATTTGCTGACCCGGTGTAACTCGTGCAGCTGTATTTACTCTGTTAGTTAAAATCGCTGTGACCTAGAAAATATCCCGTTAATCAAACTTCTGTATTTTCATTATCTGGTTAACTCATGGCGATCTCGTGACAATAAGTATAGAATTTAGAAATTGTAAAAAAAAAATTCAATCAAGATGTCTTTTTACAAGACTTGCTCAACTCATCTGTGTACTATGTTTACTAGTTCGTGACCCAGACGATGCTCTGGACCACTGGCTGAAGACCTTTCTAAGTGTATTTGATAAGCATGTTCCATTTAAGGAAGTTCGAGTTAAACATTACACTAAGCCCCCGTGGATCACACAGGAGGTAGTTGAACGTATGAGATACCGGGACAGGGCACATAAAAATAGAAATCTAACCATGTACCGTAGCCTGAGAAACAAAGTTCAATATGTTATTCGAAAGGAAAAGACAAAACTATTTTAAGAACTTAATAATAGATAAAACCAACACTAAAGATATGTGGAAAGCAATTAATACCTTGACAAACAAACACAAGTCATCACAATCATTACCATCAAATCAGTATCAGTTCAGTAGATTTTTTCAGTCCGACATAAACCAATTGAAGGCTGCAATACCAGTTGCGCCTCATGACATATCTTTATTATCATCATTTTGTGAGAAAAAATACTATGGAGACATTCCCTCCAACATACCTCTTATGACGACCACTGAAGTATTTCCTCATCTCAATAGCCTAAAAAACAATAACTCATGAGGACTAGATGGAATCAGTAATCGGATCCTTCGCTACGCTGCACCGCCGATCTTCGAGTCACTAACTTTTATATATAATAAATGTCTCACCAAAGGTCACTTCCCATCAGTCTTAAAAATAGCTAAAGTGTATCCTCATTTAAAATCTGGTTCATTAGACGATCGTCTCGTTAGTAACAATAGGCCAAGTTCCATATTATCCTCACTATCTAAACCGCTAGAAAAGCATATTCACAAAACAACACTAGATCACTTAGTTCGCCACAAACTAATAGTTGACAGTCAGTTAGGATTTCGGCCAAAGTATTCTTGTCATACGGTCCTAATAAACATGATAGAAAACTGGCATGAAAATATTAACAACAATACTCTATGTGGATCGGTGTTAGTAGACTTTAGAAAAGCATTCGATATGATAGTTCATACTATTCTAATAATTAAGAAAAACTAGAAACAATGCAACTAAGCTTCAATATAGTGACATTAATGAAATCATTTTTATTAGACCGAAAACAAGTAGTATCATACAATAAATCTTTATCTCAAGCCATTACTATTAATATTGGAGTACCTCATGGGTCTATACTTGGCCCTCTGTTATTTGCCATTTATATAAATGACATTCCCTTATATCTGTCGTCGTCAAAAGAAGAACAGCCTGATGTGCCCGTTACATACCACCAAATAGAATAGAATGATCAATTCAGTCAGAAAGCCACAAAAACCTGCTCAAGACGACTACCACATTATGGACAGATCAGAACAAGTCATTATTCTGCGCCTCAGAACAGGACACAATAGACTACACAACCACATGTATACACAATTCAAGATTGGTGAAACAGCCATGTGCACATACGGATTGGCGTTGCAGACAGCAGAGCACATACTCCAAGACTTCCCAAATTACAACATGTCTAGGCAAATCTTCTGGCCTAGAGAGACGACAGTGGAAGATAAACTCTATGGACCGACTCTGTGAACTCTAAATTAATATAAGAGACAATACTGCAGTTATAGACACATTTCAAGCAAACGAAGGAAGAAGAATCTGTCGTCGTCCTGCGATCTATTTGCTGACGACTGCAGAGTATATACAAACGCTATTGATTGTAATGTGCTATAATTATCCTTGCAACAGGAAATAAATAGTGTAGTCAACTGGAGTCATGCAAGCCGCATGCAAATTAACATTTAAAAAAATAATCTATGTTAATAGCAACCAGGCAAAGACTTTCACACTCTAAACTTGCAGAGAACTCTTCAGCTGCACATTGGTAGCACGCTTATAGAAAGTGTAACCGAGCACAAGGCACTGGGTCTTATCATAGATCAACATCTAACCTTTAATTCACGTGTTCATTCTTTAGTTAAACAAATAGCCAAAAAAGTATGCCAACTTGCCAAAATTAAAAATTTCCTCGACGAAAACACAAGAAAGATATTCTATACTTCCCACATACAAACACATACAGATTATTGCTCCACAATCTGGGATGGATGCTCCAAATCAATAACAAAACGCTTTTATTCACTCCAGAAAATCGCAGTGCGTTTAATCAATGGTAATAAGCTTCAGACAATGCTAACCTACATGAACATCTTCAGTACTGCCACTCCACAAACGCCTACTTTTTAATAAGGCTAAACTAATTCACAAAATCCTATTTCAAAATGCTCCAAGCTACCTTTGGCCATTGTTCAAATATAACGCAAAACATAGCGAACGGCTAAATATACTTAATGTCCCTAAACCTAGGATAGACTTATATACAACAAGCTTAGCATACTCTGCCACTCAGTTGTGGAACAATCTTCCACACAAAAATCAAAGACACAACCAATCATTATACATACAGTGGCAACCTGTTAGAACACTACCTAAATACAGACTACACGCGCCCCCCCCCCCCCCCCCCCCTAAAAAAAAAATAAAATAATAATGGTAAATTATCTCAAAGGACAACTAGCCAATAAGCATTCCCATATGTATGGCACGTTACACCTTCCTTAGGTATGTATAATGCCCATATTAAACATTGCTTCCGTTAGTCATGTATTATTGCTTATTTTTCACGCGTATTAATGCTTATTGTTCTTTTGTTGTCTAAGATTATCTTCATAAGTGATGTTGAATGAAATAATATGTGAGAGGAATTAGAGAAGAAGGGCAGAATGTCAGAAGGGCCTGCGTGCCCAATTCTTAACCCTTTGAAAATAAAGATTGTTTTTTCGTTCGTAAATATTGTTCTCTCTCTCCTCTCTCTCTCTCTCTCTCTCTCTCTCTCTCTCTCTCTCTCTCTCTCTCTCTCTCTCTCTCTCTCTCTCTCTCGCTCTCTCTCTCTCTCTCTCACTCTGTTTATCTACAGGTACATAATAAGCATTGAGTCGTTTCGGGTACATGGTTCTAGCCTCATATCTGAACGACCGGCACTCACACAATAGAATGAACACCAAGGCAAATAGGTCTGCTTCTAAATCGCCCGCAGCTGTGTTTGTACGCAAAGGCAAAAAACAAAACAAAAACAAAGTGGATCCGTTACACGATGCGCAATTTAAAAATTTCTCGGCATTTGGAAATCGAAAAAAGAAGGGCGAATGGGATTTTGTTCATGCTAACATTAAAAATTAGAAAATATACCCATAAAGTGGAATGGAAAATGCTTAACCAAGTGGATAATTGTAAGTAGTAGCTAGGGGCAATTATAACATCATATGGAAGATGGGCAACTGAGATTCAGTGCAGGATAGGGCAAGCTTTATTTCAGAAAATGAAAAGTATCTTTTGTAATAAATCACTATCATTGAATGTACGAAAGAGAGTGCTGAAATCCTATATAGAATCTGTTTTACTGTATGGCAGTGAATCTTGGAATGTAAGTGAATAAATTAGGAAGAACTTGGAAGCAACAGAGGTGTGGTTCTTGAGACGAATGTTGTGAAGTCCTTGAACTGCCAGAGTAACACAACGATTGTCTGAAAGAGGCTAATAAAACTAGAACATTATGTACATCAATAAGAATGAGACAGACAGCTTTCCTTGCTTATGTGTTGAGAGGAGAGGCATTGGAGAACATCGTGACAATTGGAAAGATCAAGGGGAAGAGAGACAGAGGCAGACCAAGAGAGATGATGCTGGATGGGCTAAGAAGGTGGCATCGAGGAATACCTTTAGCATAGTTGATTCAGAACATCAAAGACCGAGATATGTTGAGAGGCGTGAACTCCTACGCCAGCTGGCAGGGCACTTGATGATACTTATGACCTACAATGAGAATATTGATAATGTATTTGTTTCTGGAATACACACGTGTACAGCATCATCTTTGTTACGGAGTTTGTGCACTGTACTAAGATTCTCATTCTGTGATCTATGTGAGAAGACTGGGGCATATACAAAGATATCTGTGTGAAATTAAAGTGATCCTTAACCAGAAAACAGAACCATGCCTAAGTAAGTGATGTTTCATTCCATGACAAAATAAGCTACCCATGTGATACTCCATTCTGTAGCAAATTACTTTCTTCTTTAGGGTGCCTCTTGTCCTGGGCAATTATGTGCCTCGTGATGGCGTGTTATATTAATTATTTATACCCATGCAATTTAACACGTCAGCTTCGCCAATCCTGGTGTTTCATTATTACAGTTCCAGCCACGCTATTCACTGTTGCCAATGGACACAGGCGTTGCCCGTAGGTAACTGGAATTCAATAGAAATGGAAAGGGTAGTAGTACGTAATACCACGATGATGGTAAGAATTCAGTACCCACGATTGGAGACATCATGCGTATGATAGAAATGGGTGTATGGCTTGCTTCCCGAGTCATTGCCACTCCTGAAATGTGTCGTCCTATAGGGGTGAACAACTCAAACGGCGGGGTTAGTCCAAACAATGCACGCGCGCACGCATGCATGCACACGCGCACGCACGCACGCATGCATGCACGCGCGCGCGCACGCACCCACCAACCCACGCGCAGTCTCTATCTCTCTCTCTCTCTCTCTTCTCTCTCTCTCTCTCTCTCTCTCGGCGCCTATCTGTTACACACACACACACTGTCTCACACACACCCACCCACGCGCAGTCTCTCTCTCTCTCTCTCTCTCTCTCTCTCTCTCTCTCTCGCGGCGCCTATCTGTCTGTCACACACGCACGCGCTCGCGCGCATACACTCGCACGCACGCGCCTGAGAATAAAGTAGAACATGTTAATTTCATGCCTTCTAATATTAGCACTTTATTTTGCTTATGTTTTGCCCGTTTCCTTGGCTAAGGGCTTTCGAACGTGATTTGTGAGCCCGCTTACCCAAGTTCGAAACAATCTGCGACCGATTTGGCAGCAAACCGTGTCGCGCTGGGTTTTAACGTGTTGGTTTGAGAGCAGGTCGTTCAGAAACCAATAGCAAACTACTGAACGTAAACTTGCCAAGACATCAACAACAGCAGTAAAATGCTGGAGTTGACAGCGATGTCCTGTAAATATGATATGAAAAAAAAAATACCATACCACACTTTATCACTTTAGTTTGCTCATGTACACACCATACTGTTCCACACGTAATTATAATAGTGAATGTCGGTACACGATGTCTATTATATGTATTCCCAATAATTTGCCGTCACATTAATGAAATAGGAAAGAAAGAATGTTATCAATGAAACAGAAAGAAGAAATGCAGTCCCAAGCTTCACACAATAACATCGCTCCAGTAACGCCTGGTCCGTGGTAGCATAGTAGTTAGTGCGCTTGACTGACAGTGGTTTAGGTTCAATGTCCAGCAGAGGCTGGACTACCCCCTCCCCTAGCCACCCTCTGTGCGGCTCGTTTGTTGACCCAGCCTCGTTAAAATTGGCACCATATTATTTTCATAAATTGCTGGACATTGCCCGGGAAGGACAGGCTGTTGAGTTGAGTTTAGTTAAAAACAGACATCACTGCACTTAGGACATTCCCATACGTGCTCAGTCCCCTCGATCAACAGCCAGCGAAGAGTCATACTACTAATCGTTCCCAAAGCTATCTGATTAAAAGTTCTCCTGGTCTTCCCTCTCAGTTTTGAGATTCTTCCACAACCTCTGCCGATCCCCCGCAATCTCATTCTTTCCACATATGGGTTCTCAATATGTTCCTCTTGTGGAACAAGATGGAGAAGGTGGAGGAACAGGACAGGCTACTAGGAAAGAAGCTGGCCACTTCACTGTATATTTTGTGGCCTAGAATATGTGCGGACCTAACGCTTTCTTTACCCCAGCTGTAAACAATATAAACCCCAGCTGCAATATCTGCTATGGGGCTACCTTGACTTTAAGTAGCTCCTGGGCTCAATACAACAATTACACATTGAGAGCATCTGTTGGATGTTGTCACCCAGGACATGCTGGTGTGGTGTGAAACGAGCAGGCGGACAGATTGGCTGGGTCTTGGTGCATGATAAGGCATATTTGGTCGGGGCACTTTGGAATTGTGTGTATAGTGCAGAAGAACGGGCAGATCATCACGCCTTGTAGAGAATGATGCTGCAGGGGTGACCAGAGCATCTGGCTGATACTCAAAACTCTGAGGAAAGGCCAGACAGACACATAATCAGACTGCTACTGGTAACATTAGTTTTGGACTCTTCTCTGGCTGGTGGCAGATGAGGACGGGACACGAATGGGAATGTCCCGAGTGCTGTGATGTCGGTTCTTGACTCAGCTCAACTCAATTCATGGATCAGTAAAAAACTCAATAGAAAATAGAAGTGGAGGAATGTTCCTGAATCTAAAAAAAAAAAAAAAAAAAATGGAGCAAGTGGAAACTGGACAATTCTCAAGTAACTTAGAACAGATGTAGAGAAATGATGTTGACAGAGACCAATAAAGAACAATAAACAGACACATAGCTCTATACACATATGCGAAGGTAGTTGTCTCAATACTGAAGAGCAAAACAGTACAAGCCTAGCATTCAGTGGCAACTGGGAAATACTCAAATAACGTCAGAGTAGAAATAGATGCCTTACGGAATTTATGTTTGCAGCGAACAATTATGAGAAACATAGCTCTTTTCAAGATGATAAGTCAGTTGTCTTAATACTGCATAGCAAAATCACCACCGAACTTTCAGACATACGAGCAGCACTCCACGTACCCTGCCAGACATCCAAAAAGGTTGTAATACAATACATCCCGCCACATTGCAGCTTACCGGGAAATGAAGAGGCTGAAATACTAGCACAGGAAGGTGAAGAATACCTCATCCCGATAAGACATAACCCGTGATGAAGCCAAAGGTGTATAGCTTAGTGCATTCAGGCCACAGACAAAATGGTGCAGATTATCAGCTCCACCGACGTGAACGAGTAGGAATTCTTAGTCTCCGGACAGAGATAACATGATAAATACAATACACTAAATACAGGAGATACAAGATGAAGTAACTGTGAAGGTAAACACAGAAGTCACAAACTGTATGTTGCAGTATTCACAGAACTTGAATCCATAAGGGAGAACTTCAGCTTGCATGTTGGTGAGTACGGTCGAGGACAGATTGTGCTCATGTAGGGATTGTCGAGCACAGGTTGTTGTCTTTTCCGAGCTTAAAGATGTGTTCAGGCGTGCGTTATCTTTGATTTTCACACTTATAACTGTTTCTATGCAGAATTTTGTGAATTTCAGATGGCAGTGGGTAAAATGCCGAGTTCTCCTTTTGGAAACCTGGGTTCAAATCCTCAGTAAGGTGTGGAGTTTTTCGGTCGGGGGGGGGGGGGGGGGGGGAGACAGAAAATCCTAAACTGCGCAGTTCGCGGCGACTGCACTAGTCTGGCAGTCTTAATGGCTCAGGCCCAAGACCCATGTCCTACACCGCAAGGTTCTATAGTCGGTAGATGACAGTTGTATCATTGAAGGTTTACGAATTCCATAGTCATATATGCTTTAGTTTCGATAGTTTCAATTGCATATCTTCTATATGGTCTTTGGTTAGTCCTCTTAAAGCTGTCTATATTTCTCAAACATAACTGTTTGTGGCTGCTGTGTTTAAATTACGAGTGATGTGTTTGTGTAACTGGTATTGATAAAATGACGGCTAAACATTTGTTGCAGGTGCCTAACATTTAGAACTGATATAATTGTTGTGTCATACATTCTCTTCACTTGTAAACAAATTCTATTGATGTGTCAACAACCTCAAGTTGACTGTCGCTTTCTGTAAATATATTCTTGTTGATATCTGTATGTGTACAAGGAAAAAGTTATAAAAGAACGAACGAACGAACATACTTTATTTTCAAAGAGTTGAGAATTGGGCACGCAGGCCCATCTGACATTCTGCCCTTTCATCACTCTCTTTCATACATTATTTCATCCATACATCATTTATGAGGCTAACCAAGAAGAACAACAACAATATCAAAATATGAATAGTAAAGTAAGAAGAGGAACGAAGAAGAAGCAGAAGCAGAAGAATGCTTACGGAAAGCGATATGTAGAGGAACCCTGTGACCATAGAATAAGTAAGACAAATAACATTTAAATTATTGTTCTCTGCTTAAAAGTTTGAAAGAAGTATAGATCACACTGTACTTGTACATCACACAGAATTCAACATTTTCTTATAATCACATTGGGCATTGCTACTTTCTCTAATGTCTTTTTCTTGTCGGTTTGTTCTAAACAGTGGGTTGAAATGCATTAATGTTGTTAAAGATATCATAAGCCAAGAGCCGGATCTATTCCCATTATATTTGTATGGCAGGTCTGACAATGCAGGTATGTGCAGGGATAGATAAGGGATCTTGAACGTATGCACGTGTGGTATATTGAAGCACGTAACACTGTTACTCCTGACTTCATTGTTATTACAGTGTGTTATTAAAAGAAATAACACGTTTGTAATAACCTTTTCTGTCTGTCTGTCTGTCTGTCTGTCTGTCCTTTTCTCCTCCTCCCCCTCCTCCTCCATCTTTCATCTTCTAGTGAAGCATCAGGCCACAATTAGCTTAACCCAATTCTGTATATACTTGTTCATGATTGGCTGCACTTTACAGCTAGTTTTCTGTTGGATAAAATGACCAGTCTCACGCCGACCCTCCTCAGTTGCCTTTTACGACATGGATGGAAGGTTACAGCGTTGCTATTCTTTGCTACCCTTATGCCCCCCCCCCCCCCACCAACCTAGCAAAGCTATTATAAACATGTAAAAAAAACTCTTTACCTTTTCCCCCTAGCTGGCCGTGAATCAACGTGAGAATTACACTGACAAGTATTTATGTGTGCCATCGCTCGCTTGAGGTCCAGTAAATATTTAAGTTAACCCATTGTTGTTTTTTCAAACCCCCCCCCCCCCTCTCCCCCCGCACATGGTTATTACGAGTATAATGCCCGTGTAGTACCAAGGCCCATACGGGAAGGAAAGAATAGCAACACTGGGGCTAAGGGCGGGTGAGTGGGGTTCAAAGACTGACGAGTAAGAGGGAAGCAACGATACAAGTCAGGAGATAACATCAAGAAATGGACAAACAGCAAGCAATCTTTTAGGCTGTAATACCAGGGGTTGAGAGAAAAAAATGTTAGGTATCGATGAAACGTCTTCATTATGGAGACGGAACTCGATGATTGTTGGACAGACACGAGGTAATCAGCACCCCTTTCATGACGACCGCTGACAGAGAAGTCTTCTTTTTTGCAGTCGTCATGAAAAGGGCGTTGATTGCGTCGTGTCTGTTTACCACAAACCTCTCTGTTGACAATGAACTGTGTAAAATACGTGAGGAAACACGATCAATCTAGGCCTGATCTCAGCCAGTCTGTTTGTGGGTCAAGACATTTTGTTGTTGTTGCATATCCTGTTTACAGGACATCGCTGTCAACACCAGCACTGCTGTTGTTGATGTTTTGGCAAGTTTTGTTTTTTATTCGCATATCCTTTACAGGACATCGCTGTCAACAGCAGCATCTTTCAGCTGTCTGTTGATTTCTTGGCAAGATTACGCTCAGTAGTTTGCCATTGCTTTCTGAGCGGCCGGCTCAGTGTCCCGCAAGTCACCAGCGGGGGACGAACCGCTCCCAGCTCGCTCCCGCTACGAGACTCTGCGTGACAAACGGGATTACGGAGAAAGTGTTGTAAATTCTCAGCCAGAGAGACCGGCTTTGACAAGTTTACGTTCAGTCAATTGCCACTGCTTTCTGAACGACCGGCTTCCATACTATCATGTTAAAACCAGCGCGACAAAGTCTGCTGCTAAATCGGTCGCAGCTGTGTTTCGAACGCAGGTAAGCGGCCTCACGAATCACGTCCGCAAGACCTTAGCCGCGGAGACCGACAAAGACATGGTTACCTACTAATATGCCTCTGCTCAGATTCAACGGCTAGTGCCAGTCCTGCACACTTGTCATAGCTCATGTCATGTGTTTGACTGTGTGTGTTTAGGAGTTCATGTGTTGGAAGCATGTGCTTAAGGGTCAGCGTGTGGCGATTTCGGGAGGTTTAAAGGTTAGAAAAGACAATAACGGATTAACGTGAATATTTACTGGACTTGAAGCAAACGATGGCCGACATAAATGCTGGTCGGTGTAATTCTCACGTGGATTCATGGCCGGCTAGGGGGGAAAAGGTCAGTTTTCGTGTGTTCAGCAAGACTACATGAATACAGTTGAAGTTGTGCTAAATTCAAGCATAAGATTAAGGTCACGCAGCGTTATATTTGTGATCGGGAACAACGTGTTTGTATGAGGTCACCTAGAGTTATATTTGCGAAACGACGTATGTATGAGTGAGTGGGTGTTTCACGCTGTTTGACTGAGAGAAAGAGGAAGTCAGAGAAAGGGGTAGTCAGAGCATTTGTTTGATCGTGATTTATAGCCTACTGTGACGACTTCTTAATGTCATCAAGAGCCCACCCATCTTCTCCGACAACTTACACCAACTGACTGAGACAGGAGAGCGAAGCAAAACGGCCAGCCGTCTCTCAATAAGCCAGACATGGGACAACGGATACTCACGCAAACCTCAGTCCGGTATGACATCACACATGTTGGACAACAGGATGTCACCATCCGATATACAGGACTTCATGCAGGAGTTCACAGCCAGCGAACGCAAGCAAGCAAGCACAGCCAGCCGTCAAAGGCGTGTATTGTGCATGGCTCTTTGTAGATAGAGCCCAAGGCAGGACATGCGTAAGACGGGACTGTGCCGTAAGGGACACCACAGTCCACGACAAACTGGTTGAGATTCACATGTGCGGTTCATGCGGGGAGCCTCACAGTGCATCTCCAGGTGAAGTAGGTATATGGTGTGACACAACATGTGTCTCGGCTAGAGGCTGACCGGCGTTTTGTTATCACTACCTCATGCGGGGAGCCTCACAGTGCGTCTCCTGGTGAAGTTGGTATATGGTGTGACACAACATGTGTCTCAGCTAGAGGCTGACCGGCGTTTTGTTATCACCATTACCTCTCGGGGGTCAACAAGGTAGAATGGATAAGAACGCTCGTTCTAAAACATCCGGTGTGCTGATGCTGAGGTAGCGGGTTCTACCTCCTATACCGGTCAATTGGACTAAAATGTTGACTTCTCGCCCTTGACTTGGAGACGTAAATTACAAGATGGTACGCCTGATGGCGAGAGACACAGTGCTACTAGAAGTAGTGTGTATAAACTACGCTTGAGTTCAAAGCGAGCTAGCGCAAACAAAAGTGTGTGTAGAGAATACACCGCCCACATTTTGAACTAAATCAGTTAATTAACTTTTGTTTTCTCCTCCCCCATCGCTCTTCTGACGTTAAAATTATGGATAACATTGCATAAAAAAATTTGCTCTCCCACTCCCAACTCCTGTCGTATGCAACGTTTGTTTGATTAATTCACTGGACATCCCACTCCATACCTGCTGTTTAAAACCACTTCTATTGTTGCATTCTAGGATTAAGCGCAAAATGGCTTTCTCTCCGAGTTACAGTGGCATTTATTTTAATTAGTGACATGCCATATTTAGGTCTGTTGATTCCATTCCTGTATTTCATTGTTTGGTTGTCTGTGTGGTTTGAATGGTTAATTCTATACGTTTATTACTTGTTTGTCACTGAGTATTGTATTTGATGACTGGGTAATGTTTGGGGGATCAATATCAACTTGGAGAAGACTGTAGTTATGTACCAGCCAGCTCCAGGGAATAATTACACTGTGCCGAATATCAAAGTGAATGGTCATAGACTAAGTGTTGTGGACAAATTCACCTATCTTAGCAGCACTATGTCACAAGCTGCCACAATTGATGACGAAGTGAATGCAAGAATCTCCAAGGCCAGCGCGGCCTTTGGCAGACTGTACGAGAATGTATGGGGCAGAAATGGAATAAGCCTGCAAATAAAGCTGAAAGTCTACAAAGCAGTTGTTTTATCCACACTGCTATATGCTTGTGAAACCTGGACTGTTTATCAGCGACACGCTAGGAAATTAAACTACTCCTATACAGTCTGCCTTAGGAAGCTACTGAAGATTAAATGGCAAGACAAGATCCCAGACACTGAAGTCCTAGAAAGAGCGTCAATGCCCAGTATCCACACTCTACTAATGAAGAATCAGATTCGCTGGGCTGATCACTTGACTCGCATGCCAGATCACAGGCTCCCTAAACGAATTTTTTACGGCGAGTTGCGTTGTGGTAAGCGCTCCCAAGGCGGCCAGTGAAAACGCTTTAAAGACACTCCTCAAAATCTCACTGAATGCTATTGGAATTCGTCACGACACCCGGGAGACTGCAGCCAGAGACCAAAATTCACGGCGTGCAGCATTACGCAAGGGTGCAGCCTCGTGTGAGGCAACCAGGACTGCAAGAGCTATGAAGAAAAGGCAGGACAGAAAAACCACTGCAGGAAATCCTCCTACAGAAACGTCAAACATTCTTTGTCCACAATATCAAAGAACATTTCGAGCCAAAATAGGCCTTATTAGCCATCTTAGAACTGACGGCTCCATACTTTCAACCCCACTGGATGAAATGAATGGTCATCATCACTGTTGATGGACAAACAACATAACATTGTTTGGGATGAACATATTTAGGTATGCATGACTTCTTTCTCTCAACAGTAACGGTTTAAAAATGGTCACCAAAGAAGTTCGGTTAAAGCAAACATAATATCATAGAATTCCTCAATGCTGAAGGCGAAACCCCGATTCGCGTCCACGCACGTTTAAGTATTGTTAATGGAGATTCAGTGTAGATGTTAGTTAGCACTGTCCGACGTTGGGTACATCCCTGTGACAAAGCTGAAGTAGGTCAATCCTCACTGGCTGACGCATAACGGACTGGTCGTCCGTCAACCACATTGACTCCACATTCACCGAGTTGATTACATCAATTGTGGTGACCGTCCGGTAACACTGGTTGAACTGTGTTCCATGTTGTCCATTAATAAAGACAATGCCCAGACCATCATTAAAGAACTGGGTTATGTAAAGGTGTTTACACGGTGGTACCCAGAGTATTGACAGACAGACATAAAGAAGCAATGAAAACCATAGCCATTATCGAACTGTTACGAAACTGAAGGAGAAGGGTTTTGATCGATTACTGTGACAGGTGATGAGACTTGGGTTCATTTCTTTGAACTAGAATCCAAGAGGAACTCAATGGAACTCATTACACAACATCGCCGACAAGAAAGACGTTCAGAATGTCACCAATTATAGGAACAGTTATGGCCTCCTTGTTCTGGGCTGAGAAAGGTTGATTTTTCTCGACTTCTTGGAACAGGGAATCACGTGTGAATGCTGTCCGTTACATTGAAACTTTGAAGCATCTTCGACGACTTTACCCATTCAAAGATCCGAGAACTGCACTACTGTTGCACGATAATGCCACGCCACTCCACTCACCGCTAAACGCATCATTGAAACGATTGCAGAATTTGGCTGGACAATATTACCAAATTCCCCCTTACAGTCCCGATTTAGCGCCTTCAGACTTCCATCTGTTTGGACCACTGAAGAAGAACTTCGTTTACATTACTTTGAGGACACGGAGATCCTTAATCGCACCGTACGCCAGTGTTTAGGAAAAAGGACACTACTTATTACCGTGCGGGAATACATGTGTTTGTGAGAAGGTGGACAAAAACTATAACGAATAACGAAGACTACATTGAGAAATAAAATTTTGAAGTACAGACTTAGGGCTTCATTTCAATGTGAATGTTATTTGTTTCTTTTGCCTATTGAATGAAATTAAAAACCACGAGTCATTAATTATTGACCACCCCTCCTATATACCCATGATCCTCAGTTAGTATTCACTTCAGCAAATATAGTGCATTATCCATATACCCATGTTCCTCAGTTAGTGTTCACTTCAGTAAATGTAGTACTTGTTCTATATACTCATGATTGTCAGTTAGTGTTCACTTCAGTAAATATAGTGCTTGTTCTATATACTCATGATTGTCAGTTAGTGTTCACTTCAGTAAATATAGTGCTTGTTCTATATACTCATGATTGTCAGTTAGTGTTCACTTCAGTAAATATAGTGCTTGTTCTATATACTCATGATTGTCAGTTAGTGTTCACTTCAGTAAATATAGTGCTTGTTCTATATACTCATGATTGTCAGTTAGTGTTCACTTCAGTAAATGTAGTGCTTATTCCATATACCCATGATCCTCAGTTAGTGTTCACTTCAGTAAATGTAGTGCTTATTCCATATACCCATGATCCTCAGTTAGTGTTCACTTCAGTAAATGTAGTGCTTATTCCATATACCCATGATCCTCAGTTAGTGTTCACTTCAGTAAATGTAGTGCTTATTCCATATACCCATGATCCTCAGTTAGTGTTCACTTCAGTAAATGTAGTGCTTATTTCATATACCCATGATCCTCAGTTAGTGTTCACTTCAGTAAATGTAGTGCTTATTCCATATACCCATGATCCTCAGTTAGTGTTCACTTCAGTAAATGCAGTACTTATTCCATATACCCATGATCCTCAGTAAGTGTTCACTTCAGTAAATGTAGTGCTTATTCCATATACTCATGATCCTCAGTTAGTGTTCACTTCAGTAAATGCAGTGCTTATTCCATATACCCATGATCCTCAGTAAGTGTTCACTTCAGTAAATGTAGTGCTTATTCCATATACCCATGATACTCAGTAAGTGTTCACTTCAGTAAATGTAGTGCTTATTCCATATACCCATGATCCTCAGTTAGTGTTCACTTCAGTAAATGTAGTGCTTATTCCATATACCCATGATCCTCAGTTAGTGTTCACTTCAGTAAATGTAGTGCTTATTCCATATACCCATGATCCTCAGTTAGTGTTCACTTCAGTAAATGTAGTGCTTATTCCATATACCCATGATTCTCAGTTAGTGTTCACTTCAGTAAATGTAGTGCTTATTTCATATACCCATGATCCTCAGTTAGTGTTCACTTCAGTAAATGTAGTGCTTATTCCATATACCCATGATCCTCAGTTAGTGTTCACTTCAGTAAATGCAGTGCTTATTCCATATACCCATGATCCTCAGTTAGTGTTCACTTCAGTAAATGTAGTGCTTATTCCATATACCCATGATCCTCAGTTAGTGTTCACTTCAGTAAATGCAGTGCTTATTCCATATACCCATGATCCTCAGTTAGTGTTCACTTCAGTAAATGTAGTGCTTATTCCATATACCCATGATCCTCAGTTAGTGTTCACTTCAGTAAATGCAGTGCTTATTCCATATACCCATGATCCTCAGTTAGTGTTCACTTCAGTAAATGTAGTGCTTATTCCATATACCCATGATCCTCAGTTAGTGTTCACTTCAGTAAATGCTGTGCTTATTCCATATACCCATGATCCTCAGTTAGTGTTCACTTCAGTAAATGTAGTGCTTATTCCATATACTCATGATCCTCAGTTAGTGTTCACTTCAGTAAATGCAGTGCTTATTCCATATACCCATGATCCTCAGTTAGTGTTCACTTCAGTAAATGCAGTGCTTATTTCATATACCCATGATCCTCAGTTAGTGTTCACTTCAGTAAATGTAGTGCTTATTCCATATACCCATGATCCTCAGTTAGTGTTCACTTCAGTAAATGTAGTGCTTATTCCATATACCGATGATCCTCAGTTAGTGTTCACTTCAGTAAATGTAGTGCTTATTCCATATACCCATGATCCTCAGTTAGTGTTCACTTCAGTAAATGTAGTGCTTATTCCATATACCCATGATCCTCAGTTAGTGTTCACTTCAGTAAATGTAGTGCTTATTCCATATACCCATGGTCCTCAGTTAGTGTTCACTTTAGAACATCTTTGTTCGCGTTCCGCGTGAAGGCATTTTCAAAAATGAGAAACTTAAATTGTCACAGAAATATTAATTGAAACACTGTACACACCAACATTAATGACACCAAATCACTGTACATAGCGACATTTACGACACCAAAATACTGAACACAGTAACATTAATGACACGGAAACACTATGCACATATGCAGATCAGCAGCAGCAGCAATAATAATAACACATGCATTATAAACGCTTGCGAGATGTGGAAAAAAAATCATGAATTCTAATTATTTGTATGATAATTTTAGTAAGGCTATTGTACTCGTAAATAGCACATAAACACATTCACGAGTACTGATTGATGCTCGTAGAAGCAGAAGCAAGACGTAGAGATTAGAGAACACATTAGATAGAGATTAGAGAACTCATTAGATAGAAATTAGTGAACACATTAGATAGAGATAAAAGAACACATTAGATAGAGATTAAAGGACACATTAGATAGAGATTAGAGGACGCATTAGACAGAGATTAGAGAACACATTAGATAGACATTAGAGAACACATTATATAGAGATTAGAGGACACAGATAGAGAGTATAGAACACATTATATAGTGATAAGAGAACACATTAGATAGAGATTACAGGACACATTAGATAGAGATAACCCAAGCATGCTGACCTGTCAAAATGCACGCTAAAGTCGGATGTATGTGTTGGCCTCAGGGTTTCGGCCCAAGGGTGCCTAACAGAAACATCACAATCATATCTGGAAAAAACACTCCGGATGAGCGCAGACGAAGAAGATAGAGGTAAGAAAACACATTAGATAGAGATTAGAGGACACATTAGATAGAGATAAGACAACACATTGGATAGAGATTAAAGGACACATTAGATAGAGATTAGAGAACCCATTATATAGAGATTTGAGAACACACTGGACAACAAGCAACTAGAAAACTATAGTTACTCTATGGCATTCTAACCTGTGTCCTCCAAATAACAACATCGCTTAGCTGCAGGAACAGAGTGTACTTCGACGCAAGTTCCACTCGACGCCCCTGAAAAATAAAATATGTCATCATTAGCCAGGTCTATCATTCACTTGAACCCACAGCTGTGTTATATGGACATAATTCATATCTAACCAATGAAATAGCGCCATAGGTCTCATAATTTTATATTAACCAATCATAGATCAACTAACAAACACGCAAACACATCGGACCGTAATGTTGTCTAATTCATCCATCATGTGCCATGCCGATAAGCGTGGGCGGTCAAATTCTGCCATCTCACTCGATCACCAGAGTCGTGGATCAGCTCCGTGTTTCTGTCTCGACCATGCCACGTGTCAAGCCATCCAGGTATTTACTTTTTAGTCTTCCCCTTGGTCTCTTCCCTTCGATCTTACCAGTTGTCACCAAGTTTTCCAATTCATTTCTTCTCATAACATGCCCAAAAAATGTTGACTGCCTACGTCTAATGTCTCTAATCAATTTACGATCTTCATTTGTTTCTTGTAGGACTTGTTCATTGGTTTTTCTGTCTGTCCATGGTATTCTTTTCTTTTTCCTCAGAAACCACATATCCACAGCCATCAGATATTTTTCAGCTTGTCTGCTCATTGTCCACGCTTCACATCCATATAAAAGTACAGGTTCTTCAACACTCTTTTTTCTCGTTTCACTTGATATCTTTGTATTGGTCAGTATATTTTTCATCTTGCAAATGGCTACCTGTTCAATGGCAATTCTTGTTCTAATCTCTTCAAGGCATCTCCCATCAGATGTTATGACTGTTCCAAGATAACTGTACCGATTCACTTGTTTAAGAATATGCCCATTTACTTGTATATTACATTGTGGTATTTCTTCTTTCCTAGTGACGACCATAATCTGTGTCTTCTTACAATTCAATTCTAACCCTAGTTGTTCACTGTGCGCAACAACCGCATCTAATAAATGTTGCAAGTCCTGCTCATTGTCTGCAATCAATACTGTATCATCTGCATATCTAATGTTATTGATGTATCGTCCCCCAATGTTGATTCCTTCCATATCTTCTATATCTCTGAAAATATTTTCACTGTACTGGGAAAACATAATCTGGAGACATTACACATCCTTGTCTCACACCTCTCTTAATGGGCTAATAACCTACTTAATTATCAATTCTTATGGCAGCTTGTTGCTTCCAATATATGTTTTTTACAAGTCTAAGGTCTTTTCCATCAATTTGTAGAACTTCAAGCATCCTTATCATGTCGACATGTCTGACTTTATTGAAAGCTTTTGTGTAGTCAATAAAGCAAGATCTGTGTTTACTTCTATAGAACGCTCAATTACTGTTCTCAGTATATACACAGCATTTACTCATTTACTGTGCCCTTGCCTTCTGCAAACTCACATTATTCCTCTCCTATTTCAGGTTGTATTTTCTTCCTAACTCTTTGCATGATAATTCTTAGCAAAATCTTCGTGATGTGACTCATTATACTAATTGTTCGATGTTGATCACATTCCAAGGCTCCTGATTTCTTTGGGATTGCAATAAATACATAATTACATAATCTATGAGGTATATTTCCAGTATCATATATTGTTTTCAGGAGTCTGGTAACTTTATCTATTCTGTATTCGTCTAAAGCATTAATCATTTCTGTTGTGATGCTGTCTGAACCGGGGGTCTTGCCAGTTGTCATATGGTTAAGAGCATTCTGAACCTCCATATTCAAAATTGATGGTCCTTCATTATTATTTTGAATATCATACTGTTCTTCTCTGTTATCATCATAAAGGTTTTTCACATAATCTGACCATACATGTAAAATCTGATCTTGTTCTATTATGACTCTTCCATCTTTTGTCTTTAGGCAGCCTGTTGATGTATGTGTTCTTTGATTAGTAAGCTCCTGAATTCTTTTGTGCATTAGTTTGGTATTTTTACTGTTGTGTTGTTTTTCAATTTCTATGCAATTTTTCTCGAGCCATGCTTCTTTTGCCTCCTTACATAATGTTCTGACTTTTCGGTGAATTTCTTTATATTTGGCAGGATTATTTTTGTTCTGTCCCCTTGTTTCCATTAGCTGTAAAATTTCTTCAGTCATCCATATCTGACGACCCACTTTCTTTAATTTTGGAATAGTTTTCTCTGCAGCTAAACTGATTGAATTCTTCAGCTTTTCCCATTGTTCATCCACATCATGAAATAGGATCTCTAGATCAGGCAATATATCAGATTTGTTCTTTACTTCTATGTTAAAATTATCTAGTATTTCTTTGTCAGTTTTCAATTTGCACAAATCATATTTAGGGTTTCCGGTTGTATACCTAAAAAAAGTCGCTTAAAAGTCGACAGGGTCGACTTCATTGCATCGGGTTTTATCCCATATGGCTCGGTCTCTTTCCGCAGCGCGGAAAGCGTCGCACAAAGCACGAACTCCGTAGCTTTTAGCGACGACCCACAGGAGTCTCCGAAACATTTAACTCGTAAACCGAAGGACGCGGCCCGGAATCGAACCCACGACCTTCGGAGCACGAGTCAAACGGCTTGACCACTTCGCCACAGAGACTCCTCTCTCAGAGAGAGGTTGTATACCTGACTTTCTTTAACTTTAAACTCAGTGTGCCTGTAATTAATCCATTATCACTGTAACAGTTTGCATTGGGAACTGTTTTTACGACTGTTAGCGCATTTCGAAACCTTCTGGTAATTAGGATGTAATCTATCTGGTTTTCAATCCTGCTGCCTGGACTCCTCCATGTCCATAATCTTCTAGGATTCTGTTTAAACCAGGTGTTTCCTACAACCATTTCTTGTTCTTTTGCCCATTCTTTAAGTCTGTATCCTTTTTCTTTTCGCTCTCCCAAAACCATGGTTGCCTTCACTGCATCCATCGCCTTGATTTCCCACTGTTGCGTTGAAATCACCCATTATAATATTTATTTCTGATTTTTCGTTTTTAAATTTCTTCAAAGCACGCTCCATGTCATAAAATTCATCTATACTTTCTTCACTGCATTCACTTGTTGGAGCATATATTTGAATGACATATATTTTAAAAGGTCATGTCATTTAAAAACTGTCATTTATTGCCAATATTGTATCTTGCGGTGTATGGCAGAGGGTCTTTGAGCCTGAGGAATTAAGGCCGCCTGGCTAGTGCAGTGGCTGCGAACTGTGCAGGTTAGGAATTTCTTTTTGTCCCCACAGAAAAAAAATCCCCATGCCTTATCGAGGGATCGAACCCGGGTCTCCCGAAGGAGAGTCCGGCGTTCTAGCTACTCGGCCAGTCGCCCCTCTTTAAGAGAGGAACAAGAAATGGTTGTAGGAAGCACCTGGTTTAAAAGTTCTTCCGTTTAATGTTACTAATAGAACTCTGTCTGACACAGCACAATATCCTTTAACAGAATATGACGTTTGACGCTCCAACATAATAGCTACACCTCTTTGCCGTTCTTCTCCTCCAGAATAAATAATCTTACAATCATCTCATGTCTTGATCCCTGCCCCTCTCAATCTGGTTTCACACATTCCTAATATATTAATATTCTCTCTTCCTATATCTTGTTTGATGTTATTCAATTTTCCATCTGCATTCATTGTTCTGACATTCCAGGTTCCTACTTTTAATGATAGTAATCTTTTGCACCTAGTAGTCTGTTGACAGCCTGGAGTCACCTGGTGCACATAACTATCCCTACCGGGCGAGGCTGCTCATATAGAGCATCCATTTACGCCGTTTCTCTGAATGTCGATAATATCGCAAAACATACTGTTCTTGGCATCTATGAAGAAGGTATAGTTTGCCATTGCTTTCCTTCTTAGCAGTGACTATACTGGTCAATGACCGTAACCATTTTCTCCCCAAAAAGGTGATCCTCTGCCTACCGTCGTGAAGCTGGAGACCATAACCTACAACTATCTGTCGGCTGCTCTTCAACATCATCCACCATCTACACATATGGCTTCACGTAACCCTGATTGGGGGGCTAAACGGGTACTTCACCTTGCCCAAGGGCATCCCGTAGGCTAGTGGAGGGAAGGAGGCACCTTACTTCTCCTTTGATAGGGGATATCCTTACCCCGCCACCCAAATATATAATAATATATTATTAACATTGAAAGAAGCGATATGATTGGTCGGTTCATATGTTGTAAAAAAGGTTTTACAACAGTTGCTATTTATGTGTATTACTTATTATGAGCTGTATGGATATTATTATTAGTATTATTATTATTATTGTTATTATTTCAAACATTCTTTCCTTCCGTGTTCGGCATTTCATTGTTACGAAGTCTTACATTTTCCAGAACACATATAGAATCACTGGCTTTGAATGGCTATGGCTGAATAATTAAATACACACGATGGAATGGATGAATAAAAGAGAGATGGAATGAATGAATAAATAAGCGAATAAATGAATGAATGAATGATTAATTAAAAGAATATATGACACAACGAATGAATAATTGAATAAATGAATGGTCGAATAATTGAATGAATGTTTAAATGTACGAACGGATCGATCGATGGATGAACGAGTAGCTTGCTGTTTAAATAAATTAAAAACGAATGAATAAAAGAAACACTGGACGAATGGGCAGATGAATTAATTTCTGAACTAATGCATGAATGCAGGAGTGAAAGGACGAAGGAATGAAAGAGTAAATGAATGAAGAATGAAAGAGTGAATGAATGAATGATCGGGCGAGAGCGCGAGGGAGTGAGTGAGTGATCGAGTGAGCGAGGGAGTGAGTGAGTGAGTGGAGTGAGTGGAAGAGTGGAGTGAGTGAGTGAGTGAGTGAGTGAGTGGAATTTAAACCATACAATTGATCACTTCGAATTTCTCTTGACTCCTGTGCCCTGTACACACACGATTATAGTAATTCA
Organism: Cepaea nemoralis; assembly: GCA_014155875.1. Classification (NCBI taxonomy): domain Eukaryota; kingdom Metazoa; phylum Mollusca; class Gastropoda; order Stylommatophora; family Helicidae; genus Cepaea; species Cepaea nemoralis. The sequence continues at coordinate 462,383 of JACEFZ010003557.1, forward strand.
CCAGAGATTGAGTCTTTACCATCTCGTCTGCCTCATCTCTCTCTCGCTTTCTCTGTCTCTTTCTATCTATCTCTCTATCTCGCTTTATCTATTTTCTCTCTCTTTCTCCTTCTCACTTTCCTTCTCTTCATTCTATCTCTCTCCTTCTCACTCTCCTTATCTCCTTATCTTTCTCTTTCTCTCTCTCCCCTCTCACTATCTCTCATTCTCTTTCTTCTCTCTCACCTCTTTCTGTACCTCTCCTTCTCTTTTCCCCCTCTCTCTCGTTCTCTTTTTCCTTCGGACTCACTCCCCACTCTCTGCTTCTCTCATTCTCTCTCGCTCCCTTCTCTCTGTCTCTCTCCCCACCTTCTCTCTCTGTCTCTCCCTCTGTCTGTCTCCCTCTCTATCACTTTCTGGAAGCCGCTGTGGCACAGTGAATAGTATGCTTGCCTGTAGGTCCGGTGGTCTCATCTCATCTCATCTCATCATGTTCCTCTTGTACCTTGCGGTGTCGAGGTGAAGGATAAACATCGTTAGAGTGCCAGATTATGGGCTTCATATATAGATATTCCCATGGACTCTGCTATTCCCTCCGTCCAACGTTTACGTGGTCGGCCTCTTCCTCTGTTTCCATCTGGTCTGTACATCATTGCTTGTTGTGGTATGCTGTTGACTGGTAACCGACTTGCATGGCCAAACCATTTGACTTGCTGCTTTCTAATAAAATCTAGTGCTGCTTTAACCCCCACTTTAGTCGTGATTTCTTCATTTCTGATCTTATCTCTTCTTGATACGTTGCGTATTCTTCTCAGGAACCTCATTTGTCCGGTGGTCAACGGTTCGAATTCGCACCAAGACGGATTGTTACAAATTGTCTCACACGTGAACCCAGACTAATTTTCGTTCAATCCAGCAGCCACATTCTTGTAAATGGATGAAGGGATCGCTGGATAGATGAATGGGATTGGATGGGTGGGTGGGTGAGTGGGAGAATGGGGGATGGATAGATATATGGGTGGGTGGATGGATGATGGGTTGGACGGATGATGGGATGGATGGATGGGTTGATGAATGATGGGATAGATGGATGGATGGATGGATGATGAGATTGATGGATGGGTTGATGAATGAATGATGGGATGGCTGGATAAATGGATGGATCGATGGGTGGGTGTGTAGATAGATGGATGCTGGGATGGAGGGATGGGATAGACGAATGGATGATGGGATGGGCGAATGGATAATGGGATGGATGGATGAATGGATGGATCGATGGGTGGGTGTGTAGATGGATGGATGAACGAATAACTGACTGATTGAATATATGAAAAATCGAATGAATAAACATAATGATCGAATAAGCAAAGAAATGAATGATTGTGCTAATGAATGCATGCATGATTCAGTGAATGAATGAATAAATGAATGAAGGGATTCCTGAATTTATGGATAATTGGATGTACGAATAACTGACTGATTGAATTAATGAAAAACGAATGAATAAAAACAATGAACGAGTAAGCAAATGAATCTATTATTGGGCTAATGAATGAAGGAATTAATGCATGCATGATTCAGTGAATGAGTGAATAAATGAATGTATAAATCAATGAATGATTCAATAAATGAATCAATGCATAAATGATTGAATTTATTAAATAAAAAAGGGGACTTGCTGTTCCCCACGGGCCAGAGGCCACCCCTCTTCCCCCATGACGTTCCACGTTCCTGTGTGTCAATCGGCTGACCGCCTCTGCTCGTGGCCCTGGCAAGATCAAGTGCAGATCTACACTTTGATCTTCGCAACATGGATAAATGATTGAATGAACCAATCAACCGATGAATGAACAGAATTTAAAACGCACGAGTAATCAAGTCTGATTTCTCTTGGTTCCCGAGCCCTGTACACACTCACACGATTACAATATTGGAATATTATCTATATATTTACGATATTGAAACGCAATATTTCTTGTGCCTCAAGCGCAGTCTATCATTACGGTTTCCACCACACAAGTGAAACGATGTATCACTCCGCGTTAATGTATATCGATTCGGTTTTCCTACTGCTACAGCGTAATTGTATAATAGTTGTGTTGTGATGATACTGCTGGGATCTGAGACAGTGTGAGAAATCTATGGAGAATCCTGCGCAGTTTAGGAATTGAGCACAGTAATGTTGGCTTCATTGGAGGGTTGATTCCAGTGGGTCATTTTGATACTGGACATTTGAGGAAGACTGGAAATTCCCAAATGCTTGCAAATTTCCTCTTGTCCTCCTCTTCTGAATAATTGACCGGAGATTGAGTCTTTAGCATCTCGATTTAGTCTCTGCCTCATCTGTCTCTGTCTCTCTCTCTGTCTGTTTGTCAATCTGTCTCTCACCCCTCTCCCTTTTCTCTCTGGCAGCTGCGGTAGTACAGTGACTAGGATACTTGTCTGCCGCCGTAATGGTCAAGGGTTCAAACCGCATCGATTCAGATTTGTAAATTGATCTAGGCACCCAGGTCGCCCCAGCTTCAATCGGTACAGGATTGTCTGGGGAAGCAATGGCGGCTGTCGTGATACCTATCACATCACACCACCCACCGTATGGGTTGAACACCACATGTCGTGATACCTATCACATCACACCACCCACCGCATGGTTTGAACATCATGTGTCGTGATACCTATCACATCACACCACCCACCGAGTGGGTTGAATACCATATGCCGTGATACCTATCACATCACACCACCGACCGCATGGTTTGAACACCATATGTCATGATACCTATCACATCACACTACCCACCGCATGGGTTTAACACCATATTTCGTGAAACCTATCACATCACACCATCCACCGCATGGGTTTAACACCATATACCTAATGCGCATGGAAGCGTCTAGAAGGTCCTTTAGTTACTTTACTTATTATGATCTATTTGGGGATAACAGACAGACAGACGACAGCAGCAGCAGCAACAACAACAGAAGTAGTAGTGGCAGCAGTACTAGTAGTATTAGCAGCAGTACTAGTAGTATTAGCAGCAGCAGCGGCGGAGCAGGAGGAGGAGGAGAACTTCACTAGGGCACCCATCACAGATACCTCCTAGAAAGTATTTCTGGTACCCCTTGTCCTGAGGTTGGGGTTGAAAGCAAATCCGCATAGTCACAGAAACATCCCATCGCCAAGGGAATGTGCGCCCACGGCCAGCTGACCTGTAGACGAGTGCGCTAGCCATTAAGCCGTCGCTTCCGCATAACGTGAATACATTGTGTGTTGCGCTCGCTCGCTTTCAACTCCAGCATAGACCATACATGCTACTCCTAGTAGCACTGGACCGAATTTTGCGTGTGGATTAGCTTTCCCAATTACCAATGTCCCTCGCCATCAGGCGAACCCCCTCCGACTTCAGAGATACTTGTAAGTTACGTCTCCAAGTCATGAACGAGAAGTCAACATTTTAGTCAAACTGACCGGTGTAGGAGTTGAACCCCCACCCCTTCCTCAGCACGCGCGATGTTTAATCCATTCGGCCATGGTGGCCTCTACGTAAACACATGAAAGCGAAGACTTTTAAAAATTAATTTGGTGGTTTCCCCTTCCGTCCCCCTCTATCCCCCTATGCATATTACCTCGCGTATCATAGTATTACATTCAGAAGCCCAATAGAAACTTCCAATAAAAATATCTTTGTTAACGAAATAAAAAATGACAAATCAAAACACGATGTTTTCGGGCATAAATAACTGCACAAAATGAGATATTTTGAGCATACAAAAAGTCTACAAGTGAGATGTTTTGGGAATACAGGAAGTGCACTAATGAATTGTTTTTGGGAATACAAAAAGTCTACAAGAGAGATGTTTTGGGAATACAAAAAGTCTACAAGTGAGATGTTTTGGGAATACAAAAAGTCTACAAGTGAGATGTTTTGGGAATACAAAGTCTACAAATGTGTGTGTGTGTGCGTGTGTGTGCGTACGTGCGTGTGTGTGTGTATGTGCACATACGTGTGTAGAGGTCAGCATGGCTGAATGGATAAGAGCGCTAGCTCTTAATCTTCCAGTGTGCTGATGCCGAGGTAGCATGTTCAACCCCTACACCAATCATTTGGACTAACATTTTGACTTCTCTGCCTTGACTTGCGGGCGTAAATTACAAGAACCTCATATGTCGGAGTAGGTTCGCCTGATGGCGAAGGACACTGGTACTATGGAAAGCTAATCCACAAGCAAAATTCAGTCCAGAGGAATAGAAGTAATCGCACGTGTATGGACATCATAATCATCATCATCATCAAGTGCCTTACCGACTGGCGTAGGCGTTCATGACTCTCCACAGATCTCTGTCCTTGGTTTTTCTGGATCAACTCTGTCGTTGATATTCCTCCATGCCACTGTTGCAATCCATCCAGCATAATTTCTCGTGGTCTGCCTCTGCCTCTCTTCCCCTCGATCTTTCCAGTTGTCACGATGTTCTCCAGCGCTTCTCTTCTCATCACATGGCCAAAAATACATGACGTGTTTGGACAACACTTAGAAAAAAAATATGTGAGTGTGTTGGGAGTGTGTTGTGAAGTGGTCTAGCTATCCGCCTTGCGCACTAAAGGTAAAGGGTTCGTTTTCCGACTGCGTCCTATAGACCACAAGTAGTTTGCCGGAGACACTTGCGAGTCATCGCTGGAGCTACGGAGTTCGTGCTCTGGGAGAATCTCTCGGCAGGCGGCTCGCCGTTCTGTAGAGAAAGACCGAGCCAGATGGGGTAACATCCGGGTGAAGTCAGTCATCTAGCTTCCAACTGTTAACCTTAACTTCGTTAATCATGCAGGTTTTCCCACTGCTAACCTTAACTTTATTATAGATTCAGCTTTTGCAACTTTTAACCTTAACTTCTTTATAGATACAGCTTTTTCAACTGTTAACCTTAACTTCATTATTGATACAGCTTTTTCAACTGTTAACTTTAACTTCATTATAGATGCGGCTTCTCCCACTGTTAACCCTAACTTTATTATAGATGCAGCTTTTTGACCGCTCATAAATGTATTCTCTGGAAGTTAGGGACTAAAACAGAATTCTCCATTTAAAAAAAAGGAGGAGGGGGGAGGTGAAGAGGGAGAAGAACATAAGGCCATACTTTACAAAGAGTGAATAAACAGTATAACTGAAGTAGCATGCGGCTTCGTGTTAAGGCTTATATGGATGCTCGTCCTAGAACTTTCGTTACTGCGGACGCTGCGAGATTAAGGAAGGAAGAAAGGAATTACATGACGCAGGTAATTCCAGTAGATTAAATGTGTCAAATTACATGGAGGGTGGTTGGATGATTGTATGAATGATTGGTTGGATGGATGATTTGTTGGATGGTTGATTGGTTGTATGGTTGATTGGTTGGTTGGATGATTGATTGGATGGATGATGGGTTGGATGGTTGATTGATTGGATGGATGATTGGTTGGATGATTGGTTGGATAGTTCATTGGTTGGATGAATGATTGGTTGTATGGTTGATTGATTGGATGGATTATTGGTTGGATAGTTCATTGGTTGGATGGTTCATTGGTTGGATGGTTGGTTGAATGGATGATTCGTTGGATGGTTGGTTGATCTGTTGTCTGGTTGATTGGTTGGATAGTTGGTTGGTAGATTGGTTAATTGATTGCTTGGTTGATTAGTTGGATGGTTGATTAGTTGGATTGTTGAGTAGTTAGATGGCTGGTTGGTTGACTGGTTGGGTGGTTGGTTGGATGGTTGGATGGATGATTGGTTGGTTGGTTAATTGATTGGATAGGTTGGTTAGTTAGATGGATGATTAAATGGATGGATGATTGGATAGATGGATGATTGAATGGATAGATGATTGGTTGGATGGACAATTGGTTGGTTGGATGGATGATTGAATGGATGGATGATTAGTTGGATGGATGATTGTCTAAATGGTTGGTTGGTTGTGAATACCCTAGAAGACTGCGACTTTAACGTTTAAGTCCGATGCATTGCTGTTCAGGACGTCTAGGCTGGAAAAAGGTCTGGCACCTATCGGAGTGTAGAAATATGTGTTCCGATTCGGTACTTAAGCACCAACTTTACATGACTCGTGCTGCGGGGATCCCTCTCCCCTCTCCAAGCCCAGAAACCAGTGGGGTATACAAGACCGTTACTGAAACCTCACATGTTCGCAGAGACATATTAAAATGTACCCAAGTCACGATACAGCTCATCACATACCAGCTGACAGAGATATGGCCGAGGTTGGGTACATTTCCTCCAAGGGTGTTAGGCATGTCTTTGTCAAAACATACTTCAGCACAATGTCCTGGGAACTATAGTGCTGCGGATTTAAAAAAAGTTAGAATCATATCCTTTTTTCAACCCAGCATTTTTGGCTGTTTGTGATTGCTAGGCAAGTATTTTGCTATTGCTTTCTGAACAACCGGCATTCATACCATTTAGTGAAAATCGGTCTGATTCCACATCGCCCGCAGCTGTGTTTCCAACGCAGTGTTCCGGATTACGAATTGCGTTTGTAGCTCCATAGCAAGAGCGTCGGCTTAGCAGCGGGTAAAGAAACAGCTGGCTGGAGTCTGTTAACAGTGGAATACCAAAATCCAGTCCAGGCTACAGACTACTTCCGATGTAATTAATGTCCCGATCAGTACGTCTCTGCTCCTCGTACACTTTGAGAGGAAAACGGCGGCTGGAATGGCAAGTAGTCATCTCCCTTCATATCGGTGTGACTTGCGAGTCTCCGTGGACAAGAGGTTACGCTGTTTGCCGCGCGTTCCGAAGGTTATGGGTTGAATTCTGGGCCGCGGCGTTCGTTCACGAGTGCAGTTATCTCGGAGACTCCTGGGGGTCGTTGCTGGAGCTACGGAGTTCGTGCTTTGTGCGTCGTTTTCGGCAGGTCGCCCTGCGTAAAGAGACCGAACCATAAGAGATAAACCCGGCGCAATGAAGTCGAACCCTCTTGACTTTCAAACCGCCTTTAAACCGTATGACTTAAAATACGACAAAGTTAGTTGCGTGTCTTTGACATGACGTTCATTCAACCCCAACATGTATTGACTGCTTGTGATTTCCTAGGCAATTTCTGTTCAGTAGTTTGCCATTGCTTTCTGAACGACGACACTTCATACCATCAAAATCAACGCCAAGTAGTCTGCTTCTAAATCGCCCGTAGCTGATGTCCAACCCTCGACTCGGTATAAAAAGGAATTATGAAACTGCGTTCTCACAATCCCTTAAGCCTTAGCGCTAGGTACGGCCCAAAGCTGGACTCTGGCACGGCTCTCTGGGGTATATACAACATCGATAATCCCCGCATTGCTTGAATAAGCTATTGAGCCCTACCCGTGCATATACAATGCACATGTACACAGATATCTGAAATGGATAGAGATGAATATTTTTGATATGGTAGCAAATCATTTCCATTTCAATCTGAAATAACGCATATTGTCGTGAATTGATTCTGTCGGTGTCCGGGGAGATTGTTTTCCTATTGAAATATTGATATTTGTTGCATTTGATCATCTAAACTGATGTTTTTGTCTTGCTATTCTTCTCTTATTATTTTCTGCTTTTCGATTTCCTAGTCTGTGCTGTCTATGTGTTGTTGTGTTTCAATATCAGATGTGTTTTCTGTTGTGTTTCAATATCATAAATGTCTTCTGTTGTGTTTCAATATCATAAATGTCTTCTGTTGTGTTTCATTATCATAAATGTCTTCTGTTGTGTTTCAATATCATAAATGTCTTCTGTTGTGTTTCAATATCATGGATGTTTTCTGTTGTGTTTCAATATCATAAATGTCTTCTGTTGTGTTTCAATATCATGGATGTTTTCTGTTGTGTTTCAATATCATGGATGTCTTCTGTTGTGCTTCAATATCATAAATGTCTTCTGTTGTGTTTCAATATTACATATATCTTCTATTGTTATGTTTCAATATCACATGTGTCTTCTATTGTCATGTTTCAACATCACATCTGTCTTCTTTTGATATGTTTGAAAATCACATGTGTCTTCTATTGTTATGTTTCAATATATAATGTGTTTTCTATTGTTATGTTTCAATATATGATGTGTCTTCTAATGTTCTTAAATTTCAATATCACATATGTCATATGTTCTTATTTATATATAATTCCACAAATGGAAGAGTAAACGGCGAGAGAATGAAGAAGAAGATGGTTGTTATAAAGATCTGTTGGCTACTGTAAAGATTTGTTGGCTATTGTAAAGATGTATAATCTACAGTAAAGATTTGTTGGCTATTGTAAAGATGTATAATCTACAGTAAAGATTTGTTGGCTACTGTAAAGATGTATAATCTACAGTAAAGATTTGTTGGCTATAGTAAAGATGTATAATCTACAGTAAAGATTTGTTGGCTATTGTAAAGATGTGTAATCTACTTTAAGGATGTGTTGGCTATAGTAAAGATGTATAATCTACAGTAAAGATTTGTTGGCTATAGTAAAGATGTATAATCTACAGTAAAGATTTGTTGGCTACTGTAAAGATGTATAATCTACAGTAAAGATTTGTTGGCTACTGTAAAGATGTATAATCTACAGTAAAGATTTGTTGGCTATTGTAAAGATGTGTAATCTACTTTAAGGATGTGTTGGCTATAGTAAAGATGTATAATCTACAGTAAAGATTTGTTGGCTATTGTAAAGATGTATAATCTACAGTAAAGATTTGTTGGCTATTGTAAAGATGTGTAATCTACTTTAAGGATGTGTTGGCTATAGTAAAGATGTATAATCTACAGTAAAGATTTGTTGGCTATAGTAAAGATGTATAATCTACAGTAAAGATTTGTTGGCTACTGTAAAGATGTATAATCTACAGTAAAGATTTGTTGGCTACTGTAAAGATGTATAATCTACAGTAAAGATTTGTTGGCTATTGTAAAGATGTGTAATCTACTTTAAGGATGTGTTGGCTATAGTAAAGATGTGTAAGCTACTGTAAAGATGTGTCGGCTATTGTAATTATATGTAGACTACTGTCAATAAGTAGGCTACTGTAAAACTCCGTACAAATCCTGTTTTTCACCCTCTTGGAAATCAACTTAGTCCGTACAATGGTATTACTTCTAGTGCACTGGTTTTGCATGTGGATTAACTTTCCCTATTACCAGTGCCCATCCATTTCAGGTAAACCCACTCCAACTTCATAAATACTTGTAATTGACAATCCCAAGTCAAGGACGAAAATGTGAATGCTATTCACAAAGTTCTTCTTTTCTAGACAACTGCTGCCCAAATGTAATGTCAGCCGTAACTTTGAGAGAATTATGAAATCATGATGTTCATGGAAGTGCAAGGAAAACATGGCCATATGGAGTACCTTAATGGACAAGTCTAGAAAAGTGAAAACGTATTTGGGTAGAAGGCATTTTAGATCAAAGAAGAAAGCTCAACTGGAAATTTAGGAGAACGAAACACGCATCATTTCAAGACAGTATACACGAAAAACTGGTGTCGGAAAGTAATAATTCGAAATAGGATCGTTCTGAAAATCTCTCTATTGTTGTGAGGAACTTGAAGGTGTATATATATATATATATATATATATATATATATATATATATATATATATATATATATATATATATATATATATATATATATATATATATATATATGCCTGTGCGGGCTGTTGGGTTGTCGAGACTCCTGTCTATTCCACCTTTACATGGGGCAGTGGGGAGCATTTTGTGTGATATTCACTGGCACAGGAACGGAGCATTATGGAGACGACCCGTTGCCGTGAACTTGGAACCGCCACTAACTAAATTATTAACTGACTAACTAATTAACTGACCGACTGACTGACTGACTGACTGACTGACTGACTAACCAGCCAACCAATCAACCACCACCCACCCACCCACCCACTCACCCACCCACCCACCCACTCACCCACCCACGAACGAACTAAAGAACAAACTAAGGGTGCATTCTAATGCTCTAAAATGATCAGGGCTTACAGGTCGACACAGCCTAAATGGGTACCAGGGAATGTTGCGGGAAGTAGAGGCGGTCCACCTGATACTGACCACAACATGGCCGACGAAAGCCGACTAGTCTATACAAATGCGTCTACAGCAACATTTGTCCAGTGGCCCTTAAGGAACCTTTTCTTAAGGTGAAGAGGTGATGATGTGTGTCCAGCCCATTTCACTTTTGAAAGTGTCCGTAGATCCTTGAGGCTTTCTGAACTACATCCGTGAAATCCCGACTACGTTCACCGTGATCATGTGTGAATGAACCTGTGAGTGAACGTCATTATGTGTGAATGAACCTGTGAGTGAACGTCATTATGTGTGAATGCACTTAATTGTGAACCTAACTTTGTTTTACTGCACCTATGTTTAAATCTAGACTGGTATAGAAAACTTAATAACCTCAACCCAGCGAAATAGTGGAAATCGCAACTTAACATAGCAACAAAAAAAAAAAAAGAAAATGCATACAGATAAAAATACTATGGAGAAAGAAATATATGTTAATGAGGAAAAATTGGAGGTGGTGGAAAATATTTGAATATCTTGGGTCATTGATTACCAACAATGGTGACACTATGAAAGAAATTAAATGACAACTATCAATTGCTCTTCAGAGACTGAAAGAACTTAATAAATTATGGAGTGGGACGTATAGAACTACAAAAATTAGATTTTTAAGAGCATGCGTCTTTCCCATTGCAACATACGCCTGTGAGACCTGGACACTTACTAAACAAGCTGAACAGCGCATAAATGCTTTTGAGTATAAATGTTATAGACGGGTTCTAAGAATATCTTGGGTAAAGAAAAGAACAAATGCATCCATAATTACAGAGCTGAATATTGAAGAGGGTTGGCTATTAAAGAAGATAAAACAAAGAAAAATTGAAATATTTTGGTAACTTCAAACGTCATGAAAGTTTGGAAAGAACAATAATGGAGTGGTATATGTCTGGGAAGACAGGAAGAGGAAGGCCAAAGAGAAGATGGGTGCAAGATGTGGCGGATGATCTCCAGATGGGTGTATCGGACGCGGGACATCTTGCTTGTGATCGAGAAGTTTTCCGAAGGGTTGTTATGGGAGCGAGGTTCTGCAAAGGACATGCTACTGAATGAATGAATGAATGTTTAAATATACCGGCTTGGTGTAAAAGAATATCCAACTAAATTAAAAAAAAAAACACACACACAAAACAACTTTACTTAGGGTGAAGATGTGGCCCTAGCACCTTTTACTTTTGAAAGTGCCCATAGATCCGTGAGGCTTTTTGAGCCTTCCTTTTGAATCCCTTTTGAATCCCTTCCTCTTTCACATGCCACCCTGCCTCACCACATGTGTAAACCCGACCCTGATTCGCCGTGACCATGCATAAAAACCTATGCACGACTCTCATGGTATGTGGATGAGACTGTGTGTCGACGTCATTATGTTTGAATGCACTTAAATGTGAACCTCATTGTGATTTAATGCACTTGCGTGTAAACCTCACTGTGTATAACTTCATGTGTGAACCTCACTGTGTGTGAACTTCACCATGTGTGAACCTCACTGTGTGTACTTCACCATGTATTAACCTGTGTGTGAATCTCACTGTGTGACAACCTCACTATGTGTGCTTGCTTGCTTGCTTGTGTTCGTTGGCTTGAGCTCCAACGCAAAGTCCTGTATGTCGGATGAAGGCATCCTGTTGTCCAACATCAGTGTGATGTCATACAGGACCTGAGGTTTGCGTGAGTATCCGTTGTCCCATGTCTGGCTTATTGGTGCGCAGACTGGTGGTTCCTCGCCGTACAGGCAGACACTCTCCGACTTCAGAGGAATCGGCGATCCTATTGACTTCAGCCAGGACCCCGAAGGGACCTGTTGCCCAGGACGCTCGACGAGGACGCGTCAATAGGTCTTGGCCAGTATATAACCCGGCCCTGGTGCCTTGGAAACACCTCTGCGTAAACTTCACCATGTGTGAACCTCACTGTGCGTAACTTCACCATTATAAACCTTTCTATGTGTGAACCTTTCTGTGAGTGAACCTCACTGTGTGTGATTTTCACCATGTGTGAACACTGCGTGTAACTTCACCATGTGTGAACCTCTCTGTGTGTGAACCTCACTGTGTGTGAGTCTGAATATCCTTGTAAACCTCACTATGTGTGAATGAATATGCTTGTAAACCTCACTATGTTTGAATTAATATGCATGTAAACCTCACTATATATGAACGAACGAGCATAAAATCCTAGATTATATGCGAATGAATCCATGGGAAAATCTCATTTTGTGAAAGAATCTATGAGGAAACCGCACTTTTTTTGAATGAATATATTGGGAAACCTTACTTCAAGTATGTTCAAATGAATCTATGGGGAAACCTGACTACGTGTGAATAAATTATGTGTGAACATAGCTATTTGTGATAATTCCTTTGTTTGAAGAATGAATCTATGCGTGAACTTCACTACGTGTGAGCAATGTTATGTATTACCGTACCGATGTGTGAATGCATGTGTGTGCTTGCTCTACGTAAACAAGACTATTCATTGTCCAGCTAGTGTGAGAATAAATCCGTGTGTGAAAATCACTATGTGTAAACGAACCAATGTGTCAAAGTGTCTGTGTATACATT